>JAZGTH010000069.1:6892500-7492500 GCA_036877525.1 Chromobotia macracanthus | reverse complement strand
TTGATTTAACCTTGTGTTATTGGTTGTCCTTGATGTCCTCACTGTCATATGTTAGCTAGCCAGACTTGTAAGCTTTGACGTGAAAGTCTCTAGGTCCGCAGCACTGACAACAACCTACATTGTTCATTTGGCTTAGTTAGACCCAATAAATAAATCTCATAACTGAATTGTGGATAAATCCACATGTAATAATGCTAAGGAAGTGTGTATTGAATTTATTTGTCAACCCTCTTCTTTTTGTGACAATAACGCCTCAGGAAATGTGAGAATTACTCCATTGTGAGAGAGTCTTTTTTTTGGCCTCTTACTTTGTACTGTTTACGGGGTGCGATAACCTGGGGAGATGTGAAGCTAATCAATTGGTATTTATCACCAGGATTTCATAAGTGTGACAACAGGGAAATGAGAAAATGTGGGAAAACCTGTAGCTGGGTATATGTGCAATTATTAACGTGAAACGAAGTGTAAATGACCATAGCTTTATAATATTTGTAACTGTCAGCTCAATAGATTTTAAACAGGTTGTCACTGTGTGCAGTTTACATGCTTTTAAAGCCAATCATTTGATGTAAAGAAGCTGCGTGTCTTCTAATGTCAGGTGATACTTAATCAACCACATTGTGCATTGATGTTGTATTGATTTCCCGGCCTTTTGTTAAACACAATTGTTTCTTATTACACATATTCTTCCTGTCTTCCTGTTTGGCCTTTATCATCATGCTCTAATAGGTTTTAAGTAAAATTTTTCTACACCCCCTGACACAAAATATAAGCTAAATATATCAATATTTTACAGCAGCAGAATGCACATTTCAGGCTCTGGGATCTTAATATCTTTTAGTGGTAACTGGTAGAGTAATGCAAAATGACCTGGTGCTCTTCTGATCATATACCAGCAAGCTTGGAATGTCTCTCGTTCAATTAGATTCAAAGACTAGAACTAACTGTTGTTATTTCTTCAGTGTTTTGTACGCCTGTAGATGTCACTGATATATACAGATGTTTTAACGCTATTTGTTAACCTTTGTATTTCCTCTTTTTGCATTCACACACACAGACTCTTAACACCACAGCACTCACAAATTGTAAACAAAGCAAACAGTAGTAGGAGTGTGTACACATGCAAGGATTAAACAGGGCAGATGTAAGCAATCAGTCCCAGAGCAGAGGCTCTTTATCCTTTTATCCCCTCCCAACACATCCCCAGGCAGGCAGAACCCATCCACTAGCCTGGGCCTGGGTGCTGCCGGCCGTGCCCACAGCGCTTGGCCTTCCACAGATCCACTTGACAGATCCCCACGTAACATTTGCCCCATTGAAAGACCCCCTCATAACTTTAGTGAACCTAAGATCATTAGCTGTGCTAAAGGTCATGGTTTGGTCTTAGATCATCTACACAGCAGGGATGCCCATCGTTTACTTTCAGCCCAGTGTTGTACTTTCATCTATGGTTATTGATATTGTTTGAGTGGAGTAGTTTTTGTTCAATGAAACAGTAGATAAAATAGAAACTACAAAATGTCATTGTGATTCTTAAAGAGTTCAGCTCTTGGCTTTCATAGTTTATTTCATAGTTTATTTCATTTCATTTATTTCATAGTTTATTTGTCTGCATTTACGTACAAAGCTTTATAATGCTTTTTTGTCTTGTCATTCTCAAATGTCAGAGTAGCAAAATCAAGTAGCAAAAATTCTGTTGCATTTGGCAGGTGCAATTTATGATTCACTTAATTGTTTAAAATCTCTGATTCAGCAGTTTGTGTCAAGCTAAACTGCAATGTAAACCACCAGTGATATGAAACAGGAGATGCTACTAATATGAAGACAAAAGACAGGGTCTGAGTTTCTTTTGGTTTCTGGAATAATTAAAGCTTGGCCTTTCAGCAGCTTCTATGCATTCTCAGGAATTAAAAACTTAAACCCACCATCGGGTATGAATTATGATTTATGAATTAGTGCCATTTGCTGATTGTCTATTATCAGTTAGTTTTTCAGATAGGCAGGTTTTGGAGTCCTATTTTGGAGACGTTATCTTAATATGCAGGAAGCCTTTCCTGGTAGGTTTCTAGGCTTTACAAGTGGGCTTGTCTCTGTTGAAGTGATACTATTGACCTCTTTGAGCCCCGCTCATACTACAGCCCTGGTGTCATGTGGACAGATATCACTAGAGTTTACGCCTCACAGAGGAGCAAATGCATCTTGTCAGATTTGCACACTGAGTGCAGGAACCCTTGCAGAGTTCTGAGTTCTGAGCTATTCTCAAAAGACCAAGAGCCCTGAGATTATGTAAAGCGTCTTGTCGTGTTGTCGCAATGAGTTATGATTTTTCCACAAGCACTGCCATATTAGGTCACGTTCAATTAAAATGTAATGTGCTACAAGGTGATGGAATATATCTGTGTTTAAAGGTCTAAACCCACAATATGCTTCAAAAGCAAGTTTTTGTGGAAAAAGCTCAAAAACTATCAATATGATTTTCATATTTTTTGCCTTGCTGATCCTGTCATTACACTTAACCAATCCACGTCAAATATGTGTACAGTAAGTATGGATGGCTACATACAGTACTTAATTCACAAGAAACTGCCTCTGGTTCTGCTGATGACTAACACAACCTTTCACGATTAATGACACACAGGTGTTTTTTATACTGTATTTACACTATATGCATTTTCTGTTCAAATGTGGTATAAAAAGCGAATAGGAAAATAAAGCAATGAGTTGCTGTATATTGTCATGCAGTTGTGCTGCAACTATTGTTTCACTTTAAAGCCTCAGTTTTTGTTGTTTAACCAGTAGTTAAATGCCTTTGTTGGATTGTGAAATGGGGCTCTAATTGCTGACCTTTAAGTGAGTCATACTAATATAGCCAGTATAGTTATTCTGGTCTTATTCTTGGCTGCTGCTCCCTGACCTAGACATTCACGTCTCCGAGGACCCACAGCACCATGCAGTATGATGCTGAACAGGTTTTTAAACACAACAACATGTTATTGGTTGTCAGAGTCGGCCGAGAGGCTTATTCAGAGCCCACACTCCTGTATCCACCAGAGCAGAGATGCTCGGTCAGTCTCTGTCCTAATACAGGATGTTTACACAAATCAAACAGAAAAATGTTTCTTTAATGGAGATACAGTGACCTTGTTGCTTAACTATGAATTGGCTCTGGGTTTCCAAGAGTATTTTACTGATCTAGTTTTTTGAACTGTAGCATGCTGGTAGGTAATAAATATTAAGAATTATTACTGGTTTTCTTTTGGTACAAAAACATATTTTGTGATGGAGATTACTTTTTGTTATGTTGCGTTTGACAAATGCTTTATTTTTTGGCGTGCTGATTCATTTGAACTCTTTTGTCAAGCGCTCTGTTTCAGTAGACTAATGTCACATGCAGTCATATCTGAGCCGTAGAAGATGAACCTCAAGCACATGCTCATTCGACACATTCCGCAGCTGTTTTCACACACGGCATCCATCTTTATGATTATCCAGCAAACATGATTTATTGGTGCTCTAGAAGGTGCTGGATGTGCTCTACCATAAATGTAAAACAAACACTTGCCCGGAGATCGTTTCTGCTACTGAGGGCAATGGGAACAGAGTCTGATTGGATGCCGGAAGTGGTGAGTGGGGACGTTTGTGAGCTGATTTCTCTCACTGCCCTCCAAAACGCTGTGGGAGAAATGGACACAGCTTGAGTCTGGCTTCTGGTGAAACTGAACGGCTGCACGTCAGAGCTCAACTCTCCCACACAGTTTGTCTAAGAGTCCAAATGTTTGAGATTTATCTTATGAAACGTGTCCCTAATTATCACGATAAGTGTGTGTTCTGCTTTCTGTTATTTATAGGCTGCAGTCTGCGTTCACGTAGATCCTTTGCTATTGGTGCTTTTCTACTACAGCAGAAGCAGAACTGATGAACGTTCTATATAGGATAAAGGTTAAAATATATAGGATAAAGACAAGGTTGAACTATTATTTGATTGTGCTGTTATCTGTATCTGGGGCCAAACTACCATTTGTGTATTTCTGTAACTAGAAGAGATATATTTTCATATGCACTTCGCAATACACTTGCATAATTATCATCACATTGCATGCAATTGAAATGATTAGACAATAGCTTAATGCTGATGATATACTGACATGTTAACATATTGATCAATGTATGGAAGTCTGACTGTAAACAAAGTGTAAGTTAAATGAGAGGATTTAGGTGTAGTCTTTAGAGATTGTCCAAATGCCATGTGAATGCTGTCTTTCTCCGGGGGCGAGCGCTGAGTAATAAGCATAAAGTTTGCCCTTGTCGGTTCTCTAATTACATTAAATCCTGTGTAATTCCTGGACAGCAGAGAAACAGCCTCCGATGCATAGACGAAATGTGCATGTGTGCATGTGTGTGTGTATATGTGTGTAAATATGTGTAAGCAAGCCTCTTGGATGTGTTTCTCTAGGGATGTGGATATGCTCTGGTCACAGCTGTGCAGTGTGGTGGTCCACATGCAGCACCACTGCAAGTCCACCAGCACACATTCATTGAATTACTCTCATTCACACATTTATATTATGTACTTGCCTGTATACAAGCAGTTCAAACTCACAACAATATTAAATGTAACTGGAGATCCTTTTTTTAAAATTACAGGTGTAGTAGCCACCTCCTTTCCCTTGTGAAAATTGACCATGGTTTAATTATTAAAAGTGCAGTAACCATATTATTTTGGGGGACTGATTACCATTTGTATGTCACAGTTTTATTACAAATACCATAGTTAAACTATGGTTACTGTAGCAAAACCTACAGTAAAAAAAATTTGTGGTTACCATGGTTTTGTTATAGTAACCATGTTTTTCTATTTTATTTGTAGGAAAACCATGGTTAATTCTTGTAAAGGTTAGAAATGTCACAGTTGCAAACACATACGTTTTAGGGTTTTGTGGGATTCTTGGGAATATTGTTTTACTTGACCACAGTAAAAAAGAAAAAACATTATATGTAATATTGTTTTACACACTCACTATCATGACTCCATGACACCATGTCCATCCACAGTTCAGTTTTGCATAGAAAAGCAAAGCCTGTGTGTTAGTTAATGTGTGTCTCATTCTCCAGTGATGCTGTAATATGTCTTTAGTGGGCTCATCCTTAAACTGACAATCTCATAGGCCATTGAACACAGGGGGTATGCGCTTCTCGATGGATGAGATGGCTTGTAGAGAAAATGAAGGCCAGTTTCTATTTAATGACGTATTACTAGGAAGGCTACTATCTACAGGCCCCAGGCTGCCAAGTGATGGTGGTGCAGTTTGGTCGTTTATTAAATCAAAAAACTCTCTTACCCAGAATTCCTGTAGGACTTTACACTTCAGCCCTCCTCACCCAAATATGGCTGCAGAGAATAGCCTCTGTGTGAAAACTCCATGGGGTCTTTATTTAGTAGGTTGTACAGTTCAGTTCAGGGCAAAGAGCTCTATTATGGGTTAGGTCCTTTAGGAACCTTCTCTCAACTGGTAGAGAGAGTAACACAGGATTTTATCCTCCTTATGTTTATCCTCGTCCTTACGTTTTAAGAGGTATAAAATATTGTGATTCAATCCTGTCTGTGGGTGGTCCACTCGAAAGCCCACTGAGATCCACCTTCAGGTCCCCCACAGTTTCTACCAACAGTAAAAATAAACTCAGTTTACATCTATTTCCACTTTTAGACAGTCCGCCTCGCATCAGAATTGGAGGCAGGCTTGCTTCTGGTGAATTCTGATGTTTGCCTGAACAATTCCTCCTGATCTTCCTTAAGATACGGTCTGCCATTCAAAAGCATCCTCTGCTCGTATTGATTCAGTGACTACAGATGAAGTAATGGCAGATTGCCTGCAGTTTCTTGGGCTTTGGCCAAGGACAAAGAATACCATAGTTTCTTTCTTAGACAAGTATACCATCACAAAGCTCTCGGCACTATGCTTCACACAACTAGGAGAGGGAAGTTCATTGCAGAAGCACTGAACCATAAGCTAAACATATCGCCTGTCTCACAGTCTATAATTACACAAAATGGTAGGATGAATAATTGCAGAGACGCGGTATAGATAGGCTTCTGACAACATTTAACAAAGTCCTGGAAAGGCTAGCTGGATATAGCCCTTATGTGAACAGAGTGTATTAAATGAGTAAGAATAGATTTACACTGAAAGTTTTGGGTCAGATTACACACAAGTGACTTTCATATTCAGCCATGAACAGGCATCACTCTTGACCTTTGTGATTAACTCAGCCTTGCAGCAGATATTCTTGCCGTCAGCCAAACAATATGGGGAATTTGTTTAAACACGCCTGGCTGTGGTTCATGATGGCTGTCTGTCTGTGTAATCCAATAGAATTGTGTTGGTAAGTAGTTGTTATTTCATTATTGTGTGTGTGCTGGATAATTTCAGACTATAAATGAAACAAAAAGTGTTCATACATCATGTTAATTCTTCATAGTCTTGGTGCACATCACTGACATGCAGTTGGATGTAGTAATGGCTTGCTGTTTTCTTCTTTTCTTTAACTCCTAGCACTTTGGATTAGATTGCATATGAACAAATGGTTATTTCCACAAGCCATCATTGAACAAGGCATTATAATGCATCCAATCCATTGCAGAGACAGCAGTAATGCTTTGCTCTGTACTCACTGTAGTTAAGGTAACTGTTGCATCTGAAGGGGTTTAATACAGGAATTCTTATTTTACCAGAGAAACAAAGTATTACTTTTATAGTTGCCTCCATCACAGTGCTTAAACTTTAAAGGAATATTTTGGATTAAATGCAAGTTCCATCTGTAGGATTTGGGGCATGCTGTCATTTACCACAGAAAATCATTTTGATTTGCTTCTGAGGTTATAAGAAATAATGGAAAAACTTTCCAAACACATTTTCTGTTAAAGTTAAACTTCATGCCACAAATGATGTCAGTATAGCTGTATTTATGTTGTATTTAGTCTGGAATACCACTTCATCTTGAAATTGGCAACACACTATATTAATTAAGAAGGAATCTGTATTTAGAATTCAGAAAAGACATGCGGTTAGCTTTGGGCTCTGTAGCATCTCACTGCTTCAGTCAGGTAGATTGAAGACAATTGGTGAGAAAGCGCCAATTAGTCAGCTAAAGTAACCTCGAATGTCTTAAAACAGAGCTTACTTTCACCCCCAGGCCATGCATTTTTACAAATTTCACCCTCATTCCAGACACAAACACACTGTTTAGAGCCCCAAACCTTTTCCACAAACACATCTAAACACCTTTACATTTGACTGCTTAACACTGCTTAACAATCAGCATCAGTGACCTATTGCCTCAGAGCCTCTGTGTGTGAAATAAATGAGCGAACCTCACATTTACCAGATGATTGCTTCGCAGATATATGAATCAGAATTATACATGCTCCCCTGTGGTTGTTTGACTCTAGCTTCTACATAAATATTATTTATGTGCTCGGGCACTGGACTCTTCTGCTCTGTTGATTTTGCCTCACGCAGGGGAGCTCTATTGATTTCTCCATGTCCTTTATGCCTGCATGTTGAACTGTATAAATTAGCATTTCTCTCCCGTTCTCTGTTTTATCTGTACTCACGGCTTTCAAGTGGAAATACCCCAAGGAGTAGAACCACAGATAAACGCAACATCAATAAATGGTCACTTTCTGTATTATTTCGTTAAGGTGTGCAAAGAAAACAATTATGTGTTGATAAAAACCAAAGCAAGGCTGTGATGAACATAATTTGATGAATGTAAAGTTCATTCAGACTTGATGCATTATTCTTCCATTGAGAACAGGCAGTCGGGCCATTGTTATGATGACAAACTTAGGAAATAAATTCTCTCACTCTCTTTACTGCCTGAGTTTTCCCATGATTAATGACACTTGATAAGACTGCTGTGAGAATGGTCATTTCTCTGCTGCCCTTTCAAGAGAGATTGTTATGAGAGCGGAGGGATCTAAACCTCTTTAGTTTCTCTTTCTTTGATAGAGGGCAAATGTAAATGTCAGTTGTGTCAGGCGGTGGAAAGGTCTAGAAGCCTGGGAGAACGTGCCAAATGAGTTCTGACAGTGGAGGAGGGCCTAAGATTCAGCAGAAGCATGAGGAACACAAATGCATGAGGACCAAATTGGCATTACAATAAGCAAAAGAAATTGCAGACAAAAGAAAACAAACATATACATGCATGAACAAACAAACAAGCAAACAAATAAGCAGCTTTTTGCAATCATTCGTTTAATGCCTAAATGCTTATAATTATTAATGAGAATATGTAACGCTCAGACCATCTCATATCATATGGTCATCAGCCATGCCAGCATATGTCATTAAACAGCTTGACTGCTACACCTGAGGTGCCATATGTGTGCTGTTTTTCACCAGCATGGTACAAGAAGATGTGCCTGAGAGAAAAATGTTTAATGTAGTGCCCGTTTAATGGACCTTTGTGGTGGAAAAAATGGTGTTCCTGAACTCTGATGCTACGCTATCGCTGCTGCCAGACTTATCTAGTACAATGCAGTAATTCCTGCAGAAAAGGAACAGGGATGGTGTTAGGACCTATTTAATTCATTTATTCAGGAGAGTAATTGAAATATTAACACCAGCAGCAGACGGCAATGGCTTGGCGCTGGGACCTGAGTCTGTTCGCACAGCATTCTGCTCTGAATATTTTATTTAGATGCTCCACAGCGCAGGTTAATCTATTCACCGCTCCGACACGCACGGGGCCCTCATAGCTTCATCCTTAAAATCCCTCACAAGATGTCTAATAATTATCTTTATTAGCAAAATACCAGGAAAGACTTGTTGATTTTTTTGCTCCCTTAAATTTACATTTTCTTTTTGCTCTAATTACAATGAGAACTGTTTTCCCTCACGAATAGCAAGAGAACAAAATCTTGTTGAAGCTTAACAATTAGTCTTCTGAATATAGAGTAGGAGGGCATTTGGTTGGGAGGGAATTGTTTTGGTGATGTGTTATGTTAGCTCGTTGCGGAGCACGTGCCCACACGTTCAGCTAATTTTACCCAAGTGTATGAGGCTTTTGGTAAAAACAGACTCGCCGGCCAAGTTTTTGATTTGTGCTTAAATGGCTGTCTTGGGTCTGTTAAGAACATGGATGTGTAGATGTTGAGAATGAAGCAGTATCAGACATGCTGAGAAAGGGGTGGCTGGAGATGCACAGGGGGAGTTTACCAAGATGCTCTCGTGCCATGTGCTCCTGCTGTCACATGTCGTTGTCACGGCAGCAGCGAGGAAAACACCGCCCACTGGGACGCGAGGCCTGTGCCGAGGCGTCAGCCTGGCACTCTTTCTCTCTCCTCGGGGTTTATCAAAGAAAAATACTGAAACACAGGGAGATAGAGCTGCCACTAACCATCAGAATCGCAGCCATGCCACATTAAATAAAGTCTGCAAGAAAACTGTGCTATTGTTTTGCAGAGGGGAGGGGCCTTAATTTTCTATAGGACACTTTGCTGTATGTGTTTGTTTGTGTGTATGAGGAAGAGAAGGGAATGGGGGTTGGATATGTAATACGTCACATTGGCCCTATGACTCCTCAGGTCTGGTAGATTCCATAGGGCCTGTGGACATGTTCCTACAGGAGTCAGTTTACACTCCTCCCCCACAGAGATCCACTGCACTGTATGTACATCCGTAACCATGTGTGTTTTAATGTATGTGCTCCTAGGTTTTTAGGTTACACATGGATTTTGCTGTGAGCCTGATTTTTTAAAAGCATAATTCATTTGCTGTAAACGTTTGAATTTAAAAAGATTATTTAAAATCTGCCATCTTTGCTCATTAGCACTCAGTTCTGGAAATGTTGTTTTTGAGCCGATCACCTGAGCAGTAAACGTTATGTGACTAATTCAGAAACAGCAGGAAAATTACATCATGACAACAGTGATTGACTGATGGCACAACAAGAACTTACACAGTCCCAAGCCTTTCATTAGCACCTACCCCAAGCTGTGGCACATAGGGCAACAGAGAGGAAAAAATATATACATTTCATGCTTTTAAGAGCCCTTTAAAACAATCTGTCACTGGTACAACATCTTCTATGTTATAATACATTTTGTTGTTAGGAGAAACTGTTGCAGTGAAGTGTAGCTAGTTAGTTTAACTGTTGATATTTTTATGCCAGCTACCTAAATAATAACAGGTTGCTTTTGACAGCAAAGACAATTGAGGGTCTATCACCTCCTTTAGCGCTAAAGTTATCAGCACAGTGATGCAAAACACATGTTAAGTATAGACAGGAAAGTGCACTAGCAATATATTAGCCAAGTACTCACATCTGTATTTGTGCCCTTGCATAGAATATGTCTGGCCTTTGAATCCCAGCCCTGCGCCAGTTTATGAATGGTTATTTTTAAATGTATAGTGAAGTGACTATCAAGAGCTCACATACAATGCATACATTATGTGTGTATGTGTGATCACATGGCACATACAGTATATAGTTGGGCTGGGATCTTCTCCAGTAAAAAGAGCATCTCTGGTAAAGGTTATAGAGAATTAAAGACACCACAGGAGCCTGCAAAGACCTGGCAATTAGTCAGCATGCCCTTTTCACATCAGCAATGAAAGGAGAATTTACACCCAGTACAGCAGATTTGTACTGTTGTGTTAGACTTTTTAGGAAGGGATTCTCTCATTGCTTTAGGCTTGTAGTGGAGACCCAAGATCATGGATTCAGTTTCCTTGAATGCATGTACAAATGGAAAAATAGTGTAATATAATATACTTTCAGTGCACTATAAGTTGCTTTGTATTAAAATGTTTGTGAAATGCATGTAAATGTAATCTAATGATTTGAAGGAAATTGCAAAATACATCTCAATATTATTATTAAACAGACTCAGCAACATGTAGGATTCATCATGTCATTACATGATTTAATTGAGTTAATTGATTGACTTATTTTTTATATTTTTATTTGGGGCAAAAGCTTTGCTACTGAAAGAGAATGATAGAAAATGTGTGTATATTGTATGACAAGGTGTTTGACATGCTCTCTGAACTGCATAGACACAACATGACTAGATAGTCCAGGATAAGTGCCAGGAAGACATATGACTAAATTGGACCTACAAAGGCCTTGGCAATAACAACTGCAAGACACAATTGTGTTAATGATAAAAATGACGTGAAGGTCAAAATGCCCTTGATGCAGTCTGGCTTGTTTGAACTCGTCCAATAGGAGTGTTTGCTCAGTTTCAACAGCATAAACCACTTAATTTTTCTGCTGACTACGTTATAAGGGTATTAGAATTGATGATTGTTCAGAATAAGCCATGTACAACCTGTTTTAGTGCATTTATGTACATTTATAGTCCATGCTAGCTGCTATTTGTTAGTGACCTTGAATAAGCACCTCATTCAGACACGCTTATAAATCTTTACGGTCACTATCCAGCCCAGTGTGTTCTGGGCTGGAGAAAATGTCTCAGAAATGAGCAATCCCAAGTTCCTCTGCATATTGTGACTGGCTCATGGATGCTGTACCTGCTCCCAAATCCCAGAAACCAACAGCCCATTTCCACAAGGCATCGAAAACATTACATATCTATTGTGATCTGATTCATTCTGATGTGATTTAAGCTGTTTCTTGTGTTGAGGTAAATATAATGCTCTTGGGTCCCTCCCTGAAGGGCGAGTGATTAATGATGCAGGAGAACAGGGATTGGGTGATGGGTGATGAGGGAATAGTACAGGCTGTCATCTCTGGGCTAGCTTGACGTCTTGTTTGGATATCTCCATTCATTTGGCGCCTTATGTACTTGTGGTCCTGTTTACTTATTTTTAGAAATCTTCTGCCTTAGTTCTGCTACTTATGTGTTCTATACAGTAAGAGAGCAGCAACTTTCTCCTGCCTGAAGCAGTTTATTTCTCAGGAAAACCCTCTCAAAATAGCCCTGCTCGGAGACAGCACCTCCAGTTATGGTTTCAGCTTACGTGATCTTATGTCCTCTGTCTTTATATTTAAGTTTACATTGTTTAGTTTGTGACAATGGTTGATTATAAACGTGACTTATTAAAAGCAAAACATACATTCGAATAATTAGAATTGCAAAAAAATCTATAATAATATAAAGCATATAAAAAGCAATGCACAATACACAATATAACTGTAAAGTATGCAGATATAAGCAAACATGCATTTGTGTGTATGTAATGCACATGAAGTGTGTAATAACAGAATGAGTGTTGCCTTTAATAAATAAGCGTACATGCCGTATTGATCACAACATTGTCAAATTGTGACAAACATACTTTAAGGTTAATTTCTATCAGTTCAAAGCGATGTTCACAGTTCGTCAGCCCACAACCCCTGACCCCAGCACAGTGAGAAGTAGGACACAGACCCATCTGATCATATGTCTGTGAGGGTTTCTGAGCAGGGCACAGCAGTTCCACACGAGTGCTTCATGAGACAGGCAGCTCTGCTGACACTTGTGTGGAGAAGAGAGGTCTGTGTGTCCGCAGCAGCTTTTAGATCTAAGTCTTGCTGCAGGACGTTAAGATTTCATAGTAAGCTGTTAATGCTGCAGCTCTGTGTGTCCTCCCCACTGATTTATTTATTGCAGCTAACCAACACAAGCACTGGGAACTTCTGGACTCCTCTCTTTTTAGAGACTCATGATTTTTTCACGGTTCTAATGAAAAGTTTCTGTCACCTTTCAGGTTTTGCACACAAAAGGGTTTGTGTGGCTCTGCTGAGCCTGTAGTATTTAACCAATGTGGGCTGATACTATTATAAAGTTAGTAAATTTAGCCAGATATCTTCAGGGAATATTGAAACTGCTTCCATATTTGTTCTGTTTCGGAATTATTTTCTTCTAGAACTTTCTCTCTGTTTCTCTTTTCCTCTCTCTTCCTCTCTCTTTCACTCACTCACTCATGCACTCACTCATTCTTTATACCCTCTCTCTCTCTCTCTCTCTCTCTCTCTCTCTTTTTCTAAATGCAGTAATACTGCAGTTACATGTGGGGAATTGTTCTTATTATGCAGAGGGACTTTTGAGAAAAGGTGTGACGCTCACAGATTGATGCCATTAGAGGAGCAACAGGCCTGCTGTAGACTAAATAGACTGCACAGCTTTAAGACAGAGAACACTTTTAAGTGATCATGAATGATATGTCAAACCACTAATGTGTGATAATGATAAACACTCTTAGCTCATTAAGAATAGATTCTTACTTTTTTGAGAAAAGTGTAAGTGCTACTTTCCTGTGCAGAATCAGTGCCACAGTGCTGTGATGTTGTGTGTGGTTGCTATGAGGTTGTTAGGAGTTCTGATTGGTTGAGTGGTTGCTCTTCTTTACCGGAGCTCTGCCTTCCTGAGCAACTTTCTCTGCTTTTTATTCTCTTTCACTCAGTTAATGTACCATACATATCCTGGTCTTAATTGTATTATTCATATATCTATTTTGTAACCAGTTCATTTAATTTTGAATCATTTGATGCTACATTATATGTAATAACAGTAATGTTAAACCTTTTTCTTTTTCAAATTGTGTGTTGTTTTGATGCCACTGTGTAAAATATCAAACAGTTAATCATAACTTACTGCATTACAATAAGGTCACATTTAGCAATGCTCTCCCACATATTGTGCTATTATAACTGCACTTGTTTTTGTATAAGTACCAATAGAGAATAAATCTACAGTTTATGCCATCATGCTTACATTGTATTTCAGTCACTTCAATCCTACAGGAAGAACCACTGTATTGAATCCACCCTTGAACAAACCCCTAACCCTAGAGAAACAGAAATGCTTGACTATACTGTAGCAAGTACCACAAATTAGTAGAAAGTAAGATTCAAACCCAATCTACTCTTTTCATTTCTGGCATGACTCTAGTTCTATCTAACAGAGTTCATATTAAGGACAAGCCATAAGGCAGAGGTAGAATCCAGCACCTGATATATGACATGAAGCAGTCAGCCTTTGCAGTTTGACCTGCGAGCTGACTCATTTCTTTAATAAAGCAGTCCTAAAGCAGATAGATACATGCTTGGGATTTTATGCCCTCTGCTCGACCTCTGTATGCAGAAACTCCAAATGAATGGAGCCCAGCGTCGGAGGTTGTGCATTTGATGTTTGGTGTCTGGAGATTTGCCTGAAACCATTTCTATTGTGACATGCACGAACGCAGCCAGTTGTGGTTGCCATGTTTGTGAAAAGCCTCACATTAATACACTGTTTTCCTTTGAAGCTGGAAAACATGATATTTAACGTGATGGGTATGACATTGGAGGTTTGCAGAGAAAAAATTGGCTTTATACACTTTACATCAGTGCAGAGACTGGAATTCAGAAAAGTAGATATACATTTAGCAGATGCTATTGTGTACAAAAAGTCACTGCCACAATGCTGATGGTTGCTATGGTGTTGCTGTGTGGTTGCGAACATGTTCTAAATGTATTTTAGCACATTGTTATGCAGTTGCTATGGTGTTCTGAGTGGTTGTTTACTAGCACAAGTCAAAAAAGCCCACACCCAAGTCTTCTTAGAACATTATAAATGTGATTGCCTGGAAAAGTAATATCCCACCTCTCCTCAATAAGCTGCATTGTTATTGAATCATTCATGTCCACAGAAGAAATGAACCAGCATAATTTATGCCACAACATTTAAGACTAACCCCAAGGTGACATGTTTAACTCAGATCTGAGGCTTTTAGAGCACACCACACGTGTGTCCCTGCGCTTCTCTCAGTGTTTGGATAGTTTCATTGAAAAACCTGATTGTGAGAAACAGTATCGTAACAGTTTGTCAAATGTGAGAATTGGTCGCTTCAGGCGGCGTGTGTTTTGATTTTCCCGAGGTTTCCTGCTGTCTGACATCAAGAGGCCGGAGGGAGAGGCTCCCGTGGGAGAAACGCAACTACTGCGAGCGCTTGCCTTCAATTCAAAACGTTGTCATTTAAGAAAGCGTACCGTTTATGACTTTCAGCTGTGGCGTAACCATGGAAACAACACAGACTTGAGCAGAAAAAGCCCAGATTGTATTTAAAAACACTGACACACAAACATGTACCCGAAAATACAGGCGCATGTTCATGGTCCTACGCAGGGCCATTGCGCTTTCTTGCATCGTCCTGTTTGTTTGTGCAACACAGTCGCTCAGATGCTGCTCCACACGTATTCCTTTTAACACAGTTGGATCGTTTAACCCCACAACAGGTATACTGTTGCTATGGCAACAGCTCGACTGTTGTGCAAATGGGGATGCGGGCTAATTCCTGCTCTCTCAGATTCCACAAATATGTTAAACATGAAATAGTACAAACCTAGTACAAACAGCATTAGTGGTCCTCCTTTTCCCCCAGACTGATGATGAAATCAGCTGTAAGTTGGTAGTTGTGGTTCCTCTTTAACGATCTTCTGCACTTTTTGTTCATCTGCAAGTCAGACAGATAGAAAGATTTTTTTTCATTTTATTTCAATCTGTGGCTCATGCTGGAGTGCTTTAATGATTATGGTCATTATGACGATGAGGCGGCTGGTTGAGTGAGAGAGAGAGAGGGAGAGAGAGAGAGAGAGAAACCACATGAAAGACTGACAGCACAAATCTGTGAGATGAGGCAGTGTGGAACTGGTAGAGAAGGAGGAAGCCATTTAAAAGGAGAGATAGAAAGAAAAACACAGAGATGCATCAGTTCTCCGGGTACTCGCTTTCTCCTATGCCCACGCTCTTCCACCCACATCATGTGCATGTAGTTATAACCTCTCCCTGCTATTTCTCTCTCTCAATCACCATCTCACTCTCTCTCCTTATCTCTGATTCCTCTCCTCCTCACTGATATTTAATTTCAGGCCTGCCTACAGCATGCTGTGTGCCCGCCATTAATGATACATACACATCCACTTCTGTTCTTCCAACAAAATCACGACTACTGTTTGAGTGGAACTTACCTTAGAAGGAAAATAAAGGTGAAAGGCATTTTAATTTGAATGATGAAAATTAAGCCTTTTTTGTAGGAACATTAAGTTCTGCATTTTGACATGAATTAACAAGTAAACACGTATTTACCTCTCCCATTTGTCATTATTCTAATCTAAACATCATGGTAGTATTTGTTATGCTGATTTTGATACCCAACATTGAGGATGAATGGAAATTAAAAAACTCATGTTATGTTATGTCATGTTATGGCAAATGAGAATTTGGGGTTAAAATTATCAGGAAAACAATGTCACAATGCAAAAGACGTGAATTAACTAATTTTGTTTGTTTAATAAACAAACAAAAGCTTTTTTTGCATCAACAGTTTATTTTTATTTAAAACAAATTACAGTGCATTTTATTAGTTAGTGTGTGTGTGTGTGTGTGTGTACTGTTTATGTGTCCTTCTGAGTTTACTTGTACAGTATTGCTCAGCTTTGAGTGGGTTGCGGGTATTTATATATAAAACCCTTATAGAGTTTCATACTGTATCTGGTTTATACAAATATTAAAGCAGAGTGTGTGCAGGACTGTTCTTGGGGGGCAATTCAAAGCTGCACAGAAAGAGAAATCAAATATAAGGAATATCCTCATTAGATCCTCAGGGAGAGTCAGAGAAGAGATAGAGATAGAGAGAGAATAGAGACAAAGAAGTGGTGTAGAGAGTGAGACTCAGTACAGAATGATGGAAGAGACACCAGATTCTGTACCCATACTGTCACTGCAAATATTCTCTAAAGGACATTGCAACTCTCTTTTATTCTCTCTCTCTTTCTTTGTTTTAAAAAACTTCCATAGCTTTTTCATAGCGATTGTTTTGAGCAACACACACACACACACACTGCAGAATGGAGTTTAGGGATTTCTTCTCTCCCCCACGTCCCGTGTTGCTTGGGGGAAAGTTACGGGATGTGATGCATGCTGGTATGAGGTTAAACCAGGAGAGCGCTTGACATGTCCCAGAGTTTTTGCTTCATTTCCAAATGTTCTCAGACTCCACTGGCTTGTGCTGTACACAGCAGGCTTCACCTGTCTAACTCAGACCAGCTCTTTAATGCTTGAACTGTCAAAACTAGGGAACTCTGTGGAAATAGCAAGTGAACGTCAACACCTGGGATAAGCCTGTATGCCAGAAATATCTGTTTGAATTTCATTTAATTTCAGATCAAAAACATAAAATGGGAATACACATGAACCACATAACATAATTGATTACAGCTGTTTGCAGATTTTATACAGTACTTAATATTCTTAAATTCTTATATGAAGCATTAGCATATATATGAATATATATCATATACAGTATATCGTGTATATGTGTACAAAGGTCACTATAAAGCTTTACTAAAATGATTCTGTATTACTGCTTATTGCTTGTCTTCAGTGCTTCTTTTGCTTCTTGCACCAAAGACATTTCAGATGTCAACTTGTGCATTTTATATCCCATCTGCTTAATCCAACTGCAAACTCTGTGAATTATACATCTGCACATCTTCCCACTGGGCTACAAAAAAAACCTTGGCTTGTTTGGTCTCACAATGTAGAGGCTCATATGGATGATCATTCACCACACACACAGAGAGACACACAGGCTTACTTCAGTTCTTATGTTGTGTGTGGCTGTGTGTACAGTATCAGAAGAGGAAGTGAGCAGGACAAAAGTTGAAAGACATTGTTAGTGTGTATATGGTGTGTGTGTACACACACAGTTGGCTGGTGAATGGCCAATGGCTTCAGTCACAGGAGATGCTGTGGTCTGTCTTGCTGATGTGTCCTGGTGGCCTAGCAGTGCTCAGCACTAACGAATCACGAGAGCCCTCCAGAGTTAACCCTGTGTGCAATGCATCCTGTACCAAATAATCTCAAAAAGTACTGCAGGCACACCTTAAGAGGACTTGTGTCCTTTTTATTTATGGTTATGGAGGTCTATATATTTCCTGAAATGAAATCCTTTTAGCTCTGTGGGCTCTGGTCATCACAGCACTCAGTTTGTTACATCACCTGCACATGTAGAGTAAACAATGTTTTCTGCAAGGCTAATCTACATCAGTATGACAGGAAGTAATATTTTTTCAGAATGTGTATTTTGAATTAAATATGATTAGTTAAAAAAGACTGTGTACTGTGCAATAATGGAGAACATGTAGCATTGTTTGCTTTTTCTGGATGCACTCGAAAACAATCATATAGCATGATTACTCTAGTCTGATTCACGAATAAATGACTCTTATGAGCCGGTTCTTTAAAATGACGAATCCTTCACTGAATGAACTCTTGAGGTTTATTAAACTTTAATCAGTTCATTACTGACTGGTTGTGCATATGACAGCATGTAGTTAAATATACACAATTGCAGCCAAATGTTTTGATATTTTGAAGGTAATAAAAAAAACATGTTGATGGTTTATCTTTTTTTTATCTTATATAATCTTATTTAATGCTGCAATCTGTAACTTTTCTCTCTCTACCACCATCTCTGTTTGAAAAATAAAATTGCAGGGTACTTGCAGAGCTATTTTCTTAGTGTGGATAACAAGTTTAAAATGTACTAATGTACTTTTAAAAATGTACTAAGCAAATACATGACAAATCAGTGTTCAATCTCCCTACCTTACCCTGTTTGTACTCTTTACAACAGTAAAGGGTCTTACCTTTTTATATAATGAATTACGTACTGTTAGGACCTATCATTGATTATGATAGGGTTTGAAATACAGCTGCAAACAATTCAATATGAAACTGGAGTAAAAGATTGATTATGTAACACTGTATGTGGCTGATATGTAACTACAGCATACTCTGCAAAGAGCTCGTCTAGTGAGCTTTTAGAGATGTCTGTCTTACCTGTTAGGAGCTCCAGAGGGACAGACCGGCCTTGTTTCATCCAGCCTGTCAATCAAGCAGAGGTGTGATCACATGTGCGTTCTTTTGCAGGAGGTGGTGTTGCACACAGTGAGAGAAAATGTATTTTCTCACTTAGCTGAGATCAGACATCACAAGACTTATTTCCTGTTGATGTTAACTGACTCTTGCTGCCATTTTCTTCAGGTGGAAGCCACTAGCTTCCCTGTGGCTGTGTTGAAACTGTGAGTAATGGGAGAGTTCTTAATCAGCATTACACAATCTGTAAGCACAGATTCGAGACTCCCAGCGCAGGTGGTCACGAGCATTTGAAAGGCTGTCTGATGTTCTCATGTGAGAACAGAATTGAAAATAGTGAAACATAAATGTCTGTATAGTCAGGCATTGCCTGGGGTGATAGTGTTGCCTTATATTACATACATTTCAGCTAATTTAAAATTTAAAGTGGGAAAAATTGACAGTGAATGAAGACTTAAATTCCAGTCTGTTCTTCACACAAATGGCTGTCAGGTGGCTGAAGAAGACTAGAAGATGTATGGACTGTTTTAATGGTATTTTTGTAGACCTTGACAGCCTCTGGTCACTGTATGCAACAATGGTCCAGTGAAATGGTCCTTTAAACTGAATTGACCCAAACTGTGGCTCTAACTCTCTTGTATCTTTCTTTCTTTCTTTCTTCTTTCTCTCTTCTCTCTCTCTCTCTCTCTCTCTCTCTCTTTGTTGTGTGGCATCAGATCATGACACCATATGTTATCAGAACCCACTGATTAAATCCCTTATCCCCAGCTGGTTAACAGAACTACAACATGGAGGTCTCAGTTACTGAGCTGAGCCTGGTGGCTCGGAGGCCAGCCAACAGAACATTCTTGAAAGGCTGGCTGTCGTCTTTGTGTGCTAAGAATTTAACCTCTGTGACTGAAGTTCTCCAATGATATGTGTAGTTGAGTCTGATAAATGGCATGTGATAGTGTGTTTTTGGTTCTGCAGTACTTAGGAAGGATCAGTATAGCAGGAGAAGAGGAAGTGGTTTCATGAAATTTCTCCAGTAAGATGAGAGGACTCTGGGTAGAATAACATGATGAAATCTGACCTGCTTCAGTATATGTGTGCAGCAAGGGCCTGTTATCGGCCCGCTCGGCTTCTGCTGTAATCAAGACTCAACCTGCTCACTTTGTCAAATATTAATCTAAAAGAAGAGAGTCTGTGGTTACAGTAGTTATATACAGTACACCTGAGAGCTCTGTATTTGGTGTGTAGGGAGCAGAGATATTATTATAATTCACCTGGTAGATCGTCTTGCAGACAGTGACCCTGAGAAATAATTGAAAGTGGCTGCAAAAGCTGTTGGAGCATTTTGACCAGTTACTGTAGATGTCTGTTTTATTGTTGCATTTGGGTTAAAGCCGTAGCTGTTTCCCTGCTTGCATAGCTTAGCCCACCATCACTGTGTGTTTATTTGCTGTAGCCTATGTGAGGAAACCAGTGCATGCACAATTAAACCATGAAAAAGACAGTTGTGTAGCATATGCATGCTGGAGACGTGTTTGATGAAATATTGAAGGGAGTCACTGAAAGGCTTCATGACCTACTTAGGTTCTTGGATTGCCATTCGTGCTTCTCAACACATTTTAAGAACACAAGCATGAGTTAATGATTCACACAGAAGTCAGCCATTTTGGCTCCAACGGATGTTCCTGTGAACAATTCTTAATAATCGTCTTGAATCCTTAACGGTAGACCTGGGCTGCGTGGAAGGTCTTGCATAATGGGCTCTTTCTATTTTTAAGTTCGAGTCTGTTCATTCTTTAAAACAGACATGAAAACAGGCCATGCTATCTCACCGTATGTCATTTATGCAATTTTTATCCTTATTTAGGGCTTATCTTGAATCCTTAAAGAAATAGTTCACCTAGACAAAAAAAGAAAGTTAGTGTGAGCCAAGTCCCCAAAAATTTCAAACTTCACAAAAATCAGCTTTTCTCTGTGGGACTGGTCCAATTGTTTCAAAAGTGTGGACAAAAATGTGACCCAAATATTTAAGGAGTTGACTCAAAGTGTAACAACTGTTAAAACTGGCCAACTTTCCCTTTAATTTCTCTGAAGATTCAGCCTCTTTGCTCATTCCCTGTAGTCATGGCAACGCTGTGTCAGACATCAGCTCTTTAAATGAGTATTTTCTGCCTGCTCCTGCTGCAGCATTTGTATGGTCACTTGTCTGGTGTACAATGGCTTTAATTGAACAATCACCTTGATTAAATGCACCACCAAAATGAATAAACTCTTCGCCTTGGATATTTTAAGCACAAGAGAGGTTAATGCTATTTTCAAATAATTCACAATACTTTGCTCACAAGGTGAAATACTTTGCCTTTCAAGAAAAGAAAGTTATCCTTAAAGTTGTCAGCCACAAAAAATACCATTGTGTTTGATGAATTATAAATGATGAATTAATGATTTTAAAAACAATAAATGATTAGCCATATATTTTGATAACTTTGAATTAGGCAGTTAATATGCTTAAGTGATATGCAAGCACACTTCATGTGTTGCTCATTAGGCAAACTCAAGTGTTTTAATCATCAAGTGGGATATCATTAACTCAGATGTTGTCTTTATGATACTGCCAATTAAGAAAACATCAGCTCGCGAATGTCTCGCTTAGTCTGACATAGACCCCATTCGAATAAAACCTCAAATTCCTTTGGTCTTAAACTACAGTTCATTTTTGATCCGGTGAGCTGTTTCATTTAAATGCAAACATCTCATATTAGTTGGCCGCCTGGTCTGTGGATGAAGCCATGCTCCTTTGTTAACTGATTGGTGATTGGCGAGGGTCATTGTTGGCGCTCTGTAAACATGCAGGTTAATGCATCAACGTTCATGGTGTTGGCATTGTGCCACACAATCAGAGCTGGGCTGCAGCACTCGGAGCTCTCCAGCTGAACAGGCACTCCAGCGCTGCACATCACAATGCCTGCGCATAATTCTTCTCCATCATATTCTTCATCAGCAGGCTGGGCTTCATTTCCAGATCCTCTGAGTGAAGGCACGTCACTAGAAAGCCTTCTTACCAGGACCACAGAAGGCATTTCATAGAATATGAATGCTGAACACACTGGATGTGTGGATGTCTTAATAGACCATCCAGGCTGAAATAATATTGCATGCTAAAATGCATGCTAAAATACATTGTATATTGCATGTGTAGATGCTTGTTACGGCCTTGTAAAGAGGATACTGATAGCTAAAATTGCTGTATTGTTTTAAATAAAATGCTGTGTTTAAACGACGAGAAAAATGCTACAGGTTTCTGTTTAATTTTAGCTTGTTTTGTTTGTGTTTTGTTTGTGCTGTGAGCAGTCATTTGTTGGCAATCATCAAACATAAAGCTTAATTTCTGTTTTGGTTCTCACCAGCTGATTATTTTACTTTTTTATAAATTGTGCAGTTAATGTATTTCTGAATAAGGCTTGTGCTGATCAAATTAGTGCAGATGTTTTATGAAAATGCTACTTATAAGCTCAACCACAGTGAAGCTACCCTTTTCTTTAAAAGTAGGGTAAATACAAAATACTGATTTTTATGACAGCATTACAAAAACACTGATGTTTTTCAGCACAGTACATGCAGCAACTATTTGAAAAAAGTAGATTTGCTAAAGTGAACTAAGCAATTCTCACAACATATTATGTTTGGATTAGTATATTAAAAATTTGTTAAGATAGATGATTTCTTCTTAGTTATTTACTCCCTAACACTCGATTTGAAATTATACAAAAAGTCAACAATTTCCTGTTTTATAATCTTTAAGTTTCAAAACCCCTTACCTTTATGTGTCCCCCAGCTTTAAATTTGGTTGTTCTTACAGTATGTCCTTGATTTTACATGTCATGTTACTTCAATATATGTTTAACATGTATATACATATGGGCAGTATAAATGCAGCACTATAAGTGATTAAGTGGAATTATGTTGGACAGAGGCATGACACTGTTGTCACAACACTCCAAATAGTGTAAGGCTCAAAACTTTAATGTGGTCTTTAATATGACCACACCACTCAGCTGTCCACCCTTTGCTGTGCCCTGTGTCTGAGAGTGGCCAGGTTGATGAATAGCACCCATTACTCCAAACATTATGGGCTGGAGCAGATGGGAGGTTGTTTGGGCCTTGAGCAAGAAGAGTATTATACCCTGACCTTCATGGTGATATCCCTTGTCTCACAGATAGAGCAGCTCATGCTCCAGACCTGCAGAGTGCACCATCATCAGACATCTGACTGATCTCCTGAGGATCTGCTGTATGTACATCTTTGCTTTCCGAACATTTTTCTTTTCTTGTTCAGGATGTTTAATGACTTATTCGCGGTAGCAGGCATAATGACAAATAAATTGAAGCAGTGTGAGTGTTTAGGGTGAGGCTTAGTCTTGAAATGGGATTTTTGTGTAGACAGGGACTGGTGGTCTAACTAATAACCTGTCTGGAGCAGAACCATGGATCAACAGCACGTTAACTGTCAGGAGGAACCAGCATGTGGTGGGTTACTCAGAGATGCTGCAATGCATCTCCTTGTGGCAGCTGGGAAGATAATTCAGTTGTGTTCAAAACTCTTGGCACCTTCAGCCTTAGAGGAGCACTGGAGATCTTCTACTCTGGACAGAATTCACATATAAACTTATTAGTCATGGTGTCATCCACTGACTATATTTAATTTTGTTTAAATTTAACGCTTCAGGATAAAATACAGAGAGGATATTTTTATCTGAAAGGCGTTTTTTCAGACTGGAAAAAAGCTAGAAGGAAGCATTCTGAAGAACAGAGGTTGGGGTAAAGAAAATTAGCTTCAACTGAGAAACTATAGTAGGCCAAACACAAGCCTGCAGCTGGCCTGAACTTGTGTTTCTTCCCTGAGACTGCATATCTGCCTTTTATCCTGGCCTGATGCTATACGGAGAACCACATCACCACAATTATCCAAAATGGCAGTAATTACCCCCGCACCCCCCACTGTCCCCCACTCTCAGAGGAGACATCCAGGGAAGAATAGAGAACCTCGGGCCAAGAAATAATTAACTTGATAATGGCCTCCCTTTCCTCAGTCAGCCTTCTCGTTTTGTCTCTTTCAGCATTTCCACCAATTACAAAGATATATTGTTCTAAGCCTTTTCGTAACAGTACACTAATAGCTTACCCTATCATTTGTTTGCACACTGTGTCTCTGTAATCTTCAGATGGAAACATCTTCAAATCTTTGGCTATGAAATTACCTGTGCAGCATTTGATGTCACAGTGATGCAACTCCCTCACCCTCAAGCAGAACTTTCTTTAGAGGTGATGGAGTGGAGATATTTGTAATGCATTTTGTCATTTTTCATTTCTCAGCCATGCAGCATAACGTTTTATAATTTAAGTCCTATACAGCCATTTGGAGGCCTCTTGACAAGCCCAAACTGCTAGTAAAGTCCCAGAGCCTTCAAAATTATACAGCTTTTACACTTTCACAGGCAAGATGGAGTTCAGAAGATGTTTAGTTTCCCGTTCCTCTGGGTCTTCACAAGTATGGCATCACAAGGCTATAAGCTTGCAGTTTGTGAGAGTGAGTGTTTTGGAGAATTCATGACTCAGCACCACCAGGTTACTTAACAGCATCACCACAAAACAGACCACAAAACCTCAATACATCACCACAAAACTTCAGTACATCCTCTCAGTTGAGTACCGCAGTGTATGCCATACAAATGTAATGAATAGAGGCTACTTGGTTCTGTTTCGTTTGAGACAAAGGTGTGAACATCTTAGGTGAAAATTCCCATGGCAAGCACACCGCTGGTTTGCAGAGCCCAAGCCACTTGTCTCGGGGTCCTAAAATTCGAGGTGGATTTATGCGCGTGAGTGGCGCTCAATGGATCTCAGAGCTCAGTGAAGAGGAACAAACGCACAGAGCTGCTTTTGACCTCATCCCTGTGTGTTCTTCATGCGACAGGAGATTCCACTATTGGATATTATGCAGTAAAACTACACATAAGTACTTGCTGTTTACAGAGAGTGACGTAGTGTGCATGTGTTAACCAAGGCTACAGCACGTGTGTTGTCACGCGGAGTAAAAATAAAAAAATAAAATTGCATGGAGCATATTTTGCAACATATTTTCTATTATTATTATATCCTGCATCATGCAGACATACTGTGCTTTAGGACTCTTAGGAAACCATTAATCTAATTTAATGTAACAATGTAATCTAATTGAACAATGTTTCCTCATATTCAGTTTTTTATGTATGACAGGCATCTTTGTAGTATTTTGATTTGGATGATAATGATGATTGAAATGGTGGCTGGGATAAGGTTGATTTCTGCTTTAATGGGAGCAAAACAATCAGTGTTTGTATGAGTACCATTCTGATCTCCTCCGGTTGTATACTTTTAAACAGCGAAATTGGTCATAGTGGCAGCATTGATTTAATGTCGTTGTGAACTCTTGATATACTGGGAATTAAAAAGGTCACTTCTCTCCTTATATGGACAAACAGGAAGGAGAAACATTTTGGACAATTAAAAATCATTCAGTCTAGTGTTGATAAATAAATGTTAGTGGTACTTTCGCCAAGCTATATTCATCAATCACTTCTACAATGGGCTCATTTTTACTTTCTGCATTAAAAAACAGTTAATCTACAGGCATCAAATCATGTCATCTCTGTCTGAAGTTGATTGCAGAAATTAGCCAGGTGGTGCCCACATACAAGTCAAGAGCAGGATAAAAATAAGGGACTTGAATATGTGACTTGAATTTTATAACCCAAGATGCTTTCAGATTTTGCTAGCATTGTTAGCTCTAGCTCTGTTAGCGTTTCAAGACAGAAGATATATGAATATGTGGTGTGATCATAGAAAGTTATTTTTTTAATAGATAAGCGAAAATTCCATTACACCCTTTACTGCATGACAAATTATGTTCCCTATTGTCTCTCTCTTTTCAAAGTCTCTCTGTTTCTCTCTCTCACACTGTCTCTTTACCTCTCTCTCCCGCTTTTGAAGACTTCATAATAAGCTTGACTTGGTTGCATACTTGGGTGTAGTAAACTGCCATCGACTGGTGACAGGTGCAGCTGCTGCCTTCTCTGTTAACTAACCATTTCATCACGGTTAGCTTGGCGTGATTGTCCCTTGTTGTTGCCACAATACCTCAGGTGGCCATTTTATGATGCTGAAGATGTCAGAGGAAATAGTTCCATTAATAACACTTAGGCTACTGTCCTTTCCGAGTCATTTGCTTCTGAGATTGCAAATTTATGTGTCCTCTTCTATTTCTAATTTCCATCAGATCACACAGATAAATGAGCATGTCAAGCTTGTGAATATCATTTAGCATCTTATGACCAAAATGTGCTTGTTTACACTTTTTCACCGTAAATACCTTTTTAAATGAAAAACTGAAGTTTAATTTTTAAATTAAACATTGAGTGCCCTTTTTGATCACTTTCAATTTAATAAAAGCAGAAATGACAGAAATTATAGTGACATGTTAAGTAGATGGGCACCAAAATGTTGTTATAATGAAACAGTTTTTGTAGTTTAGGCTTGTTTGTAGTTTTCCTAATGAGCTGCAGAAAATGTGCCTATTATGTAAAATCTGCAAGTGCTCCTAATTACTGCTGGTGCCATAAATAATGAGTTTGTTACGAGTTTGGGAACCAGCTCCAGTTGGTTTTTCTGCCCCCTGCAACTACAGTACATATAGGCCTACAGTGAAAATAATATCAACCTAAAAAATGTCTGAAAATATAAATGTATTGTCAAACATATTATGTAACATCACAAAATCTACCTAAATACATTTGGTTACCAAAAAGTTGGTAAGTTTATCCAGGTAGAAATATTTTCCAAAGACAGAGTCCTCCTGTAGCTTGTGGTCTGGCTTTATACATTTTCCTCTTTATCTACTGGAGGTCTGGAGTCGGCCCACAGGAGAGACAGTGTCAACAGCAGTAAGCCTTGTGGTCACTGTGCTGGGCTGGCTCGCTATGCTAACAGCTCCACTGACATGACTTTAAGAGTGGTTTGGGGCTCATTCCAGTAAACACACACTTAGCTTCTGCCACGATCTTGCTGAGCCTGCCCAACTGAACACTGAATTACTACATCAAAACTTGACCCAAATTGTTACAGAAGGTTTCTAGAAGAACCTTTAAAGATATGTTCAGTAATTAAACCGAATGGACATTTGTCCCATTATGTTAATTATCATATGAAGTCATTTGGATTTGTCTTACTTAATATTTATGATTTTAAAAGCCCCTTCTGTTTCATAGACGATAAGGCCTATACAGAGATCTGATATCATCTGATCACAGAGCCAGTCTGGGATGACACGGAAAGACAGAAATAACTGGGATAAGCTACATCTACTAAATAGCTTAATGTTTATTGTTTAAAGCACAACTTCTATTAAACCCAATACAAGGGCACATATCAATGAGAATTGAAATATGATTGTTAAGATGATCTCATTGTTATATACAGTATATTTACATGACTGTTAGATAATGAAGTTAATTTATGAAATTCATTTGCAGTGATATGGTGGTTATCATGTCTTACACTGGCACTAGTTCCTCTGCGTCACCTCTGAATACTGATTAATAGCCTTATGATCGCAGCAGCCAATCCATGCTATATCTATCAATGCCAGCCTTGCCTTCTCCTTCATTAAGCGTTCAAAGAGAGGAGTGCATTTCCATGACAACATGGTGAAAATGGCAGATCATGCACACGCACCTTATAACACTGCATTTGTTGATATCCAAAGTTGCCTTTTTATTTCAGTGAAAAATGTGCCGTAATATGTTTTAGTCACATGACCACCAGAATTTCTTGAGTGGTTACTTCACATTTCATGGTAATTGTGTGACTGTTCACAAATGTTGTTTGTATTTAAAAGAGATCCATTACATATTGAAGAATCAATGTTACTGTGGAACATTAACAGTGGTTGTGGTCAGTACAGTAGAAATTAAGCATAAATGTATGGTCGATAATTATGTGTTATGTTGTTGATTGTTGTCTTGTTGTTTCATTTCCCCTGTTGTCCATATTTGGTATATAAATGCACATTTCGCTCCTGAAAGCTTTCATTTTTACACATGCCATATTCCCAGAATTGAACTACCATCTCTTTAGAAAACAGTAAATTTCCTGTTAAACAGAAAGCAAGGCCTGTTTTGCACTCAGTGTTTTTGCGGTTACTGATGACCAGAATTAAGTGAATATGGAGGAAATATGTAAATGAGCTCTTTTAAAAGCCTGCTGCTTTTTTCAGCATTATAAACGCCATCACTTCAGTCGACTCACCCCGCAGTGCCTCATCACATATTCCTGCTTTCCAACGCCACAGTCTATTTTCAACCCTTCTATTTCTGACCCTGAAGCATACTGGTTAGTGAACTCTACTCAGTGTGCTAGTGTCAGAAATAAAGAGAAACAGCTTGTGCAAAATATGTGTGTCATACAGATGTCAGATACAGATGTCTGCATCAATGTTGGTTGCGGGCCAGAAATAGTCAGTATGTACAGGGGGAATTGACTAAGAATGAAATGTGTTGGCTGATAGCATTGTTTAGTACATTCTGTCTCTGCTGTTTTACCACCTGTTTCACTAAAGGGAATCCCAGCTAACAGGAAGCATTCTCAAAACGTTTGCTGACGTTCTCTGAATATTCCCTCAAAATGATCAAAAAATATTCTTGCAGCAACATCAATATAACTTCTATTAACATTGTACATCATATATGCCAGAAACGTTATTGTTAAGTAGTTAGTGGAACATTTTAAAAACATTACAGAATAAAACATGTATGAAAAACTTTCTGATAACCAAGCAATAATGTTAACACAATGCCTAAAAAAGGATGTTTTGAATGTTACTAGAACTTTAAGAATAACATTTGAAATGTTTTTGTTAACTGATGGAATTGTTAGGGAACATTCTCAGCCTAAAATTGTTGGGTGGAATTGTGCAATCAGCCAGTGACACAAACATGCTTAAATATTTAGCATGGCATAGTTTTAAACAGACTGGTTTTAAACATGATGTTTCGGAGAATGCAGTAGATTTTGCAATCTGGCATACTTTACTGGGACTGTACAGCTTCACTCCACCACGCACCTGGTTAAACTGGGTTTCAGATGGTTAATGAATATAGAACAGGTATTTAGACTTAAGTGAAACATACTTAAGCTTATTAGGAAAACAAACTTAGCCAAAAACAAACCTCTGTTGTAATATCAAACTTTGTTTAATTTGTTTAAAGCCAGACTAATCTTAAAGAAGAAAGGAAGCAAGCAAAGCCAAACACCAAGATGAAATTCTTGACCAGGTCACGGCATGTAGTGTCGAGACATTACTGGTGATGACCAGGATTGAGTCAGGTCAACCTGACTGTCATTAATTGACCTTTGGGAGTGTTTACCAGGGACTGAAATATCATTACCAACATCAGAAAATCAAAGATAAAACAGTTAGTGGCTCATATGGCAATCAATAGCCCTGCTCCATCTTTGCTTTCCTTCAGCACTTCTACAGAGCCAGGAACGTTGCCATAGTGATGTGAAATGGGTGCAGAGCGCTGCAGCAGTCAGACTCTCCTGAAAATCAGAGAGTGTTTTGCACATTAAAAAATTTGAGGTCCACATTTCCCTCCATTTATACTGAAGAATGATTTTTCATTTTCTTTGACTACATTATGAAGGAAAGTCCTGTGTTTCTGTAGCTCAACTGGTAGAGCATTGTGTTGGCAGTGCAGAGGTTGGGGTTCAATACCCAGGGAACATATGTAACTGATAAAATGTGTAACTTTAACATACTGTAAGTGGCTTTGGATAAAATTATCTGCTAAATGTAAAAAGGAACATACATTGTATTTCTGGTTTTGCTATGTGGTTGTACATGAAGAATGCAAATCAAGGAAAAACTGCTATTTAGGGGGATTGATTCGAGAGGGTGTACACATAACAATGCCACTGTGATTGACGTCGCTGTTCTATTTGTAGATTTTCTTCTCTGACTTGATTTTCCTCTCTCTCTCCCTCTCTTCAGTGTGACAATGCAAAGGGATTGCGGGCCTTCTTTGATGCAATCTGCTACGGTCCAAAACATTTGATGATCTTTGGAGGAGTTTGTCCATCAGTGACTTCAATCATTGCTGAGTCATTAGAGGGTTGGAACCTCGTACAGGTTTGTTTCACGTTATGAATTATGACCTCAAGCTTGAATTGTGATATTTGTTTGCTTTGTCATTTAAAGGCATTTTTTTTTCAAATGTTCATATTTAATTTCTTAATCAGAGAGAGTTTAAACACTTAGAAATTGAGGACAAATATTCACGCTAATGACTTCCTCTGTGACATAAATAAAAAGGACCATTTTAAATCAATGATTGGCAAAGCTGGGCCAAGAACTTAATCTCAATGCTGATAAAAAGTGGAAAAATGAGTAAACTTCTCCCTGAGGTTTTAAGATAGCTACTACAGAGACTTCTTTTTTGAGCAGGCCCGAGGGGGTGTTTAATGTGTTAATACTGTGATTTTAACAGGAAGTCAGCATGTGATTATTCTAAGCTTATTTTTCTCCTTTGTAATACCTACAGTAGTGAAATCTCTAATCTGTGTATTAGTGTATCAATGACAAGTTGTACATTTATGTCACCATTGGTCACATGGCTTGAAGAAGGAGTGCAGTTATAATATTTTGATGTGGGGCATGGCAGAGTATAAAGAAATGCCACTGAGAAAAGCCCTCTGGGCACCTACACTGTAACTTTTGTATTGGCACATGTTGTGAACGGTCAGCCTTCAAGCCAGCTGATATTTCACTGAGAACCTGGCGGTTTTCCAAAACTATTCCAGAACAGTGATCTTTTCCATGAGCGGATCAGGAATTTACAGTACTGTACATACAGTTGTTGTGAATAAGATATGGACAAACACCTAAAATTTGTAAAAGGATTTAATGTGTATTTAAAGGGGTCGTAACACATTGTTTATGTTTTTCCCTGGGGTTCACTTATTATTTTAGTTTTTTTGCCAGAAAAAGCTCAGATTTAGTTCATTACCATCATGTTCTGCCCTCTTTATGACACTCAGAATTTATCTAGATTTAGAATTACTTCTGTAGGATGTCAGTGTACAGTAAATGCCATCTACAATGTTTAAAAGTCTGTTTTTGTTCAGCCAGATTTTTCTGCATTTTGACCTCATTGAAATGTGCCTCTCAAACTTACAGTAAATCACACTGAAATAATCAGGGATCTTGTGTGGTGGACTTTTCCATATTTTCCATATTTTACTCGTAGTTTTTCAACTTTTAGGGAAAATCCCTAAAAAGTAGGCTTTTGATCTTTTCTGTCTCTGCATTACCTTACTTTGACTGGGCATGTCAGTTTCTGAATAAACTGTTACACACAGTTACACATAAACTGACTTTATGTGTAACTGTGGTCATGTCTTTGTCTGATATCAGAAAATTGCAGAACTATTGAATGAGCTGTTTTTCAGTTTAAGTAAACTGGCTTTTTTACTGCCGGTAAAGTTATTTCCAGTCCATAGTGCAATGAATGAAAAGATCAAAGTGATATGACCCCTTTCTTGTTCTTTTGGACTAAGTATAAAAAATAATAAGTCTAATAAAAAGAAATGAATTGAACAGCAGTTCATGACAGTTCTTAATCAGAGACATATCACATAACAGATTTTTCCCATTGGACTAATTAATGTATTTCTGTTATTTGAGTGACTGGTCTGTTCTTCCTGAGGGGCTGAAGTGGTGGATAATCTTACAGAATTCCTAATTTGTGGACTAATCTCCCATTAACCCCAGCTGAGTAGATCTCTAATTAGCCAGGGTGATGGGAAGTGAAGGCATACACAGTGGGATTAGCAGTGACACGCTTCAGAAGGGCTTTTATATGACAAAATAAAACACAAACAAAGGAAGCGAGTGGGACTAAAGCATTAATGCTTGTGCGAATCAATCCGGTGAGGACAAAAACCAGCTGCAGGGTTCTTATTGTGCAGGAAGTGAGATACCCATCCATGCAGAACGGTCCAGGTGGCCATTGTTCAAAGCAGGACCTGGTTGCCACCTCACGCATGCACTCCTGGAATGTCTTTAATGATGAAGAGACATCCAGAGCTGGATTTATGACAGTGGTGATGAGGCAATAAGCACCAGGTGCATCTCATTAAGATCTTTCAGCAGCCCCTCCCCTCAGCCGCACAGTGCTGTTGTAAGGGAGGGCGGAGCCTGGCAGAGAAGGGCTGGAGTGCCTCTGGTTGGAGATTCCTGTCACACCTGCTTTATTTCATGAAAGCCTGATTCGTTTCATAAGAAACTCAGATGACACATTATGCAGCTCCATCAAAACCACACATCAACACCAAGTTGCTGCACCTTTATTTTTCAATTAAGGGCTGCATTTGATGAAAACGGGAGATAGCATAGAAATGCCATCCGGTTGATGGATTGTGTAATTATATTTAATGAAAGCTTCAGACGGTTGCGAGTGCCAAAAACGAGAGTGCCGGCATGCGTAGTTCGCCGTCATGGCACGCAGTCTTGTTTTCAACACTGAAATTATATACGTGTCTTCAAACAGACTGTGAAACCTCCAGAAATGTGCCAACATGCCAAACAGCCTCAGAGTAAACTTATGACCTCAAGAGCCTTTGAAATCTGTTAGGATGTGAGTTTTCACAGGCATTCTGCTTTTCCATACTGTGTAATTAAATATTGCTGAGCTTTCTTTGTGCTTCTTGAATCATCACTTCGCATTCAGTGGCCTTGAATGGCTCCTCTGTTATGGAGTGGCATACATCAGTGCTTGCAATGTGCAGCGATATTAACATGACTTAAGTGCTTTGAATTAAATTGAATGTCACCCAGACTATGAGAGAATGATTATTTTGAGCCGAGACATTCGTTTCTCTCTAAGCTCTCTGATGAAAATGTGTCCTCGTGCGATAGTCATCTTCTGTATCACACGGAAAACGATAAACAGGGGAATACTGTTTTGTGTTATGCAACTAATGAACAGGTCTTATTGTCAACCACATTCTGTTTGCAAAATTATAATAATCTTTAACTAGCCTCTTTCTTGTGCTGACAAAAGTAATAATGCCTATAATGTCTTAATAAAAGTCATTAAATCAGGTTAAAACTATTGCATATGCAGCGCCAAGCTGCAGTTAGACACTTAAAGCAGTAGCCACACACCACAAGAGATGGGGATAGTCTTATGAAGGAAAAATCACAAATGAGATCTCTTTAATATCTCAAGTATTTCTACTTGACAGTAATGAGATCAAATGAGGAGCAATTAGAGACTTTTGCTGTAGACTCCTGGTTTCTCAGATTCTCCTACAGACCAGTAATCTCAAGTTTGTCTCCTCCATTTCAGAAAAAATCTTAACAATGTCAAAGACTGTGCTTAGTTTTGCCCAAAACCATTTTGTAATGTTTATTTTGTATATGTTTTGTATATGTTTATTTTCTCTTAAGGAGTTAAGAGTACGTTTCTCTTAGGAGAAACATCTGAGACAAAGTTAATTCTTCATTGAAACATAGTCGAGAAATCCCCTGAGCTATAAAAGAGCTACCACTGAGCAAGTTTTACTTGGTGGACATGTATGTTTGATAAGTAGCTGACAAACTGAGGTAAAAGTAATTGCTTAAACAAGAGAAAATTAAATTAATGTCATAAAACTGTTTCCTCCATTCTGGTTCACAATATTAAGTAAATAACATCTGTTTAAGTGTCAAAACTGCTGTACTTTTCATTTTTAAGTGTAGTTTGAACTGGGGCAGGCATTTTGTTGATGAACTCCATCTGTTTCAGAAGGATAGTTTGTAAAGATAGCATTGACAAAGGGATAGTTTGCACAGACAACAGTGATGTGCTCAGAAATTTCATAATTTGCTGGAGTTGTCCCAGCTAACAGGGAATGTTCTCAGAACATCTCAGAACAATCTGTCTTGTGTCATTTCCCGACCCCATTCCCACCTCCTCTGTACTTAAAAAGGCTAAAATGATATATATATATGTGTGTGTGTGTGTGTGTGTGTGTGTGTGTGTGTGTGTGCCTATATACCTTATATGTTAAAAAATAATTCCAAAACTGTTCCGAATCTGTTCTGAATCTGTTACAACTGTACTGAATCCTCTTACTGGTCAAGATATCCCTGTGTAGAGTAGTCTTGGACTGAGAGAATCACAGACACCCTTACTTGCTTACTGCTTACATATTTTGCATAAAACATCACATATTCACAAACAAATGCAGCAAAATGAACCATTATACTAAGAACCGAACCTGTCAAATCACATTAACTGTTGGACTAAAATAAATAATTTGGAGTGTGTGTTTGTCAGTGAAACTTCCATATTCCTTGTCTTACTTGTCTGACACATTGATATAGCTGTGCTGATGATAGTCTACGCCATCACAGTACGCATCAGAGGCTTAAAATTAGGCCAGCAGAAATATAAATAGACTGCGTTTCTATGATTTAGAATTTGCATGGGCGTTGCCTCCTGCGCTTGTATTATTACTAGTATTGTTGAGATCCAAGCAGTATATCTCTGAGCCTGTCAACCTTCTCGTCTGCTCCCAGCCGAGCATGTGCCAGAACCAGACCATTGTCGACTTGCTTCAGCAGACGTCATCTTCCTCTTTGACGTCAACTGCAGGAATGAGAAGAACAAACAATTCCCAAAGCTGTTAACATTGCTGTTTCATTAAGCATTTTGCTTTCGACCTCTAATTAAATATTTACTGTCTTTTCGCATTTGTTTGGGCTGGGAAACATAAAGAGGCCATTAGATTTGTTGAATAACCGGAATATTCCAGTTTTTCCAACTTTAATTAATACAAGTTGAAACTATGCAGGCAATCACCATTTGACCATGTCAGATATGATTCTGTCTCTGTGTTGAACTAGTGAAACCCCTCTGTGCACTGAGGAATTCAAACTATGCACACAATCACATGGTATGCAGCACGCACCTCTCACATTTTGCTGTGGGTGTTGCCATGATCGGTTTGTGGTTACCATCTGCCCTCAGATTTATGTAACAACTGATCCACAAGCAGCTCTCACACATTCTGCTTGTGACTCACGTCCCATGATGCCCCAGAATGGTATTAGTGAGAGGTTCACACTTTCTCTACCCGCACTGTTCTTAGAGGTTTCAGCGAGAAGAGAGAGGAAGACAAGCACTATCAACTATAAAAAAAATATTACAAAGCTGAAATTTATATGTGATAATGTCATTGCTATTTAATCTTGGCTCCCGTGTGCAGAGAAGTTCATATAGATGTTGTATGGGCCACTTTATGCCATTGAATAATGGAGGATTTGGCATGTACTTTGAAAGATCTTTGCCAACAACTCTTGGAAGTGGTTTGCTCCAAAAGTGGACCGCCTTTGTCGATCAATTAGCTGTTAGTAGTGAATATTTCATTATCTGCAAGTTATATGCCCATTATAGATTGTGTGAGCCAGAAAGCATTTTTATAGCACCATAAACCTTTCAAAGCTTAATGTGTTGGGTCCTGCTTCCCTGTTTTTGAGAAATAATGGCTTCCACATACCGTTCTGTTATAATTTAAAGCAACTAACATCAGAAATGTCGATTTCTCTGTTAAACTGAAACTGAAGGCTGGACTGAAAAACTGCTGCTACTGGGTGTTGCAAAAAACTCAGACAAACTCTGTATGAAAGCAAAACAGCTTGTAGAGACACAGGCACGCTTGGCTGACCAGAAAGGTCCACAACATCTCCCATCATACAATTTGGCCTCTCTGTGTTTAGTGCATGTGGACATGCTATACTGACAATAGCTTTGTAGTTTCTTAATCACACACAGCCCGATGCAACACTGAGCAGAACCTGACAAGAGGCCAAATCTGATCAGATTTAGCACAGTAGAAATTACAGACAACAAACGGATATTTCATTTATGACTGCTGTTTTTCTTCCTTTACAACATCAGTTCTTTCTTCACTTAGCTCTCTGTCTCTTCCTTTCTTTTGCCTCCACACTGTTCTTTTAGAAAAGTAAAGCTAGTTTTGCTGCAATTCCTCGGAGTGCCATAGTAAACTTCTAAATAAAACATGTGCTGCTGCTGTGCGCTGCTTACTAACGTCAAACCCTTTCTTGTTCACTATCCATATTTCATAGGCTCCAGGTTAAAAAATCACAGGTTGCTGCTGGGCATTTGATAAACATGACCTAAATGAATGACCAAGTCTGTTAGTGTATCAACCAAAAGTCAGGTTTATTGTGGTGCAAAGTAAAGTCAAGTCTGGTTTACTTCAGAAAAATAAAAGTCTTTCTCTAGAATGAAAAAAATGATATCACAATATAAGCTAACAACATTGTAGCATGCCTTTATCTGAGTGCACACAATAAACTGCATTTTCTGAAAAAGTGAATGACGCCTGCCTATGTAAAATGGGCACAGCACTAGTTTTAAGTTGTTGCCAGGATGTTGCTATGCAGTTGCTAGGATGTTCTGGACGGTTGCTAAAGCATTGCTTGGTGGTTATATGAGAATTCTTGGTTGTTTTGCAGGTCCAAACCAGCGACATTCTGTCTCAGCTGTAAATATGATTATTTACAGTATGGTCCCTTGTGGTATTATTGCATTAGGGGGTTTGTACAAATACCTGACACTAAGAATGGGCACTAGTATTAGTGACACTTGCCTTAGCAAACACCATTAATAAATAGCGCAATAAATACAGCAAAGTTTAAATACAGTAGAGTAATTCATTGCAGTACAGTTCTTCCAGCTCCTGCAGGACAATTTAGGGTCTGAAATTTAGGTCTGCATATATTTTAGTGTGGAACATCAGTTTTCATGATCCAATCAATTCCTGATGGATAAAATTAAGGCCTGCCCTACATTTTTCCTTATTAAATATCCTGTTTTATTTGTATTATGTTTATCCATAGCAACTTAAAGTACATTTTCTAGATATTCACTTTATTGAACTTGTGAGTTTGATGTTGTTAGTACAATACTCTCCAAGCTGAGCTACAGGAACACCCATAAGCAAATGAGTCATGTTGACTCGTACTACTGCAGCAGAAGCAATAAATCAGAATGTAATGAAATATACATCTGTGAGCGTCACTGTATCTGCAGTGAGATCTCACTATGAGTTTGTACTCATCTCTGAGAGCTGTGTGTCCAGTTTACACTCACCAGCCACATTAACAGCCGCCACACTGTGCCGTTCTGTGCATTCTTTACAATACAACAGCATTTACCCTGAACTACTGCTAGGACTATCTCTGAAATGAGTGTGATATACATGATTGCTTATTGTGATGAGGTCATAGCTGCCTGTAATACTGTTAAGGGTCTGTAAAATGGTAGAAAGATGCATCGCATCACGAGCGTTTTCTCTGCTGAGGAAAACATGCTTTCTCATTTCAGAAGACCACCACATTTAGGAAAGACCTCTTGAGATTCAGGGGTTCATTACTGAATCAGATGATATTGAATATGAAGGGACTGGTTTTTGTAAGACCTTTGCCTGTACAGCAGTATTCTTTTCTCAATACACAGGTAACAGATAATTGTATGATTGGTAATGTATGATTGACTGTATTTAGATAATGTATTATTCAAGCTTAAGTGCACATGGCTGAAGGATCCACTCTCATATTTCTTTTAGCCTTGTTCCAGTACTGTATTTTTTTCTTTTTTTCCGGATTGCCTTTGATATTTTTTATTTAGGTCACATTTTCATTTTCTTAGTATGAATTATTTACCGGTGGAAAAAGGCCTTTGAACAAGGAAATACCACAGTGAATGGATCCTATGATTATTGCATATTCAGAATAAATGTGCTTTAATTTAACAAAATAGAATCGTGTTTATGACAATGTGTCACAACATTGTGGTCACGGTGTTTGAAGACACATCAATTATGCTTAAAATTTATCTAGTTCTGACACAGATTTATAATAATTATTTAGAATGTAGCAAAATATTTTTAGGTGGAGTTTAACATGTCACATTTTACAGTGTGTCAACATCAATAAAAATATTGCATTATAATGCAATACAATACAATGCTTTCTAATACACTTTATTATAATATTCTTATGTATTGTCAGCTTTTTTCCTTTAATTCAAGGTAATGTATTATGCAGTATCATGTATTGTAAAGCATTATACTCTTTTAAATGTGTAATTATAAAGACTGTATTATAGCTTTTGTAGTTGCTGTAATACAGAATACAGTGTGCATTATGCACCATTTTGACAATCTTTATACATTTATATAAACATTATAGAGGCTATTTTTGAGTCACTGTATTTAGTCCAGCAGTGCTACTTCTCTCTAGAATCTTATTCTTCCTGTATTACTAAGAGGATGTATTCAAATTACCAAACTGGTGATGTAACAAACAGCACAAGGAGGAGCATGAAAGAGTCAGTGTGATTCAGAGAGAGAGGAAGAAAAAGATGAAGTCAGGGTTTAGTTTTCACAACATGAGAGTGGCAGATAAACCCCTGAGTGGAGCTGCTGCCTCTGTTTCTACAGCATATTAACCGTGTTCTGTTTTAAAGCAGCTACATTAAGACTCCAGAGAAGTCAGAGATACAATTAATTCTACACTGCTGTGCAAATTAGGGGCTCGGTAAGCATTCTTGGAGCAGATTATCAATTCTTTATTAGCGTCTCTTCTTAAAAAAAGAAAGGAGAAATGTTTTTGTTACAAATCAATCACTAAAGCTCTGTTCTAAAACACAGTGAGATGCCTCGCTGTTTACTGTAGGAAGCTGCCTTCTAAGACAGCATCCTATCCAAAATGGAATGCAGCCTCATAGGAGTAAAGAAACTCTACATAGTGCTTACACACACACACACACACACACACACACACACAACTCTTAGCACAGGAGATCTAACTCAAAATAGATTTTAATAAGGTTTGATGTTAGCATGCTAACATAAAGGTAGTGGCTTCCATAGAATTAGTTTAAAATAAGGTATTTAATTCAATTTTATTTATGTAAAGCTTTTATGTAAATGTGCATTGTTTCAAAGCAGCTTTGCAGAACAATGTTTTAAGTTCCATAAGTCTTATTTGGTCGTTTAAAGCTTAAAAAAATACTTAATATATTTGTCTGTCTGACTATCTTTGTAATGCCTATAATGCTTTAAAATAACGTCTGTTTAAAGTAAGCCAAACTCCTGAATTTTCACCTGACACTGTCGTTTTGGGCTGTTTGTTTTTCTTCTAAATTTGTGCAATTCTCCAAATAGCAGAGGCTAATTTGCAGCAGTGATCCACTGTGTTGTCTAGGAGGCAAGGAGATACATTTTCTCTCCCTATGGCCACTGGGCTACTTTGTCAGTAGATCTTTGGGCCTGAGTCTATTCCAGTCCTGGACGTGTTTGTGAAAAGGGCCCCAGATGGGTTCAGGCATATGACAATGTGTTGACTCATGTCTGCTGGGGAAACAGAGACCTGTGGTCATTGGAATGCTCTGGCCTCATTCACACAGCGGGTACTGGTGTCATCATTCAACTCTTAATGCCAGAGCCGCACAGTGCCAGAGAGACCATCTGATGCAAGATTGGACTTTGAAGGTCAAAAGCTTCCCTAAATTTGTTCCAAACACATTACACCCTACAGTGAGAGGCAGGATGTCAGTTAAAAATATAGCCAGTTTTTGCATTGGTTTTTTTTTGGAAATTTAGCTGTTAGTTCGTGATCATTCATGATAATGGGACAATTTGAAGATATTGCAGTCACATCAGACCCTGTTGTCTCCGAGGGCAACAGTGCAACATGATCTTATTAGTAAGTGTTGATATTCAAATGTTAAGTGTACTTCCAGAATGCATAATTTTCTTGATCAATTGGATACAACAACAACAACTGAAGACAGCTACTAAAGCGGAAACTTTATTATTTATGTTTAGAGAAAACTAAAAATGAATAGAATATTGAATTAATGGAATTCACAGATCGACTTTGATGAAATGCACTTTATATGAATGAAATATGTTTAACTGCATTCAGTTTGTTTAACTCATGCATTTACCTAATAGTTGGTCACACACAAACCAGTATTTGAGTAAAACATGATTAATGTTACATTTTAACAAAGGTGATGCGCAAATTGTTATGTAACATTTATGGAGCTGCAATGACAATGAAAATTAACTTTCACCTTGGATCGTAAATGATCCAAGGTGAATCCATCATCTGGATTCTGTGTATAATGAACAAATTTCTCAGACGAAGCTTCGCTATCATAACCAAACAAAAGCCTGAGATACATGGAATTACTAATGACTTTAGCCCATGAACTTAAGCCTCATGGGAAACAATGCAAATTCCATGATTGCAATCAAAAGAATTCTCATGTTAAAAACATAATTGAAAATGAGAGGCAAACCAGCTTATATTTAGTCAAGGAATGGACTTCAAAGTGCAGATCCATTTCCAACCATTAAAAAGTGCTTTTGCTGGATCGAAACCAAGGATCAATAAAAGCCTGTTAAATGCCTGACACAGCTCACTAATATCTGTAACATAAACTCTCATTCAGAGAGAGAGTGAGAAAGCTAAATTATATTATAATGAAAGACAATCCTGCACACCCTGAACAAACACCCATAGACACATACACCCACACTATTCACCTGTCCTGCACTTGACTTCTGTACTGTATCTGAATGGTAACATGTACACACATTCACAATTATCATGCTGGATTTTCATAGGATAGCCTTCCAGGCTACTTCCTGCATGATTCCCACTTTTTTTACCCTTAGGGAATCAGAATACGTAATACTGTAATGAACAGGGTTATTTTGGCAAAACTAGTTTTTTTCTTTGAATACTGCTGTATCCCTTTCAGTTTATTTCCAGTTGTTTTTTCCTGGTTTTCTGGTTGATGTAGCAACCAGGTATATAGAAATATATATACTATAGTACTCCAGTGAAAAAATGGAAACATTACATGATATTTGTCCTAAATCTCATAAAAGCACTATTTGGATACGACTACTTATTACCTTGAGGAGGTAAATTTCTGTTTCCCAGGCATACTTTGTGGGCTTTAATCCTGTTAGAAACAACTGTTTTTCTGTTTTGCACTGCCTGCTGTAAAAATGAACAGATTGCCTACTGTTCTTTGGCTAACCCAGGTGTTTTCTGGCAAATGTGATATGGTTTGGATAGAAATGTATGTGATTGTAGTATCAGAGAGAGATTCTCTTACTGAATATTGTATGTGCGTGCACCTTCATTATGGATTTAGAGCTGTTTGCACACTTTTTAGGTGAAACAACAGCTGGTGGTTCAAGTACTGCTGGCATTCCTTTTGTTATAAAAAGAAAATTAAATCAGTGTATGATCCTCACTTTAATTAGTTTCTTACCTTAGTTATATACATAAAGCCTGAAATAGAAAAGATTGCATACAATAATGGAAATTCTGATTCATTTCCACAAACCCGTTTGTTCAGGCTGTTTTTCCATAAATGGGTTCAAGAACCAGTTCAGTGGTTCGTTAATGTTATCACATAATTAAATTAATTTTACAACAGAAATGCTGTGCTAAGTATTTAACCATTTCTTTGGCAATCTAGTGTAAGCAATGTAGAATGTATCATTATTTCACTGATTTATCACTTTTCACACACATATTTTGCTTGAAATGGCACATATTTGCAATGCATTTACCTCAGTGCCTATAAAATACAATTAGCAAGGGTGGAACAATTGTGTTTACTCTGAGAAGTGCCTGACAAAATGTCTGGAGTAACAGTGGAGAAACAGACTCTCAAAAAAGCCATTCAAATGCCGTCTAGGTAGGAACAAAATATATTTAAAAACCTCAGAGTTGTAGATGGCATTGTGACACAATATTTTCTCTTTCAGATAATCTACAATGATAACACTGGATGGGTTTATTTGTATTTAGAAATGTTTGTAGGTTAGACCAGGTTAGCGCTTATAAAAAACAACATTTCTTTAATATCTTTATTTAGTTTCTCTTAGACAGCAGCAATAAGATTAAACTAACAGCTAATTTTTGCTTTTGCTTAAGTCTCATGCTTCTCATATTTTTGTCCTCTCAGAAAAAGGTTCCAGTAGGCTCACATGTGTCTCTTTTAGAGTTTTAGAGGAGATTTTTTGATATCACAATCTGACAGATCTTATATTTTGAAAGCCTGCGCCCCCAGGGGCCCGAGAATTTTATTTTGATTTCACATTGACTTCAGCCAGAAGGTGGCCTTCCAATTCAAAGCTTTAGTGACTCTTCCCATCAGAGCTCATCTTAATCAACTATTTCTGTCCTCCAGGAGTGTCTGCTATTATAAATGGCATCATGGTCACTCACTCTTAAACTGCAGCGTGACTGAACCACATCAACAGACACAGCTGTACCATCGTGACATTAGAATACAGCATTTTTGATCTTAAACTGTCACATCCTAATTTTAGATGGTGTAATATAAGACACAGAACAGTCTCTCATGTCACTGCTTTCATGAGCACTTTTCCTGTGGGAAAACAGTGGAATTGTGATACCTTCAAAAGCATTTAACTCTGTATTCACAATCCATCCAAATTGTTCTTTTTGACAGTTGGTGTTTTCTTGGCATAGCTGTTTTCACACATACACATTCTCCTCTAAATCGACACAAACACAAGAGATTGTGTTTTCTCGGGACTAAGGTGTAAATATGTGGCAGATGACTGAAAAAGTCACATGCCTTCTGGTACACTCAGATTTTCTCATTAAGTATGATGGCTATTCGTGACACGGCACTACAAAATAAATCATGCAATAAGGGAAGGATATTGCAGAATGTTAACTAACTGAAAATACTTTACAACAGAATTTCATCGCTCTTTTATAACTCAGTAGTCATTAAGTTCTCAGTGTGTTGTTTAAATATCAACTTTGTTTCATATGTTTACCTCAAAATCATGAAGAATTTAAAACAGATACAATACATTGCGGTCTCTGACTCGCTGCAGTTTTGTATCATGGATCAGTCTGTGTGTGTTTTAACAGCAGTAATTCGCCAGCTTCGCCTTATCAGCTGTCTTAATGGTGCTAATATGTTGCGACACTATGTTAAACAGAAAATTACAGCAAATGTACCACAAAGGTTCAGGAAGATAATATACTGTGTGCTGAGACATTAGATAAGACAAGTATTCCCAAGGGTATTGGTATATCATTAGCATATCGAAATCTACTTTTTTCCCCTCATGTTCGCATGTTCTATTGGGGGAAAACCTAGTGCAAGCATGTCCCATCTTGCAGTGCCACCATGGGATGTGCACACTGTGCAGGTGGTGTCACGGACACTTTTATTTTTTCCACACAAGAGTCACACAAGGACATTCTACCACCAGATTTAAAATGACAAGTTACAGGTTTTATCTGGATGATAGATGTGCGTTCAGCATTCCGGAGAGCTATACAAGCGGCCTTTTAAATGCAGTTTAAATATAAACAGGGAAATGCAGGGATGGCACAGTCCTGTTTTAAATTTTAATCAAAACCTTTTAGCAGGATGAGGCAAGTAAAGCTGGTTCCAGAAAATGGCCTTGGAGACAAAGAGGAAAGAGGCTTATTACAGAACCGGCTGCTGCATTGCCCCAAATCATACACACTTGTACACATACTGTACACACACATGCATAAATGTGCATCACAGACCCACTGGCTAATCTAAAAGTGGGACACGATGTTCCAAGGATGGGTTTCTTACAGGTAGAATTACCTTATTTATTGTGGCCGCTTATAGTTAGTGTGTAACAAATACTGTTAAAAGCACTACACTGGATACTACAACTACATTGTTATATAAAAACACGTTAAGGAGACCATATTATGAGAAATATAAGTTTTAGGGCAGTTATTTGTTAACTTCACAATGGAGAGTTTATTTTAAGCCATACCTTTTGAACAGCTGCAGTTATGTTGTGTAATGGTCTCAGGTGCACGCAAGCGTTCCAGATAGCTTTGTATTTAAATTTTCAAGAAGAGTTTTTAGCATGTTCTCCTGTAAACATTCTCCTGTTTACTCTCTCTGGATTCTCTTGGTGGGTTTTTGTGTATGCGCATGTGGCTATTTGATAACATTACTGTGATATAAACACTGAACAGGGACTGCTTGAGAATAAGCTTGGATTTATAGATCTATTGATATTGATCATTGTTTTAGAATAATTAAAAGATTTATTATCTACAGCTGCTGGTGCTTTCTGCTGAAACTGTCTACTGCTGCATTGGTCAGGTCTCTGGGAGAAATCATTACACAACGTTATTGATCACAGATCAATCCTGTGTAATGGCTCGGCCCTGTGGGTTTATCTGGAGAAAAAAAGAATTGCTGTGAAGAAATGTGCGATTTTACCTATTTCTCTTTTTCGAATATCAGTCAGTCAAAGTGGTGTCTGTTATGGTCTGGTTATGAAGCATTAAATAACTCATAGCTCTGATAGCCACTGAGTCACCCGGATGCTGTTTATCATGCAGCTGTCAAAGCAGTCCACAGGTAAACTATGTAACTCTTTAGTGGTCCACTGGTAAGCTCTTACATCTATATGCTGTACAAAAACAGTGTTTTAAATGTTGTAATAAGACAGTGACCACATAAGTATTCAGACATTTAACCCACACATACTAACTTAAATTAAGTAACTTAACCTAAAAAGTAAATTACAAAGTTACTAAGTAAGTTTAAGAACATTTTTAAGTAAGTTACTAACTTAAAAAGTAAATTAACAATAATAAATCAAGTGGTTTCTGCAAATAAATGTTCCTAGAAATTTTCTCAGAAATAACCAACTAACCAACTGGTTATTTTTATAGCGGATGTATGAAGTTCACACAGTTCAACTACAGACATGTTTCACAAATTGTGTCCAGGCACTTTTGTCTTTTAGATAGTTTTTCTGTCATTCCATAATTTAAACACATGCATTGTTATAAACAAACATGTTCATTTACCTTTGTATGTTTGTCTCCTTGATTTTATTTTTAAGCTTTCCTACAGAATTTGCTGAAATGCCTCAGGCCCATCATATCCTGACAAGCACATTCACCCATCGAATCTCAGTGGGAGAGCAGCAATTTGATTGGCTGTGTTACTTGATATTTGTTGTGTGATAGGTTAGCAGTGGCAGGTCATGGCTTCCTGTGGTGGATCCTGTGCATTTTTAAAGAGACCCACTGATTTACCAGCAAGACTTCCTTTCCTTGTGTTGGGAAATGCACACAAACAGCCAGGCTGACCTTTAGCTGCAATAAACAAAATTAAAAATGAATAAGAAAGTAATTGAAAGTAACCCTCACTTTCCTTGAAAGATTAAAATCTGAGCAAAGAAATAGAGTTGATAACTTGTGAGAATGCTGTTGACATTTCCTTTAGCTTTCCATTTAAAGATCATCATACAAATGTCCCAGATATGATGTTGGTAGCACTACCCTTTAAGCCATATTTAATTAGCATTTCTTTATACTGCCTTAGGAATAGATTTAACCAAAGAATGCAATTCTGTCATTGTGCACTCACTCTCTTGTTATTCAAAACCAATACAGTATGATGACATTTTATCCATGGAACATAAAAATATTTTGTTTCTAAAGAATCTTTATGTAGCTTCTTCCATTTTACGACTTTATCAGAGTTTATGGTGACCAGTGGCTGACAAGCTCTAAGTATTCAGTACAATCAAATTGTAATGTATATTATATATATGTGTGTATTATATATTATATATGTATTCCATATAACCTGTGCACTTCAGTCTGTTCCTTAAACTGGACGTTTTCGCAAATCATATGGCGTCAGAATACATTTGACACTTATTGGAGTTCTGGAGCTTTGGGTCACTCTGAACTGTTGTTGGGTGTCAAGAGCTTATTCTAATTCTACCAAATCAAAGTTTGAAATAACTATTTCTGTTTAAATCATACATAAGCTAACTGCATGATCTTAGAAGTGTACTTTTCTGATATTACCTGTGTTACACAGATTACTATGGTTTTGTAATGTAGAAACAAAATAATTTGAAACAATATGTATTGTGAAAACACTATACAAATACATGTGAATTAATGATTCACTCATGATTCAAAAGTTTCATTTTCCAGTGAACTATGCCTTAAAAAATCTGCCAGTGTCTTGTAATAACACTTTTCATTTAGCCTCAGGCAGATCTTGTTTAAAAGATCTTGAGATTTCCTGAGACATCTTTGCATAGCAGTACACACCTTCCCATTGCTCTGACGAAGTGAAGTATTTATTTTTGCTATTGATTGCTCTCTACAAATTCCCCTCCGCACAAACACAGCCTCTTCCACCAGTTCCCATTAATTAGTGTGACTGAAAGCCTGTGTTATTTGAGGCCAGTGCAGTACAGATGTTTGGGACTGTCTCAGCTGTGTGGGCTCACTCAGAGACCTCCTTTGGGCTCTTCAGCGGCCCTGCTTTCTTCTGTCTTCTCCTCTCCTTCACCACACTCCCGCTGGTTGTACTTTAGGCATGAGTAGCCAGCAGTCTGGCTTGAATAAAGCAGTCTACAGCCATGGCTGCATAAGCAGAAGGCATTAGCTTCCTACTGCATTCCCTCACATTGCTGATTCAAAAACAATCAGCTACACAAGTTTACTTGATTGAGGAGTACCTACAATTATATCCAACATACATGTTTCACATTCTTTTTGGGAAAAGAAATCATCACTACAACTGAAAGAAGTATCTCTGCACTGACCTTTTGCACAGACCTCTGCACAGAACTTTTTGAAGTAAAATCAGTTTGTTTTTGCAAACCATCGCAATATGCATATTGTGACATGCACATTTGCAACATTTCTGTAATTTTCGATATATTGTGCAGTCCTAATTTACACTGATACTTAATCTCCCTGGGATAAATGTACATACAGTATTAATGTACGTTAAATAGCTTATTCGTTTTTGCTATGACATTGAAATTGATATTAAAAACAGGACGCACAGAAACAATTGAGATTAAAAGTAGACAGAGCCTCATGTAGTAATTTTGTATAACATTTATCTTGTCTGTACACACATAACTTGGCAGCTTTTTCTGTTTGGCCTCAGTGGTCAGTGGTTTGATACAGTGCATGTCAGAATAAAGCCTGACCCTTTCAGCTCTTCAGGGTTTTGCCAAAGCTTCTCATCTTATTACACACCCTTTACAATGACTGTAGCAGCCAATGGGAAAGTCCTGGTGCTTGTAGGGGCCTGCAGTTCAAGGGCCCGTAGATGATTGTTTAATTTTAATGAAAACATACTTTCCTGTGACGGGCCATTAAACTTACTGTATAACACTTTAGACATTTATTACTTAGTAAATGATTGCATTACTAAATAATAAATATACATGTGTATGATGTTGGCAAACACAAATGCCAATTTCACACAGTATAGACACAAGGGCTAAAATACATGAAATCATGAAATCAAATACATTAAGCTCTGTTAATTTAATGTACAGCATTGACTCTTGTGCAGTTAATCTAATAATCTTTTAATCACCTTTTCTCTATATGCGTCTCTGGAGGCATAAATCAAAACACAACCCATTCAGACCCTTAAGGCACTTGTGTGACTGTGATTTCTCACCCCGGCCACCTCTGACCCAAGCCATGTCCTGCTCAGAGGAAGGGTGATAGGATTTTAAATATTTATGTCTGAAAACTGAGATCGTCTGCCCCCTTAAGGCCCTGGTAGATTGAAAAGGCAGCTTCTACCGGTGTTGAGCTACGAGCCCTGGCATGCTACTGCTTTGAAACTTGCTTACTGTAGTAAAGACTCTTTTGTTCAGACAGACTGACTCGCAAGACTGCAAACACTGTCTGAAACCTTCTGAAAAATTAAACTGGCCTTGAGTGAGTTTTATTCGAAGGAGAGTGGCACAATTCGTTTACCTCTAGGGTTTATGGGTACACTCAGACAGTCTTTCATATCTACCATTGGGGGGGAAGTTAAGAACTTTTATTGACTGAGCAGGGTTGGGTTAATTAATTTCTCTTCTGTGTTTTGCACTCAACTATCTCCTCTATAACGTTCTGTTATGACTTCAGGGGGATGCTGTGTATTTAGGTGACTGCTTGGTAGCCTCCGTGGCCTGCAAGCAAATAACAAAAGAGGCAGGGATTGGAGAATTGATGCATGGACAGATGATTATCTCTGGTATAATTGGACTTTGAATGATGGTCATAAAGAAGAGAAGATTTCAGTCGGCGGATGATAAGCTTACAGGCCTCACAGAGACGTACAGAACCTATATCACACATGACACCATAGGGGTTTGTTAGAGGACACCGCATAAGATCTTTTTAGTATTCATGGGGATTCGTATGTACAGTGTGGTTCTAGCACACATACATTTCTGAACATTTGAATAGTTAACATACAGTTAACTATTCAATAACATACAGTATATGTGATTTATATTTATTTCATGTACAAATGTTTATGAATCCTTTGTGATTCATATAGATTTGAAGTCAAGGAATGCCTAGATGAATTTGATTGTGTTTTTTTATTTAAAGAGAATATAATCCCATCACGGGTAGCACAGTTTACCTATTTCCAAATTTCTCTCTCTCTCTCTCTCTCTCTCTCTCTCTCTCTCTCTCTCTCTCTTATATATATATATATATATATATATATATATATATATATATATATATATATATATGTTATGTTATATACATGTTATTTTTAAGTTGTTAGGGATGCTATGGAAAAAATGCTATGGAAAAAACATTGAATAACATTCCTATAACTAAACAGTAACAGTATTACAATGATGTTTTGAACGTTACAAGAACTTTCAAAAATAATGTTTTAATGTTTTTATTACTTAATGGAAACGTTTGTGAAACATTCTTACAACCTAAAATTGTCAGCTGGATGTACTAATTTATATGTGTAAATAAGAAAAGTGGAAATTACCCTTGACTCTCACACACTGGTAATTTCTAAGTGGTTGTGAATCTGCAAGTAAACGTTGTATTCAATGCCACACCAGTGTCCTTTAATTCCAGACTGTCTAAAACAAACAGCTTTTTACAGACAGATGTGCGCTAGCGCAGAAGCCTGATGGCGCGTCTCACATTGAAAGTCCTTGGCGCCAGTGTGCCACAGATGAGCTCTGATACGCTGATAGGACAACAGGCTCCATTGGCAGTCCAGTCACATCAGCAGTGAACCGGGCTAATGCGACGTAATCATGGTCCGACGATGAGCCCCGCGGATGAGGAAGTTCAGGTGTCTGCCTCAGCTGGGCTGGATGTCATCCTCCAAGATGTTTCATTTTTCCAAGCACACTTCACCCCCCATTACTTACCCATAAAAACACCCACAAGAGTGCTTGTGTCCACTCACAGCCCATCATCCTAACCACATCACCCGCTCCAATCCAGTGTCTGGAGGATGCCTCTCAACTGGCTTAATTTTTAAAGAATAGGAAGTGGAAAAAATGTGCTGGTATTGAAATGGCACAGGCAGGAAGTGAATGTATATACAGTGCAGCATTTTTAAAGAAATATGTGAGATAACATTTTACATAATTTTTTTACATTTAAAAATGACCTGAAGAAGCTACATAACAGATAATTAAGTATATTACATTTTGTATGGCTTTCATTTTCACTAGTCACCCAGAAACACAGCTGAGTAGTCGGTAGGTCAATGTTTACCTTATATAAATGACTCACCGTACGCCATGCAACATCTGCGGCGTTTGTTCTTCAGCGCAGGCTGATAGAGAGTGTGAGTGGGGAGATGAGGCGGGTGAGAAATGAAAGCGTGCTTATCTTCATTGACAGATTCATGCTGCCTGCATTGTCAAGAACAGTACAGAAAACATTCGCTCAAAATTTGAGCGAATGGACAACATATGATTAGTTTTGCAAGAATTCTGGGATATATGTGAACATGTAAAACACGTCTGCAGTGCTGTTCCCTGATTTGAGTGCAAACTGATCTCAGTTCACTTGATTCATTTTTTTAAAGAGAGGTAAAATAATAACTAAATTTACACTTATTATCCTCTTCAAATTGTATGTGAGTCCCTCATTTGTCCTGAGTGGCAAAACTGTATCTCTACATCACTGAACCACAGTAGAGGAAAACTCAAGCTCAAGCATGCTGGGAAAGCAAAGAATTTACAGTACCTCAAGGTACCTCAGTATCTCAACAGCAGGCAGCTTCACCACCCAGTAGAAACCAGGAACTCATGCGCAACTATCACAAAAGACTACAAACAATCATTGATCTCCTGTCTCTGATTGAAAAAATTGGTATGTAAAACTTATGAGCACAACTTTAGAATTCACAAATCTAGAATAAAGAGAGAACAATGTATGACACAATCAAGAAGAAAGAGCTGAAATACAAATGGCTGACAATTGAAACTTCCCGCTTTCCACATTATTTTCAATTCTTGCTTTGTTGCTACACACCGTTGCTCATGCCCATTGTGTCTGCCACAGGGCTAAGCTTTCATGCCAGGCAGAATCACAGAAATGTGTTTTTTTCTCCTCAGAAGAAAGCAAGACTATTTCGAGAAATGTGCCTGAGCTTGGGGGGAACATTGGCTTCTCAGGTTGACAGGCAGAGTCATTTCCCTGGTGAGAAGATATTTCTAGAAACTTGGCACGCTGCTGTCTTCAGATGGCAGACTGGAGCTCTGTTGAATAGGGACCTGCTGAAGCAACTGGGCTATAAACTCAGGAGACAGGAAGGTGGGGGGGGGGGGTTGTAGTCCTAATGAAGTCTGTCTTTCACTGACATGCTCTTTGCACAGTGGTATTTCCTCTGTCAGTTGTGGTTTTCCCTCATTGTGACCTTAATAAAAGGACATTCCTTTGTAATGCCACTAAGGCACCTCTCTCTGACATCAACAGAGCTTATACGAGTGAAGTTTTAGCATTTAAAGGAAAAGTACACCCAAAAATAAAAATTCTGTCATTAATTACTCATCCTTCTGAAGTCATATGCTGTTATTTTGAAGAACGGCGATATAGTTCTTACAGCTATTATGTTATTTTCACAGAAAATCTTCCCAGAGCTTGTGTTGTGGACAGAATTAACATAATGGCACACCACATCGAGAACTATTGCAGTTTTCGATTCAATAAGTCTGACATGCCTTTTTTAAATCTGGACCAGATACGAGATTTGGCAGATGAGAAAATTAGGAACATATAGCAGCTTTGATATGTTCTTTAATTTCTGCCACAGCATATATGTTTCTCAGTTGTGCACTTCAGTTGTGACTAAATTTGTTGTGACTCAGCTGTCACAGAATTTTAATGTTTGAGTGAATTATTCTTTTAAAAGTGTCCTAATTCATTTCACTTGATTTTTACATGTCAAACAAACCATTTTACCTAAAACTACCTTCTGCAAAGTGGTTATCTGCAGGAGTCCCATTGGTTAGCTTGTGTCTTTGAGTTTGACACAAACATAAAGTGAACGAACGAAAGTGGACCTTAATGTTTCTCAATGTGATGCCCGAGGGAAAGCAAGTTCAGTCTCCAGCCACCATCACCTGCTCTCCATCAATGCTTTACCATGCAGTGTGAACCACTGGAAATGTTTTGAAATGGTATATGGAAACAGTTGCATCTACTTTACTATATGTATAATTGATTTTCGTGGTGAGGACACAGAAAAATTACTAGAATAAGAGCTATTGAAATAAGAAAGGAAAGAAATGGTGAAATAGTGAGAGACAGAGACATTTGCTAGGAGTTTGTGTGATGGCCCAGGGTTTAACACAAAGTCGATAACCTTGCAAAACGCAGTCACAATGTGTCTGCAGATTTAGATCAGTGTGATCAATGCTGTAGGGTCCCCAGTCATCGAGGCCCCAGGAAAATTAAATGCTGTATGTGGAGAGAATCCTTGACAACCCAGAGTTTTTTGTCTCTACTACAACTGACCTTTCTGTCTTTCTTACCCTTTCTTGCAATCTCCCCCATAGAAAAGGAAAATCCTAAATGGGATCTTCTCAATACCTCAATTGTTTCTAGACAGCGATGAGATTTAGTGGAGACTTTTGCTGTCATTTTTAGAAGTTCCTTTTAAAAAGACGTGTGTGTTTCTTAAGAGTTTTTTCTTGGTTAAAGATACTGTATTATGCAAACAAAGGTTAAGATTTCAGTCTGAACTATATACATATATACAACTATAATACATTTCTCATCAAATACTCTGAGACCAAATTATCTGAGCTAGTGTATCAGCATTAATTGAAATTCTGTAGACTTACTCTATGTAAATTTACTGTATGTACTGTGCAGCAGGTGATTTGAAGTCAGATTGAACAGATGAAGCAGAGTTTTTCATGGCTGTATCAATGGTGCTTTAAATTGTGTTGACTGCATTTGGTCGTATTTCGTATTATGCATGTTTATATAACTTACTTTTATATAATATGCTTTTTATGTTGTTTTCTGAGGAAGCTTGCTTTAAAAACTCTGTGAGAAATTAAGTTTATAAGTATTATTATTACTATAATGGCTTTAGGAGTTCTTAGGGCTGTCGGTTTTGCTTATTATGTATTGCTATGCTGTTACTGTAAGTCTTTAAAAAGAGCCACATTATCTTATCTTAATGAGTTGTATGTCATTAACACCAATTTAGTGTTCAAAAACTTACCCCGGCCAGTCACAGTAAGGTAAAAAAGAAAAAAAGATTGATGCTACTCTTACTGCAAGCTCTAATAACAAGAGAACAATATGCTAAACCACATGCAATGCATGAACCACTCTTCCTGTTTAGAGTGCACTGATGAAAATGTAGAGCAACTGGAATGAGTTGTAATACTTCAGGTGCACGTAGCCAAGCATGCAGCCATGCTCTGTTTTGCTCACACGCTTCCTTAATGCTCATTTTTTAGCAGGCTGGGAGGTACGATGGACAGGTGGGTGGAGGTTTCACCATCAGTCATGATTCATTGTTGAATATTTCATCGAAAGCGTTCTCACAATCTCTGCAGTGAACCTCGTCTGATCCTCTCCGCCCCTTTTTAGCTTCTGCCTCAGCAGTCAAGCAGATTGCCTTCATCAGCTCCTAAAATAAAGCTCTCCAGAGCCCCTTACTCCACCATGCTGCAGGTCTTACATAATTACTTAGTCTGTCAGTAGCACCACAACGCCTGGAGCTGTATGAGGTTGTGTCACTAATGTAAATGTGAAAATCATTCGGATGGTCCACATCACATTTCTAAACATGCACCCCTTCCCCACCCACCCAGCTTTATAGAAATTTGAAGGAGTGACATTTTTGGAGATAGGGTGGAAGCATTGTTATTCCATTAAGATTTTCATCAGAGCATATGGATGATCTGCATGTTCTCAGAGGTGCAAAGTGCAAAGATCTTGTGTTACATCCAGTTAGTGATATCACTTCCTGTCTGCAGACCCAAAGTTCTCATCTTTCTTTGCAAACAAAGCATACTGTAAGGTCATAACTAACAGCCCAAGACTATGCATTCAGACACATGTGTGAAAAAACATTGATTAAAATGATTCATAATCACCCTGCTGAAAAAACTGTTTAAGGTAGTAGCTGTGTTTTTGTTTTTCTAGCTGGCCCATGTTGTTTACCAACTGTTTCAAGCTGGTCAGCTGTTCATTGGCTGACAACCAGGACCATGTTTTAAGACCAGCCTGATCACCATGAGCTAGTTGGTCCATATAGTTGGATCAGGTAGAAACCAGCTACCATGTTCCAAGCTATCAGCTATCATCTTAAGTTGACTTTCAACTCTAAATGTCACTTTATATGGGCGCACAAGCATATGTGATCATCACATCAGGGCTCAGGTTAGTCTGTCTGCACACTCAATGCAGACCACCAGCAATAATCCAACCGGCATAATCCACAGTAGCGGGGAACAAGCACGTGGCTCGGAAGTGAAGGCAACGTAAGTGCCTGTGTTAGATAATAAATTCATACATTATTCATGTGGAATCTGCCGCTCCCAAGGATTTTGACATGGCTGTTCCTTTGAAGCGTCTTCACCAAAGCTGATTAGTAATGTGTTTTTTCCGGTCACCGCTCAAATGCCAGTTTAAATTTTTGAACATCAGCGTACAATACTGTATTTTAAACCCCACAGTGGCTCTCAGATCTGTGTTTGTATGGCGATTCTGTATTAACTATGTGTGCCTAGTTGACTGTCTCAGAATACATCACAACCCAGCTGTCCCATCGAGATAAGGACTTCCTCATTTGCTCACTTGTTTTGTGATTTCCTGATATTCTTCTGTATGGATGGTAAGCCAGCGATGAGATGGAAGCGATGCATGAGTGTGTAAAACACAGCTGTTGATTGACATTGTTTGTTGTCGGGATGTTTGTTTTTTCTGGAAACTAGAGACAGTATATTAATACAGAGCATGTAATAATGGCACACTGCTTTCTGTATTCTATACTAAAGGCCACTTAATTCTTACAATCTGACTCCAACATCAAGGCTTTCTGAGGGGATCTTTCTGAAATATAAACCATATAACTGTATAAATACATAGAACATATTAAATATATAATTTACCAATCATAGCATATATATATAGACACATTTATATTAGATGCAAATTTATATTAAATACTAACAGATACATTTATATACACTAAAAAATTTTATAGTTAAATATAGTGATGTACAGCAGTACAGCAGATTTAACAGCATTTAACTAAATATTTACAATATAAATGCAAAAATATAGAGCAAAATAGGAAAAAATGAGTCATGTGAGTCAATGTTTTATGAAGCATCAAAGGTTATGATTTGAAAATGAGTTGAGTTGTTTGATTATTACCTAATTTTGCTTGTATTGTATTTGCTTGTAATTTTTGTTGTTTGTAACCACAACATGCTTTGCCACGCTAATAAATGTAGTTATGTTAGTAGCTTTGCTACTTGTAGCTAGTTACTCCCCAAAACAGATGTAACAGTATCAAACGTTTACTGTACATACAGTATATACTGTATATATACTGAATATACTTTGGGGGGGCAGAGTCTCTATTAGAGTGCTGAGGTTGTAGAGACATTTTTGAAGCATAGCTCACTATAAATAAAGCTCATGAAAGAGTAGATCCTTACATCCAGAAACGTCAAACTGTAATGAATGTAAGACCCAGTTTGGTTAGATTTAACCGGTAGCTCTCTTGAGACATATGGATGAACTCCAGACAGATCTTTCCATCTTTCCATGAGGACACGACTCATGGACTCTAAATTTAATTACGACGACTAAGAGGAATGTGTAATGTGTAGTAAGGGCTGTCCCGAGTTTCATGACATTAGAAATGAAAATGGAGGATTAGTATTTTTTGTGAATGGAGAGGAAATGGGCCTGCCAGTTATATTGATTTCAAGGGAACGCTTCCACAGATGTATAACCAATTACTGTCTGAGACTCCAAGACTTTGTCAAGTCATTGTAACTTCCCAGGCACACATTACATTCAATTGCCCGCTAATGCAAAATTTTAGCACACTTCAGTGCTACCTGAGAAGAAGAAGAAGAAGAAGATGAGGTGTGCAGAGCTAAAGAGTTCACAGTACTTCCTGGCTGATAAAATTGAGCCAGGAAATATCTTTTCTCGAGCAGCATGATTTTACATTGCTTTCCTATCTTAAAAGTAACCTTGGCAACACTGAGTCACACTCCTCTCTGTTTCGATTTAAAACATCGAGCTCCTGCACTCAAGCTATGTGCTTCCATTTGTTTATATTTACTCATTCGCTATTTGTTCTGCCCTCATCAACAGTTTAATTGGGAAAAAAGCAAGCATTCTATTAAACTGAGCCAAACAGCTTCAAGTAAAGATTCCCCTGTTTCTGGTTCCTAATGCTTCTCTGGCAAACAAATTAAGCAAGAGAGAGGGAAGGAGAAATAAAGATAAATCCATTTGCAAGGGCATAGTCCATGAGAAAAACACGTGGCTGTGTTCCAAAACCTAGTGAGCTGCCTACATACCCAGCTGACGGGAACATTCTTAGAATGCTGGCTAACATTCTCTTAAAGTTATCAAAAAGTTCTTGCAATAATGTTTGTAAAACGTATTTTAATGGTATATATCATATATCAAAAACTTTAATCTTAAGTAGTTAGTGGAACGTTTTAACATCATTACAGATTTAAAAATGTTTGAATAATGTTCTTATAACCAAGCAATAGCATTAATCAAATGTTTAAAAAACTCGACATTTTGAACATTCAAAATGACATTATACAAAATGACAAATAACAAAATGACAAATAACAATTGAAACATTTTTGTTACTAACTGAAACATTAGGGAAACGTTCTTACAACCTAAAATTGTTTGTTGACACCTTCTTTCTATGGCAGCACCCTGAAGCCTAAAGTATACTTCGGTTTTTATAAGTAAACTATTTTGTCTGAGCTTGTCATATTCAATGAATTTTGAGTGTATTTCTAACGAACGTTTCTCTTGTTTTGCTTTAACATTTTAACATCTTGTTGCAGTGCATTCTGGGATTGCCTTCCCTGTGAGGGATACACAAGACGCTGCGTTATAACTTGGTTAAAACAAGCTATCAAGCCTTTGTGTCAGACACCCTAAAATGCCGCCTACAGAGACAACTCACTGGGGTTTAGAATAGCTCTAGACTGGAACATTATGGAATTCCAGCACTAAGAAAACCATGCATTATAAATGATAAAAATGAAACTGGTGAAAATAAACATCAATAAATTGATTTTCACTCTCTTGTGCCATATCTATAAGAAAAAAGAAAACATAACCCTCTGCTTTTTCTCTCTGTCTTGCGATAGGTGAGTGGTGGGGTGGTGGGGAGGGTTGTCGCTGGAAAAAATGCTTAGCATGGAGAGATAGAAATGCATGCATTGTAATCCTCTCTTGCCCCAGCGGAAGGAGTGGCGAGGAGAAAGAATAATAATAGTTTCAGCATTTGCTCATTAATCTTTCATATACACCGATCTGCCAGCAGAAGCAACACAGAGAGATTTCAGGTTACGCTATCAAATCTCAATTTATAAATAGAGAGAGTTATATAGAGTGTGGAGGAACACAATCATTCATCTCTCTTTGAGTGCATTGCTTTCATTTCTTACATCTGTTCAGGGGTCAGTGTTTCTGTTGCACTGATAACAGGTAATTTGATAAACTGCTAAAAACCACTGGCATGATCAATAGAGAAAACATGAATAAACTTTGTTCTGAAGAGTTAATCTTTAAAGTACAAATAAAATAAACTATTTTCTTAAGTTTGTGACTATTTATTGCAGATTATTCTAATTCAAACTCAGAGAAAACAGCAGACAAAGCTGTCTAGACAGAAGGGCAGAATTCAGATGGTTGTGTGTGCCATTTTTGTAATGTTATAAAACTTTTTCCTGTCACAGTTTAATAAACTGTAACAAGTAGGCCATTTGTAGGTTGCTCTGTGTTTGACTGGTCTGACAGAGCAGCATTGACTGTAGGAGACAGTTCACCCAAATATGAAAATTCTTTCATTATGTTATTCCAAACTTGTATGGCTTCTGAAGGAAAAAAAGGCATATAGGTTTGGAATGACATGAGAGTGAGAAAATGATGGAAAAATTGTAATTTTTTGGTGAATTATCCCTTTAACCAATGGCATCAATTTGGGGCGGGACTACATGACTGATGATGCCAGTTGGGAAGAGTGTTTGTAAACCGTAATCGTTCTTGCAATTGTGGTTGGTACTTCAAGTGGCTACGAAATTAAAGAAGCTTTAACAAAATGGTCCCTGCCAGTGGCTGATAATTGAAAATGGATTGTTAAAAAGTTAGCTTTACTTTAAGGGATTGCTATGGATTGCCCCTAATTTATTCAATTGTTTTTTGGTATTTTATTGATGCTGGGTCCCTGATTCTTCCCTGTAGCATAACTACTCTATTTAAGGTGTTTAATGGAATTTAAGGTTTTAATTCCAATAATATACTCCTTTATACCAATGTGCAAAGACAACTACATAAAAGTGTCTGTTTGAGCATTCTGACATTAGCTCAACTAATAACATTAGTTTTTGGGGCACGACTGACTGATGTGTCCGAAAACCAGTTTTAAAGTGTTTTCTTTATTTAGTTTGGTGTCTGTAGAAGCACAATTGCACACTTAACCTTTAAACTGCTAAACAGAAGGGTCTTTAAATTCTGATCACAAGATCATGAATTATTTAATCGCCACCTAGAATTTTAGCTAAGTATGCTAGTTTAGCTAGATATCACACCCATTTGTGTTAACTGTCCTTATCAAACCTCTTAGCCTCAATTAGCACTCCACTCTTCTCAATGGCAGCCAGACTTCTGGTCCTGGTGCGTAAATCTCCTTTCATGGATAATTTAGAGGCGATTATAATGGCATTTAAAATGGTAAGACGTGCAGGTCAGGCAGGAGTGTAGCTCTCCTGCACAGATCAATAGACTGATAATAGCAGGGCTCCTTAGGCCCTGCTTTCTACATGTTGGAGGAATACTATCCTCATCTTCCGGGAAACTTGGACGTCTGAAGGACACTGAGTCACATGATCAATAACCTGGGCTGTTTAACCAGGTCATATGCTTTTAGCCCCCCCTTTTCATTCTGAGTGTTGGTGACAGTTAACTCCTCTATATTGATTAATGTTGCATCTTGTCAAATCACCTATTCAAGACACGATTTCGAACACACAATGCCACAGATGAATTACCCTGCTGAGAGAGAGAGGGCTAGGCTGGCCGTGTTGCCAGTGAAAGTTTGGAATAAGTGTGATTGTTACGGGGCAGATCGCGGTCCCCCAAGGCCCCTGGGAACTCATCTCCCACTGCCTCCCCTAGTGGCAGAAACCTCATCCATCATATATTGTTTTGATAGGGTGGTCAACTAAAAATATTGGCTTACATAAATCTTAAGTTTCAGAATGTGTATTTTTGCAATACTGTTTTGAAAACCAGTTTTCTGCAGTTGGATCTACAGTATATGTGGCTTTGTTGTTGATTACAGTTAAATTCTTAATCACTATATTTATTAATTTAACACTGTATGTTCTTGTGTAATGTTTCAGATCAAAGTAAACCAAAAAATATACCTAAAATATTAGCATTGAAATCTATTGAAAGCTGAAAACTGCAGTGGTCAGCTTGCACTATACACACTGTGCGGTTAGCACTTGTGCTTAGCCCTCTCAGTCCACGTGTGCCAGGCTTTGAAAGCCCCTGTCAGTACGAGGCCCCGGGTCACTGGCCCCACTTCTCAAGTCCATAATCCAAACCCTGGGCTCTGTAATCTGTAAAGATCTGTAATCTCAGATAATGGCTCCTTCAAACAATGCCACCCAGTTCTGGTCTCCAGATGGACTGAAAAACCACAACTGACACAGAACTTTATAAAGACATGAAGTGCCATTATTTCACTAAGAACAATCAAGAACTCACTCAGTGTTTGACTTGGAATCGGTTTACGGCCACGAATCCCATATGCCAACAAAACAACTTCAGAATTTGTTTGCCTCTCATGTAGCCTCTCTTTTTGGAGCAGAAAACAAGCACTTTTCTAATCTTAATATATTTGTGCCTTTATGCATTCATACACAGCAATGAATTATGGATGAATGAAAAAACATGGTGCTGTGTTTCTTGCAGAGATAAAAAGCGCAGTGCCCTCTCGCTCTGCTGATCGTCATGGAGAAATAACGAGGGCGAGATGCGGGTGAGGGCTGGTCATTTTTGTTGTGACAGGCATCTAAACAACCTGCCGGATGGATCATGGTAATTGGGGTTAAATGGCCTCAATTAGCAGTGCATTGGCAGAGCTCCTCTGCTCGCTCTTCTTTCTGAGTGTCTTCCATGCAAGGGGAGGGGGGGTTCAGGTACAGGTGTGGGACTACACAGACTCACTCATGTGGTGCTAACACTCACAGCGGTGTGGACAATGAAGCTCCGGCTCCCTTACAAAATCGATTGCCATATCATCTTCGGGTCCACATGCTGGGCAGAAGGCAGTGATGTGGCTACAGATGGAGAATAAGAAGAGGGATCTTTTTAACGGTGGCCTTTAATGGGTTTTTCTGTGTGTGTGTGGTGTGTGTGTTTGGTTTGAAACAGCTACTGATGAGAGAGAGAGCTTTTCTAATCATCGGCCAGTGATGCCAGCATGAAATTGATTATGAGAGTGACTCACACTGAGTTTGATACTTTTACTATAGTGTCAAAGCGAAAGGTGTCGGTGAGTAACAGTAGTCTTAAATAGCATCCAAAATGTGGGAGGGAATTTGTTTTTGTTGCTTACTAAATAAAATTTTCTGGTCATGATGCAAAATTCTGAGCAGAGAGGAACGATTGTTTACACATATAATGAATGAGCATGATAACAAACACACACACACAAATTATCAAACCAATCCATTCCATGTCAGTTACTTAGTATGTTTCTCGCAATTTAGCAGACAAAAATGACTGGCAGCACATTGTTTTTTTTATTTAGTACATTGTTATAGAGTATACAGGAAATTGTGTTTTTTTAATTTTTTGTTGTTGTTTGAGCATGTAAGAAATGAGCTTTGTATTACTAAATAATATTAATACTCAACCCCCCCATCTTCCTCAGCAGTGTATGGTTGATTTAAACTCAGTGTCTGTATGAGCACCATAGCTCAATGTGTTGAAGCATGTATGCTATGGCACTGATGCTCTGGAATCTTCTAACCTTTTGGGTGCAACCCAGAAACAATGTAATGTTTTTGGTAATTTTACAAGATCAGCATATTGAATGTATGACAGTGCTCTATAATAATGGTTAATACATGCCTAAAATTACCCTTTATAAATAAAACTCCCCATACACTCTCCAGTTGGGGAATCTTACCCTGGGTGTATATTCTGATTTAATGAGCTGGGTGTGCGTGTGCGAGTGTGTACATTAGGCTGGCAAACCTCCTGAGCAGTAGATCATGCTGAGCTATCACGCAGAGTGCCAAATGCCTCACTTGAATACTGAATATCAAAAAGCGTCCTTTGTGTGGACTTCATGATCCTCAGCAGCAGATTAAACATCTTCCCCAGTGTGAATATCCTCACCATGAATATCAGATCACTAATGAAGTAAATAGGATTTATTCCCTTTGCCTGTGTTGAATTTGTGGATGTGTTGCATGTGTACAGAAGTCCTATGTCCAGAAGTCCTGGAGGTAACACAGGAAAAATACAAAGAAACATTATGTAAAATAAATAAATCCTTTTCTCCATTGAAGCACAGCAGATGCTCTTTGAAACATTATCAAAGCATATTGGAATAACATGGATCATCAGGATTGCATGTACTTGTTTAGACTATGCCAACACAAGTGCATGTTGTCATTAAAGGGTGACATAAAATTACGAAACTGACACTCATGTCAATTTTTTAGTCAGTATTTGTAATTAGAAAATTATTTGTTATGAAAAAATTATTTCACTAGTGAAATCTGGAGCCCACTGTACATGTGAGACAGGATCTGTCTGCCCTCATTAGGGTAAATATTGGAACAGAAGAGGATCGGTGCAGTTTAGGGAATTCTGTGGGGTCATTAACAAACACAATGACCTTGGGCCATCCCTCTAATCATGTGTTATTGATGTGCCATTGAAGCATCCCTTCCCTTGAGAAAATCCCAAAGTTACTTTTCAGAATCCATTAATCTCTCTGAGTCCCACGGCAAGGCCTGGCTCAATGAACATGCTAACAAGAGAGGTGATTAATGTTTTGTACATGTATTCGTTAGTACATCACTAACATCATATTCTATAAACTTGTTTTGTTTTTGATTGATTCGTCTGGTGTTTGTTTACCATAAGGCAGGTAACCTTATTGCACAGGCTGATCTATAGTTGGAACAGTCCAGGGATGGAATAAATGACTTCAGATTATGGAAACTGTAAATAATGAGCAGATATCAGACTGTCAGAGGAACAGTCTGTTAGTTAGTGGTGCTGTTATTGATGATTGAGTCTATGGTGGGGATCACTGTATGTCTTCCTGCTGAAGGGTCATGGGGTAAGAGTCTGAGTCTCTCCCCTGTGACTGTCTACTTTTAAAAAAAACCTTTAACTAATTAGACCTTATTTGACCCTGAGATCTAGTTTACTTGCTGCTGGTTCTTCCCTGGAGATGCATCCTCTCACTACCGACTCATTTGTTATAGGGTATTCTGGTAAGTCTGCACTATGCTTCATACCTGAAGATTGGCTCTAGTATTGTGAATGACCTGTCACACTCTAAATGTGTATTTGTCCCCAGCTGTTGGAAAATTCTGCCCATTCATTGAAATAATTCATACATTTTTGTGCCTCTACACCTTCTGCAGCCCAATCCTGCTCCTGGAGGGCCAGTGTCCTGCAGAGTTTTAGCTAATCAAGGTCTTTCTAGGCAGATTAGAAACTTCCAGGCAGGTGTGTTGAGGCAAGTTGGAGCTAAACTCTGCAGGACACTGGGAGGGGCAGTGACACCTTGCTCTACACCTCGTGTTGCAGTTGGTTTTAATGCAATATTCATATTCTTTAGGGAACCACTTCATTCACATATAATATGTGAATTTCATTTTGCAACCAAGCATGCTTTCCTGCATTTTATTTTCTTGTTCCATTTGCTAGCTGAGATTTACTTAATGTAATGCGGTGCTGTTGTGAACTACTGTAGCATAATTAAATATCTCTAATAATGGCCGCCCACTTTTTCAGAATCCTTGGTTGGTATTTTTACCCTTTTAAATTCTCCATAGGGGTTTGTGATATAACACAGCAGTATAAACTTTAGGAAAACAAACAAACAAACAAACTTCTTAAAGTTTCCATTGTTCTTAAAGTCTTTTATGAGGGTTGCTTATGTTTTTTAAATGAATTCTTTTTTTGCTCGATTTTCGTATAAATGGTAAAAACAGATCTGAAGAACTGTTCAGAAGATCTCCTCAGGATTCATAGGTAGTGAACATTTAACATTCCATTACTTAACAATTTCAGAGGTCTGTACTAAATGATTCAGTCACTCAATATCATTTTATGTATGGCAAAAATGTGAATAAAACTCCCAGAAACCTACTGTTGCGCTCTACTGTAAGCGTGTTTTAGTTAGGATGAACAGAAACAATAACCAAAGATAGTTCAAGAAGCAAAAAACATGGTTCTATTTTAAACACTGTTTTGTTTGTTAATCTTTCCATTTTCCATAAAGCTGACAGCTTACAGGGAGCAACGAAGCTAAGCTCATTGCAAATCAGTGCCAAACAATGTTATGCAGTGTTGTCAATATTTCATTCTGCAAGGCCACAGTCTGTGGAATTGGTTGGAAAATTTTAATGAGAATGAAATGCTGTCTATTGACTCAGGCAGCTTGAGTGTCAGGAGAGTTGGCTACACTAGACCTCACTCTGTTAGGCTGTGCTCCCAGAATGCAAAGTGTCTTATTCTCTTACCTTCACTCATTCACCTCCATGCACCCGGCCGTTTTGTCCGAGCACCTCATCACTAAAAGTTTGGATGACAAAACAATATTTAACAAATATTAGGAGTTCAAAAATGTGTAAATCAGTCATCTCTTTCAAGTAAGACTGTTCAACAGTGACACCAGCAATGACCACTCAGCTCTGTAAAAATTAAAGCAAACCCGCCAGTCCAGGACCTTCATTACACCTCTGTGTTTACAGAGATTTGATGACTAATGTCTGTAAATAGGGTGATGATGAAAAATAATAGCCAAACTACAGTTAATGGTAAGAAATAAAAGTTACATAAAATATGCTTTTTTAACTTAAACATCAGACTCATTCTATTCTTTACATTCACCTTTAGGGTCTCAAAGTCATCTGGTATTTTCTGGAGTGAAAATATCTGGTCTCTTTTATAGAACTTATTAGGTGAGCGCTGTGACCTTCCAGTCCCAAGGCTGTGGAGCTGAGAGGTGTGACAGGCAGTGGCTCATCTGTGTAGTTTTAATTAACACTGGCACTGGGAGATTGATGGAAAGAAGACGTGTGTTGTCGGCACGGCTTCGCCACCGGCGGGGGGCGGCAAATAAAACTATGATGTGCAAGCAACAGAATGAAGGGACGATGTGTGGAGGAGAGGAAAAATTATGAGATGGATATAGTCACCACCCCAAAATGTTTTGACATGCGTTTATGTTTGTGTGGGTGTGTGCATGTACAGAGTTGAAAGAATGCATATGGCCGTTTAGTGAATACAAAGGAATGAAATCTATTATTGATGATGTCATTTGAACCCGTTGGAACAGCATGTGTGTATTTATTTTGCTTTAGATGTGTTTAACTGCATTGTGTGAGTATGTTGACCAGGCACGCTACCAGCAAAATGACAGTGAATGTACCCTTACTGTATAGTTTATGTAAACTTATGTAAATTTATGCTTTGACAGATTGGTGATCACAGTTTAATAAAGACCTTAAATTTAAAAGTGAACTCAGTAATTTGTTGTGTATATTTTGCTGGCTATTATGCTGGTTGACTTGGATTAGTGACATGCAGCATTTCAGTCTTATATATTAATTTATTTTGAAAGTGAAAGTGTCTTTGTATTAGTACATAGTACATACTATTTTGGTGGTTATATTTTGACATGACTATTTTGGCATCCATGTGAGGGAACCTGGTCCATGTGAAATAAAATATTGTTTTAGAAGGACTTGAATTTATATGTACGCAAATGTAAACATTTACTAGAAGTACAATTATTTCTTTGTTTAAAACCTTTCTTGAGCCTTAAATAATCAGGGCTGAATATCATATAGTGATGGCAGCCCCCCTGGTGTTAAGGCTCTGTGGGGAAAGCAGAGAGCCTCATCTTTGTGTGGTAACTTCCTGTGGAAGTGGAGGAAGATCTAATGCATTAGAGGACATTACTGAATAATCACAAAGTTCCTAAGCCTCAGTTTAGAAGGATGCTTTAAAGGCCTATTTGAGAAGGTGATGTATGTAATTTTGCAATGTTATAATGCTTTGTTCTATCCCAGTTTAATAGGTAGGTCGGTTTGGTAGAGTAGCACAACATAGCAGCTTACCAATGGCATGAATTTTTAGAGAAGGACTACTTTTTGAAACGTATGGTAAGGGATGGGCAAGTGTTTGGGCAACTAGCTTGTAAACTTAATGGGTTTGACCTGGCATTTGACCATCATCTAGTTGCTGTAGCTCCTGCTGGTGGATGCCATCACTATAACATCCGGACCCAAAAAGCATCTTTCTCTATTGACTTGTTTTTTGCAAGCAAAAACAACATATTTTATGACATTTTAGATGTTACAACAGTGAGCTTTTTTTGGCGTGCTCATAAAATTGGGACTTTTTTGAAAAGGATTTTTTCCTTCCTGTTGAATTATACATCACACAATTTAGAACTGCTGTTGAGTTGCTATTGTAGGGCTGGGGAGTGTGAACCTTTCTGTGTCAGTTGTGATGTCATTATCCTGCGAATCCAGCATGATTAGTCTCGTGGCTGAGCAACTGTGATGGGATAAATGGGAATACTAACAGGCAGCTTTCTCCAGGTATTACATTCCTTAGTTTTTTAAGTTTGGTTTACAGTAGTGACACTCATGGCAGAAAAATGCCCTTTTTCAGGCATTTTAAGAACAGGTTTTATCTCAGTTTAGTGTTTTTTCACTGTTGCCCTGTGTGGATGTAACAGTCAGTATGTAATACAGTATGCACTAGACTCAGTATAAGATTAGATACATTTAAGATTAAGGCCCTACAGGATTTAGTGGCACTATCTTAATAAACATCCTAATTGGCAACACTAATCTTTGTGTTGTGAACAATAAACACTTTTGATGAGTTTATTGTGATGAGTGATGAGTTGACATGGTATAACACAATGTTGCTGTTTCATTTTCTATAGCTGACCATTAAAGTGAAAGCAGGAACACACTCTGATAAATCAGATACTCTTCTGCACAAGAACAAATTACAGTGCCTCTAATATGTTTGTTAGATACTGAACTATTTTTATTCACTTTCTGTGAAAAAACAATACAATTTGCAACTTTTTCTTCTTTTAAGCAACTTTTAAGTACTTTTACTCTTAAGTTTTATACCTAAACATAATGCTCACACTTTTGATAGCTAACACAAAATAATCATGACAAAATTTTGACAAAAGGGTGTTTTTACGACGCATTCAGTAAACAAAACTATGTGACTTTGGGTTGATAGCTATCAATATCCAAAACATTTCAAAATCGCATAAATCAGAATGTACTGTAAATGATGTATTCCTAGTGGAAGACAGTTGTACTGTGTGTGTGTGTGTGTGTGTGTGTGTGTGTGTGTGTGTGTGTGTGTGTGTGTGAGAGGCATAGAAAAGTAAAAGGCACCAGAGCAATCTAGATAGTGTCTGTCTCTGAGTTAATGCACACTTCGCTTCAAAGCAAATTACAGATTATTAATCTGTGTCATTATCAGGAATCGTAATGTCTTTCCTGCACTTCAATTAACCCCACGTTGATGAACATCAATAACTTTCCTAAAGGACAAGAAATCATTATGTAAGTTCACTGCAAACCCATGCAACTCCTTTTATTTGGAGTGCCCAAAGGAAAATGGTTGTCCTGTCCCTTTTAAATATGGAGCAGGTGGTCTGATGATGTCATCACTCATGTCTACTGTCAGCTATAGCTTTACTTCACACATTTACTCTATAATATAACACTGTAAATAAACCTTTTCCAAGCCTCTTGTCCAAATATCACAGATCTAAATGTTTCAACAGGGTTTAGACTGTTGTGATTTGCGAGTTCTCTGGCTGTCAGCGTGTGTACACACCAGCTTGTCATTGTGAGATGAAGGAAAGAATTAAGAGTTAGTTTTCTGCCACTGCATGACAAATTCAGTGCTTATCATCATAACACAGTTTAACTGAGGTGAATTTGCAAAAATGTGCCAAATTTAATTCATTTCAGTGTGATTTTGATGGTGGTGGTCTGAATGGCAGGGTAGGTGATTTTTTTTCTAAAAATACTTTCGTTATGCTGGTTAAAAATCTCTTTACACCCTGATAGCAATCATTATGTAAATTGGTACACCACTACATAAATATTTATGTATATATGTGTATGTATATATACACCATTCATCACCATTTGACAGACTGACAGTCTTCATCCTGTAAAAGATGAAAATATATTTTCCTTATATTAGAAAGTAGAGCTGAAACATTCCGGTATATGCAGAACTTTTCCCTTCAGCTGCAGCATATGGCCTATCAATAGAGATGTGAACAGCACGCACTTAATCGCTCTTCTCCTGTGATTACATCACGTTCACTCACCAGAAGGGCTACAAATGAGATGAGATTAGACACTGTCCCCACAGCGCTCCAGAGGTCAGGGGTCACGGCTACCACACGCTCCAGAGCAAAGCTAAGCCACTGCATTCCAGATTCTGTTCACAGCTGAAGTCGTTTCATTAATCCAACCCCAGGCATCTTCAAAATGCTGATGCGGACCGAAATTGAATAGAACTTAACACATTTTTCTTTTACATTTAAGACACTTCCTCGTGCTGTAATGTAGTTTACATGGATAGTACTGTATGTAAATACCTGCTTAAATCATTTAACAGACCTGCAAATTCAACAACCCAGCCACTTACATTTTCATAAAACATCAACATCCAGCTTTTGAGAGATTACATTTGCTGTTCCGTTTAGACTTTTATTTGCCTTGCAGTGAAAATTTGGTCAGGATTGAATGTTCATCCGCATGGACGGGCAGACATTTTAGAACTGTAAGTGAATAGCACGCTCCTTTAGCAAGTACAAGACAGCATGTGGTTTTTGAACTCAAAGCATTTCCATATGTTTATCTCTGAGTGACTAACAACCCAGAGAATGTATTATAACCGGAGGAACATTTGTTCATCTACTGGCAGAGTGCTGACATAAAAAATCATACCATGATGTTGAAGTCTTGTTTGTGCGTGAGTTGAGGCTTAAGACTCTCCCTGGTGTTTGACAACATGAAGGAGGGCATGTTTTAAGCGAAACATTAAAAAAAGTTTTTGAAAGTGTGAAGCCTCTCTTAAACCTTCCTTTTCCGAAGCCTGGAACGATAAAAACATGCATGCAATATCTTAACTTTACATGGAGGCATTTTTTAAATGATCTTATTACCATTTTGTTGAGGCTCAATTCACTTACAGAGAAAACACTTCAACTTTTAGTCTCAATACACACTTACATACATCCATAAGCTGATTTGCTGAGGGTGACCATTACCAGGCAGACGTTAGCGGCTCCTGTCACCATGGGCACCTTCTCTGAAGGTGTGAGCGGTGTCTTTTTATAGAGATGTGTCAGTGTGTTGATTCATTCACACCCACATTCTAGACTCTTAGAGTCTCTGTGCACTGGCTGCGGGCCGGACGCTTACCTTCCATCCAGCATGCTGTGCAAACAAAAGAAAGTTGAATGTGAACACAATCTTTTTCAGCTTTTTTCCACTCTTTTTGCTACATTTACCAAAGTCCATGTAATGCAGAACAGTTCATTTAGCGGCCATCTTGGTCACACCCTTGGTTGACTTTTTCTGTATAAGCAACAGGCTGAACAGGCCCTACTGTTTTCAAAATTACATTTCAATAACATTTTAAATACATAGACAACACTGGTATCATGATTTTTTTAAGGCTGGTTCAGCTAATGTATTTGTGCATTTTAAAGTAAACAAACAGCCAACATCTTTATAAAATGGTAATTAGATGGAACTGAAAACAGGACTTACACTATCATATTAAATATTCAGATTTTTCTTTCTTTCCATTGCTACTGTTGGTTGTAGCAAAAGTAGGATGCAAGCAAGTTTAACGATGCAGATTTGTCTTTTACTGAATCAATCCTTCTCTACCGTTTTTTCCAGCTTTCTTTTGCTGCCACGACTCCAGTGCTGGCAGACAAGAAGAAGTATCCAAACTTCTTCAGGACGGTTCCTTCAGACAACGCAGTGAATCCCGCTGTGGTGAAGTTCCTCAACCATTACAACTGGAGCAGAGTGGGAACCCTGACTCAGGATGTCCAGCGCTTCTCTGAGGTATGACTGGAGCTCCAACATGAAAAATAAAATTGTTTATAGGCATAAGTACAAAATATGGCTTAAAGGAATAAACCATAACATTATGGATATTTAAATCTCAAAATAAATTGTTTCCCTGCCTCTGCTTGAGGTACCTGGGATAGGTTACATTATCCCTGCAACCCCATATATACAGTATAGAATGTATTCAGTATATATACTGAATACATACAATACAGTGTTCTCCTGTAGCTCAGGGTTCGATTCCCAGGGAGTACATGTACTAAGAAAATGTATAACTTGAATGCACAAGTCGCTTTGGATAAAAGTGTCTGCCAAATGCATAAATGTAAATGTAAATATACAGTAAGCAGTATAGAGGATGGATGTTATGTGTTTGTGTATGTGTATGTTTATTGTAAGCTTCTGGAAATTCCTTCCTCCAGTGGGACATGTAGTTGAAACCCTCCAAGGAAAAATAGATATTAGCGTCTCTTTCTCACACAACTTCTCTATAGTAACCGCACGCTTTCAGAGTTCAAAGTATTCCTCGGTTGATAGATATAAAATCAAAAACAACTACAGATTCATCTAGTCATGGATCTACAGTACTGCTAATGTTAGCAAATCCTGCTGATTTGACTTCTGTATGGCTAACACTGCTGTTTCTATTGCTAATAAAAAAGTTATAGGGCTACAGTGGTTAGTGTTTCTATCCACAGTAAGAATTACAGAGATTTTAATACTGGAGGTCAACAGGTCACTGCACTTTTTTATGCTAGTAAATTTCCTGCAGCTGGATGCTTTTAACATTATTGCTTGTGCTGCACAGCTGGTCATAAAATTTGAAAATCTGATATAATGTATTGCCAGAGAAAATAAGATGTCATTTGATTTTGAAGGAAATCAGTTTTCTTGTGGCTTGAGAGATAAAGTCTTTGTGTCTTTAAATTGCAGCAGTGCATAATGTACTGTATCATAAAGTTAAATCAAACTTTCCCAGAATACTGACCAGAATTTCTGATACTTTTTCTACTTATCTTTTATTTGAATTATATTCCTGTATGCGAGCAGAGACGAATCATGTGAAACAGGAAAAATCACTTACATGAAGTTCTTCAGTATCTCACAGGAGATAAATAACATTAGCTCCGCTTCATTGCTATTGGTAGTTGCTGTATTACATCCATTCTTATTTGCATAAAATACTTCTTGAAGAAACTTCTTGACTTTCCTTTTATTTCATGTTGCTAGACATGCCCACATTGCATGCCCACAAGTGACTTTGTCACTTTGACACTTGTGAATGTGAACTTTCAAAGTGAATTGAGTCTGATGTCAATTCACACCAGTATATTAGATTATCTGATCCGAGTGGCATAAAAGCCACAGCCAGTCTCGTTTACTGTTAAAATTACAGCACTATGTTGTTTGGATGACTAAAATTAGATAAGATTATAGAAAAAAGTCAGAAAGCATGTTGAATGCCAACAATATCTGAATGACTGAACAGTATTGTGCTATAGGCTTTGGGGGGATAAACCGTCACAGTGAGAGTTGGAAGGTATAAATCCCTTTATCTTTATGTCCGGATGGAGTTACTGGGTAAACACAATCACATCAACCGGCCTGAATCCTGATTAGCATGTGTATACCAGTGTCACACTGTCTCACCCGAGTGGCGCTGTGTCATAGCATAGGTGCCCGCACTGTGTGATGTGACATTTCAGGAGGAGGTGCAGCTGTTGTGTCACAGACGTTAGGAAGTGTTCATCCGCTGGCCATTTCTTAAAAGACACTGGGTTGCCTCGGATTTCTGATTTCATACAGCATTAATATTATCTATTTATAAAACAGAAGTGCCTGGATCTGTATGCATAAATCAAAATCCTTGCCACTCAATGCCAGGCATAAACTAAAAGACTTTCATCTGTGTGTGTGTCTGTGTGTGTGTCTGTGCTGGTATACGTGTGCGTATGTGTGTGTGTGCATGACTGCTCTGGGTTCCTATCACAGCTCTGGTTCTGATTGTTCCAATCCAAAGTTAATTTAGCACCTGTCCTGCCTGTGCTAGATATCTGACATGTTGCAGGAGACTGCCTGTGTTTTGCCTGAGTATCTATCAATAAGTGGATTACTGGCTGTTCACACTCCAGCATGAATCACACTCTCCAGTATGCTGTTTTACAGATTAAGCCCCAATCCACTTTTTATGTGGTGAAAGATTAGATGACTTGGGGCTTGACAAGGAATTAAACCAATTTGTCAGGCCTCTCACTTTGAGTAGGATTGTGCTTGTTTGTGAATTTGTGTGCGATTTTGAATCTAAAATCATAACATTTTGTCCTGGTGTCTATGAGGTGTTGATTAAGGGTGCCACTTTCTCTGCCTGTCATGGGTCAATATGCATAAATTTCCATACACACATGCAAGGATATCTCCTTGCATTTTTATACTATTATGTTGATAATAGAATGAATAGAACCAAATTAATAGAATTTAATTAAATTATTATTAAATTGTTATCGCTATATAGCCTATAAATAGCACACATGTAAACGTGAATCTACACATTTGCTATATATGAAATGTATTTTTTTCTACATTTATTCACAGTACAGCGATAATTAAAAAAAACAATTGTTTACACAGATATTTTGGTTTGTGTGACCATCTCACTTGCGTCACAGACTAACTAAAGGATCCTTCTGTCTCTCTCACTCTCGCTCTCTCTCGATGTGCGATAATCAAGAGAAACAGCGAGGCAGCGAGCTTTCAAAGCAGGTCACCATATGCTTTCTCTTCTGTACATGTTCTTTTACACCATGTGCTCCATTAGTGACCTATTGGATACACTCCTGTAATATCAGTATTGTGTCTCTCTTCAGGTATATGTACACGCATGTGCACTAGTGTATGTGCGTGCCAGTAATGTTTCTGCTTGTTTAATCAGTGATTAAATGTTCAGGGAACAAGCACAATGGGCTGGCTGAGCCCAGCTAATTGCATTCCCGAAGGAGATGATTCAAGCAAATCTTAGCGATTCTCCTCTCACAGACCTGACCTCATGGGCGGTCCTATCTGCACGCATCAGCTAGACCGAGCAAGCTAGCCATTGTGTTTTGTTCTGCGCCTGTTCGCATCTGGTTCTGTTTAAAGGCTCATTAAAACTCATTCTATAAATAGATGCATACATTCCCTCTGCCACAGTGGTGCATAAAATGCGTTGGCTCTTTCCCGCTGCTGTACACGCTGCATCCGATGTATTCTGTGGATTAGGATAAGGTCGCTGCTCCTGGAGGATGGGGAATCCCTGCGCTATGCAGCAATCCAGTATAGACTTGTCCGTAGTTGAGGCTGATTGTGCCGTTCTGTTGCATCTGTACCCCAGAACTCAGGTGCATGCGGCCAGTGGGAATATTGTGGTACAAAAATAAAACATGGACAAAGAGAAGCAAGCATAGAATGGCTGTCTATAGACATGTGTGTCATATTCACCTCATTGGGTTTATGGGTTTTGAAGAGTTATGAATGCATTATAGGAGTGTCCCTTTTATGTCCTAGTTGATGATATTGAAATTTATTTATTTATAAAATTTATAAAATTATTTTTTCCTTGTTATATGAAGGTCACATAAACTTGTGAATTGTTTAATTGGAAACATGCTTTTATGTTTTACTTTTGCTCATTTTTAAATCGTCTTTTTAAATCAGATTTTATTGTTTATCCCACTTCCTTAAATCTCAAAATATGATGAACGTTCATAAAAACACTGTAAACGTTAAATTAACTTTTTTAAAACTATGATAAAATAAACTATGTGAGTGAAATAAACATTAATTCTTTTGTTACTGTTTCTGTAAAAATAATTTGTATATATTTTTTCCACATTTACCACATAACTAGTCCTTAAATGTAACTGTATTTGGTGTCCAAGGCAAAACATCGGCTTAACAACCACCGGGAACACCTGATTTTTGTGAGGGCTAACACACATTTCCTTCCGAAATTGTGAGAATCTAGTTTATTAATATGATTCAAAACCATGTCTGCCAATAAAATTTAGAACTGTAAAATGGCTAAATATAAAAATGAACAGCCCTTCTACTCTGAGATGAAATGATCTTAGTCTACATCCTCAGTGTGCATATACAGACAAAAATTGTTAGTGGCACATTATCAGGCCACTGTCCTCTGTCATGCCTTATTGTACCATCAGCATTATAGGGAAGATCCTAGCTGACACTCACACACCTTCTTATATATAGATATATATAATATCTCATGACTCAGCCAATCATAGAGCTGCAGAGCTCAGCCGCATGGGGACCTGTACAGGAAAGGAATGTGGCTGATGATGGACTGCTGTGGGTTCAGAAAGCAAAATAAGTGACACAACAAACTGTGACCCACACTTCTGTTAATTCATCATCTACACAGCTGGCATGGCAGCTCATAAGAGATGATACTGCTTCTCTGTGTCAGGATAACTGCTGGATTTCTGTTACGCAAGGAGTAAAGGACTTGGAACTTTTGCCAATTGCCAATGCAATCTTGACACTGTAGATGAAGTAGCCCCAAAAATATTTGAACACTTTGGACACAAGAATATCAAACCTATTGCATTTATTGTAAAGAAAAAACACATACACACTTTTCAAGCAGAACATTTCACAGGAAAGTTTTTTATTTAACTTTTGTCAAACTTCCCCTCCCCAAAAAATACATTACGACAAATTGATTTTTTAAGAAAAGTTTTAAAAATGGCTAAAGCAAAAGTAAAATTAGTTCTGGGAAAAGGTCTTACGTCATGTGTTTGCTTATTCCACTTGGTTTGGTATTCTGTTCTAATGCCGTAAGTATCATTTCAAGTGTAACCTCAGTTCTCAAATATACATTGTGCTGTTTACAGGGTCTGTGTGTCCACAACTCTCTTGGCCTTTTATTTCTGCATATATTCATTTTAATGAAACATGAAAAGGTTGTGTAGCAATGTGAACAGAGGTCTTCTTACATTAAATTGTGGGCGTTAATCCAGCATGCCTCACTGGGTCTGTGTATCTGGGTGAGAAGCAGAGGAATGCTTGGTTTGTTGTAATTTACCCTGCAGAGCTTTTGACACCCTGTATTGTGCACTTGTCTCTCTTTACCTGATGCTTGTGCCTTTCTGTTTACCGTTTTCCACTGGGTTCATTTGACAGGTCAGTGCATAAATGCATTATGCATTTCACATCACATCATGCTCATTTTTCCTCAGCTTAAGGACAGCTCTCAAATCCCATAATCCTTTGGAGCTCCTTTACTTCACAGCGCCCACCCGTCTCTCTCTCTATAAATTCCCCCATCAGGAGGTCTCTTGTGCACACACCCAAACACACACACTTATATTGTTCATGTTTGCTCATGGGATGCCATTGCCCGACAACCACACGCACACTTGCTCATGTGGTCAGGAGAAAAACAATATGATCATAATTTAGTGGTTGTTTCACTGGCACAAAAAATACTCTATCATTATTGTTAGTCAGCCAGCTGAGCTAATGTTCATTAACTCGATAAATATGCTGCCAATACGGTGATGGATAAACCATAACCACCATATTAATCATATTGATGCTGGTGATGCTAATGTGTGGTCAGGCTTTTCAAGTCAGTATCATAGTGTCATAGTTCAAAGGTCAATGCTGACATGGCAAATGTAAAATGTCTGGTAATGTGTTTACACTACAAATCTGCATACCTACAGAATCAGTGGTCAAGAAGTTCTTTTTTGAGTTCAGTACATTTTATAAAAGTACAGGATTTTCTACTCAATTTGTTTTCTATTCAGATTAGCATTTTGCTACTCCAACTTTTATGCCCAACACTTGGAAACCCCCAAAAAAGCTCAGAGGGTTTTGGCATGATTTCAGTGCCCCAGGACAGAAAACATGTTTCCTGTGATATGTCCTATTTTATTCTCTGTTTATTTTCAACATTTGAGTAAACGTTTTTTCCTCTTTATTTGATGATATGTCTAAACTTGTAGGTGTTAAGTTAAAGTTTTAGGATTTGAAGTTTTAAAAGGATTTCTTTCTTACATCTATTGTGTTACACAATACACCAGAGCTGAGAAGTATATGGCTTTGATTCCCACACCATAAATCTTTATGGGCGAGAGGTATTGAGACTTTATTTGCAAGGGACTGGCCCATTTTTCAAAAGCATCCATTGACAAGGATGGATGAAGTCTGTGGGGAGCAGAGTTTGAGGCACAAGGAGGTGGAGCTGTGTTTTTTTATCCAAAGCTCGGTGGGGGAACAGGGGACCACTGGAGAGTAGGCATCCTCGTAGCCTCCGAGCTGATTGAGATTCCAGAGAAATGTGAGATCGGCAGGAGATTAGAGTGGATTGAGACATATTTCAGAGGAAGGGAATGTTGCCTTTGATTGGGTACTTTTCTGGGTGGTTCACCATCTGCAAACCTTGTTCTCATTCTGTTCTTTTTCAATTCAAATTCTCTCTCTTACTCACTCTGTCTCTCTGGCTCTGCATGTCTCTGACAGGTGCGGAATGATTTGACCAATGAGCTGGAGAAGGCAGACATTCAGATTGCAGACACTGAGAGTTTCTCTAATGATCCCTGTGTGAATGTTAAGAAACTGAAGGTAAGAGCTTCCAGTCCTGCTAATCAAACTTCACCAGCCAACAGCTCACCATTATCCCACTCATATATAAATATTACGATGTGTCTCAAATTGATTTGTTATATGTATGCTTATGTGTTGAATTATGGGTAAACTACATTTCAAATCCAGTTATTTTGGGGTAGGGCTCTGAAGGCTTTGAAAGGCCATTTATAAAGGGCCATTTATGTGATGTGTGTTTCCCCAGAACTTACTACTGATATAATTAACACCATGCTGAACTCTGTCACATTATTTGGTAGACTTATCTCTGTTTAGTATGTCATACAAAATAACTTTTGTTTAATTTTTAAACATTTATGTCCCCAGCTTGGGTTATTAGCTGTTATTCCACTGACCCTGTAACATACAACCTTGAGACATATGAATACACTCCATATAATACGTAATACAATACATATTGCTACTACAATATTTTACTTTCACGATCCAGCCTGTTTGTAGGCTTATGGGATGTTTGTGCTCCAGATGGAAATACTATGGGTTATCAACAGGAAAAGAGAGACAGATGGCTACCAGTCAATCAATTTTCTTATGATGGTTAATGTAAATTAAAATTAACAAATCTCAAGCATACGGAGCTTGCTCCTTAAAAATTCTAATATATGGACACATTTATTAGTGTTGACGTATTGAATTTGTTTTTAAGTAGACTTCTGCACATTCACAAAACTTCAAAGCTTATCATATTATTCCTAATATTTAAGAACTTAAGAATTTGTTAATAATTTCACATAGGAACATCCATACAAACTACTTGTTTATTCTAAGAAGTATAGGAGGTGATGTGCTAATGAGGTGTGATGTCATTGTCCTAACAGATTTTTACATTATAGGTTTAGCTTCTAGGAAAATTCTTAGTAAACTTTTATAAACAATTAAAGTGGAGGACATGCCATGGCAGTGTTATTTGGAACTGTGTATTATCTGAATAGCCATTGTTCCATTGTTTGTTACTTCTCTTACCTTGCAATTTCCAGCTAAAGGTTTATTCCCACCTCTTTTTTGCTGAGTCATTTTTTCCACAGTATTTTACACTCACCATGAAACCATTTCGACTTCTATTACTAGCCTGACTTAGTACCTCCATTATCACAATTCCCCAAATGGCAGAGAACTGCTGAAGAACTGTTTCTTCACATTCTGCAGGGTATGATTTTTTACCAGTTGACGTCTTCTAGAGTTCATAAACTCAACGTTTTTTTCCCAACACTAGATTGTATTTCACACTCAGTCAATTGCACAGGGTTTGGGGAACAGCAGACAGTTTTTAGGTCCCTTACATTATATTTATTAATTGTATCAACACATACTGGGTTGATTCTTAAGTTAAGGGCACTTTTGACTACTTGAAATTGTGAAATGAAACAAACTATGTTTCTGCTGTGTTCAGCAGAATAAAGATGGAATAAAGATCTGATTGTGGTTGACCAAATGTTCGCTCATTTCACTTCCTTGTCAAATTACTGTAAATTTTACAAAATTCTTAAAATTTAGAAAGTTTAAAGCTACAGTAATCCTTCATCTAAAATTAGAATCGTTTCTGCATCTCTAAATTCATTTTAAAACATTTTTTCATTTAATTTATAATCACACAGCAGGACAGAAAGATTCCCCTAATTGAAGAATCACCAGTAAACAAAATGTTGAGACTTGCTGATGCCATTCACTGTATAAATGTGGGAAAGTCTCTTGACAACAGTCTGGCTAAAAGCACAGCTAGTGGTGACTGACCTCCTGGGGCAGCTTGGCGCAGATCCAAGCTGCATTTCACCTGGGGCAGAAGAAACTTGTGGCTGCCAGGATTCCAGGACAGCTGGATGCACTTTTACAGCTGGAGAGACTCGGGTTAGTTATCCAGGCTGTTGGGATCCAGGCCTTTCTAATGGCTGCTGATTGTAATGCAAGAGGTACACAACCAAAGATGGTCCAGAAAGAGATGTGGAAGCATTTCACACAATAGCTCCAGTTTCTCAGCACACACTTTGGCACAGCTTAAGCGCAGGGGTGGTATTGTGGAAAACGAGAATCTGACTCACAGATCTCAGGGCAACCGTTTGTCACAAGCCACACGCTGTTTAATTCTGCTTTTGAACTGAGTTTGAATACTTCCCCTTTGTAAAGGCTGTTTACAGTCATTGTTGCAGAATTTTCCCCCTTAGTGCAGGTCTGGGATCTGTTAAAAAATGATCTGCTCCGATCTTACCTGTAGATGCTACTGGTTCGAAAGCTGCCAACAAAACTGTGGCCCTCCCACTGGAGTCATTATTTTCTCTCTAGCTTGAACTCGATCATTCTCATCTTGAGCAGCTCATTAGCCGTGCATGTTAAATGCTCTGCTTCTGCCTTCTACTCAAGGAGCCCAAGAGGAACTCAGATTCAAAGATAATTTCTTCAACTCGCCGGTGGGCTTTTTAGTATCCTAGCAGCTGTGACAGTCTTTTGATGGATGACACTGCGGCACCCCTCCAACAAGTCTGCTTCACTCCCACCTGTAATTTTCTTGTCTTTTGCCAGAATTAAGGCCAATAGAGTTGAGGGTGGAGATGATTTTGTCAGATCTTTATACATTAAATGAGAAAAAAGGTACTTGGGCTAATAACATGAAGAATCCACCAGCTTTCATTTTGTGACAGAAGCATATTCCAAAGCGAGACATATGCATTTAGAGCATTTATTTGGAGGTGTCTAATCGTGAAGTAATCCTGAAGACCTTGATTAGATGCTTTAGGTGTTTTTGTGGCCCTCTAGATGCTGAGTTGGACTGATTTATTGGTTTTCTGACATTCAATCCGAATATGCTTCACATAGTGTTTACAGGCCACCAGAACAAGCGCATGAGCTTCAGCCTATCTGGGATGGATGTCACACCTTTTCCTATCAGCTTCTCTCTCTACTCCCGCCTGTCAGTGTGCTGTGGAGTGGCTCAAGGCCCCATGTGGTCGAGATCTTGCTCCAAGTGATAGATGGAACCTCAACAACACAGAACTGGTTGAGGTGGAAACATGATGCTCACAAGTGGGCTGAATTATTTAGAGACTCAATCATGCGGCCTGTACACATGAAACAATGTGGATATAAAATAATTCACGCCACTGACACTAATGTCGCTCTGTAATTGATGGTGTCACTCGGACATAATGCAATCTCACCCTGCGAAGCTCCCCGCTCACCCGAGCTGTGCTTTTAGAAATTGCTTGCGCAATTCTTGTACTATAGTCCCCCGTGGGGAGGCAGGCTGCTCTCATGAAAAGTTTGCTTACTTGCTTTTTTATTTTAGGTTTTATTGATAGAAACAGTGGGAGAACAGGCAGAAAAAAATAAGCAATGGGAGGAAAACAGAACTGGGAATTGACCAGAACAATTTGTCCTGATGTCAATATATATAATTATATGTATACTGTGTAAAAGCATATCTGTGGTTACAATCTCAGACCACTTTTAAGATCTTTTAAATATATGTTTCACCATTACAGTGGCTCTTACAAGCATATAGACCATTTTGGATAAATAAGTCATACTTAAAACTGCATGAATTTCACTGTCCTAATAAAAGAACCACAGGTTTTGTTCATCATATTAATATAGACATGTTCCTCTAACATTTGAATGTCCAAAGGTCCAAACACTTTGTTTTCATTGTACAAAGTGTATCTATCGTTTTATCATTTAAAACCTACCAAACGTATTTTTTAAGTTTTAACGGAAAAGTCTGCTTATATTATCATTGTCATTAAAATACTACTTGCTTTGGTATTTAATTCATAAATCATACATTCATACATTTTTAAAAATGTCCTAAGTATTTTAAGTGTTTGGTGCCACTGTATATCTATTATTAAAATCATATTTTCACTTTCACTTTCATTTAATTTCATTAAATACACTATTAAATTTATTCTTTGTGTTTTTCCCCATAGGATAATGATGTTCGGATCATAATCGGTCAGTTTGATGAGAATTTGGCCTCCAAAGTCTTCTGCTGTGTAAGTCAGACAGTTATATCTTTGTAAACATAACCCGTAACCATCAACTGTAGCTTCTAGCTCAGCTTTGCAAGGGCTTTTGGGATTGATGAGATCATGTGGTAACATAAGCTGCATCAGTATTGAAAGACCTGCATTGTCATTATAGTGTGCTTTATTCTTATATTTCTTCTGCGGAAAAGTAAATGTTTGTCTTTCTGATCTTTTGTGTGTTCCAGGCTTATAATCTAAACATGTATGGCAGTAAGTACCAGTGGATCATCCCGGGATGGTATCAGGGGAACTGGTGGGAGCAGGCCAACTCCACCAACTGCACCACTAAGAAGTTGCTGACAGCCATGGAAGGCTACATAAGTGTTGATTTTGAGCCCCTCAGTGCTAAACAGATTAAAGGAATATCAGGAAGGGTGAGTGTCTCCCATTCAGTGGGATCTCAGGACTTCTTCTGGCAAACAATAATTCCCACCAAGCTATAAACTATAAAACTATTAAATGAATGATACATTGAAAATCTAGGAATGGTTCATCTAAAATTGAAAATTATTTCTTACTTGCTTTGTGTCATTCAAAACCTTTTCCATATCTCTCTTCTGAAAATTTTGAAAGTTTTTTTTATTAAAGATCCTGGCCACTTTTTTTAATATAATGAGAGTAAAATGAGACTGAATGCCAAAAATACAATAAAATCACCATAATATGATATAAATAAATAATGACAAAATTTTTTTTTTATTTTTGTATTAATATTTATTACATGTTAATGCTAATCCTGTATACTGGTCTTTTCAACAGGGAAATATCTGTTGCATCTAATAAATAATACTAGAAATAATTTATATAATACCAGACTTTGCTTTATGGATGTATGCATATGCTATTCAGACCACACTTAGCAGCCCATCTTAGCCAGATCTGTCTTCATCTGCAGACACCACAGGAGTATGCGAGAGAGTACAATCGGGAGCGAGAGCAGAAGGGGGTGGAGGCCAGCAAGTTCCACGGCTTCGCTTATGATGGTATTTGGGTGATAGCGAAAACACTCACCCGTGTCATGGAGCTCCTCAGACACAAGGATAGGCACAACATGTACCACAACTTCACAGTAGATGACCGCGAGGTGGGCAAGATGGTTCTGGATGTGATGAACGAGACCAACTTCTTTGGAGTGACAGTATGTTTGCATTTTGTGTTTTGTTGGTTGGTGTTACCAGATAATGTTCTTGAAAATGTTTTGATTTGACTTTGTTAAATCTGCAAGGCTTAACTTCTTAAGTCTTGCAGTGTGTACAAATTGTGGTATTTACTTGGGTGATATTTTCGTACTTCCACCCAACAATGAATGCAAATGTGTTTACTTTTGTTAAACATCACATTTGGATTTCATTTACAAATAAATCTGTCATTATATCTTACTTACTAACATTTTTCCATGATTGCCCCCGAGCATTCAAAACAAATACGCTCAGGTGTCTTATTAAAGAGAGAAAGCTATTGGGTTTTTCACTCACGGTATCAATGATATTTTGTCATATTGGGTTTTTCACTCACGGTATCAATTATAATTTGTCATAAAATATAACAATAAAATGCTAAATGATATCCGGTATAATATAAGTTAAAGATGCATTATGCAGGATTTTTAGTTACTGTGTGTAAACACAGTACATGTGTAAACATTCAAACTTGGCCCCTCCTCTCGGACACCAGAAGCACATTCCCCTTTGCCTCTCATCATCATTATTGGCTGGGGGCTACACACCCACTGGCCAAAGCTTGTCTTCTAGAAACATCCCAAGAATCCCAAAACAATAAAAAATACAGGCAGAGTACAGTGTTTCTGTAATCAAAAACACCACCACACACTTTTGTTTGATTACACACATTTGATTTCTTTTTGTATTTGATGATACAGAAAATATATAAATCTGTATTTTTTGGAAAATCCTGCATAGCACATCTTTAAAGAGAACACATTAGTTTAGTGTTTGGTGATGGAGCTATACCAATGGAGCTGTCAGGGTACATAAGACTTCGCTGTTTCCCACAAGAATATTCATAAAGTTAAAGTTACATACATAAAGTTATGTATGAAGAAAAGTAGCACTAACGGTCCAGTAGATGTGTGGAATGCTGCTTCAGTAGAAGCACTGAATTGTGAGCTTTATAGTAATGGAGTATGTGATCTCTGTGGGGCCACGTTTAGTATCTGAAGGGCCTCCTGACATTCCTGTAAGCTGTACGACTAGAAGCTACAGCCTATCAAGTGTCTAGCAGGATCCATGCATGTCACTTTACATTGAGCTGTCAAGTGACATTTACCAAAGCTGATGCATTGTAAAGGCCATTTCATGATTGCTGGGAACAGAGGCACTGTCAGGGAGAAAAGAGGCGATTTAGTGCCGCAAACTGTCTGTGAGTGGCAGGGCCAACCTTTGAGAACACATCCAGTAATGCTTACATGCAATGTAGCTAACAGAATGAGAGCCAGATAAGGGGTGTATATTTAGTATGCGGGTAGTGTCCCGTCTGCAGACATCACCAAATGTAAGCTTCTCTGTGTGCGTGCTTGTTTATGAGAACACACTGCTGCCGGCTGCCAAAAGAAGCAATCTTAAAGTGCAAATAAAAGCCAGTCAGCAAATCCAAAGCTAGAATGGATATCAGGCTAAACAATGTAATTACAATGACGATGTAATGTTATTGCAGTAAAGATTTTTGGCTTGGACAGAGAAGAATAGGGGTTAATGGACATTGTGGATTCCAGAATGTCCTCCGGCTCTCCATCTTTAGCTTTTATCCAGCAGTTATCTCACACGTGTGATGTGTAGCAGACTGTGTACTTTATGCTTGCTCTGGCTGGCAACTAACAATGCATGTGCCTGAAGATTTCAGTGTAAAAGCTTAATGGAGAGGAAGAGAAAAACAAACAACAGAACACACACAAAAAAGAAAAAAACTGCTGCGAGACCAGTGGAGATGAAGAGCATCACAAAGGCAAACAAGACCATTTACCATAAGAGGTTGTTGTAGTTAATTACCCAATGCATTATGGTCTCTGTACTGTAGGTATGACCGACCATCTCACAATTAAATACACATCATGACACAAGATAGACCAGTTTGATATATATATATATATATATATATATATATATATATATATATATATATATATATATATATATATATATATATATATATATATATATATATATCACAATGCATCTTGTGTATAAATTGCTCTGACTGCATTCAAGTGAAAAAAATCAGATGTGGTGTATGTATGTGTGTATATGTATGTGCAAAATCTGAATTTCTCAATGCAGTCAGATCCAATTCTACACACAAGATGCACTGTAATGTATCCAATTTTGGTGTATCTTTGTAATGCATCTTGTGTGCCAAAATGTCTGATTTTATAGAGGTGGTTACACTTGTTTACAATCAATTAATCAAGGGCATTTAATTAGCAGGCTACTACCCACCTTTTTAATTTTTATGGAAGTGAGGGTGTATTATTTTTTTCACACATGGCTTCTCTCTTTGTGTCAGGGTCTTGGCATTTTGTCTTGAGTTTTTCCTAGTTCTCTTGCCAGGACCCTGACATCCCCTGTGTTTTGTGTCAGAGCATGATGTTTGGATTCTGACTCAATCCTTGTCTTGGTTCTTGTTTCCTGGAGTCAGGATCTAGACTCATGCTCTGTGTCTTTGTGTCCTGTGCAAGCACATGGCCATTGTTTGTTTACTTTGTGCCATGTGCTCTCCTGTCTCGTGTCTTGACTCCGCCCTCTTGTTTCCTCATTAATCCTCCCATCATTGGTTCATTCCTCCCACCTGTCTGCCCTTGTTACCTGCCTTGTTTTTTGTCTTATTTAATGCCCTTGTGTTTGCTGTCTTGTGCTGGTTTATTGTGTCTTGTTTTGTGCCCTCGTGGGAGTTTTGTTTTAATAAAGTTTGTTGGTTTAAAAGCTGATCTGCATTTGGGTTCTCCCTCATTGTGTCCTTGACACTTTGGCCCAGTTATACCGTATGTAATACTGTATGTAATAAGTTGTTGTTCATCTAAGATTTTATTTACCTAACTGTAAGACCTGCTAAAGACCAGATGATTTTTTTCATTGTGTCCTATACAAAATACCATATATATAAAAAGGTGTAAAGGCTAATGTTTTTACAAAGGAATTAAAATCACTGCTAACAGTGTGACACAAGCTCATGCTGTAATTGTGCACAGCTGATAGAAAACAGCACTGACTGACAGCTGATGTTTAAGGTGGCTCTGTTTTTAGCCTTCATTTGCACAGATGTGTCACAGCCTCTTCTAATACTAGAGACCTAGACTGGACAGAAAAGGTTCATTTCAGTACGACTTATGTGTGACATTGGATGTGAAACATTCAGGATTTTAGCCGAATAATTGCGCACGATCTTTCAGAACACAGTCACATAAAACTGGAAGCCTGCGTGATTTGCAATGTGACTACAGCAGATTTAGTGGTCCCCTGAGGACCAGGTTTGTCTCCTGCCTGGGTTTGTGTCCAGTAAAACGAGCTGTTCTTGCTTCTCTGTCAGATTTCGAGTTCTCTGAGTGGAGCTATCGATCGAGTGCCAGCATGCCCCAGGAAGTAAAACATTAGCTTAGAGTCTCCTACGTTGATCATTCTGAGTAAGAGGTTCCCCTGCTCCCGTTATTATAGTTATTTAATGTGTCTTTATGCTGAAATAGATTTTTGTAACCAATCACAGACATGTATGCTATGCACATGAATGTAATGGTAAATAAGAGATGTTAAAATTTGTTTATAGGCTTGTCAGGGGGCTAATGACAATGGGCTCTAATGAGCATGTTTCAAGTAATCTCATGCACAGATGAATTTTGTATGCTTTCCATGAAAAAAATGAAAAGTTTCAACTGCAGGATTTAAGCAGTTTTGTGAAACTGTAAACTTTGTAAGCTTTGTTGTTTGTAATAGGATCAAAGCATCAACATACCACCTGATACAATGCATTTAATGTATTAAAACATTATTTTGATTTAAATTCTGTTAAAAAACAAAAATCTTGATTACAACCTAAAATTAAATAGACCTAAAATAGGTCATTAACATTACTTCTTCTGCACTTTACATAGTCTGATACTTCATTCCACAGTAAAAAAAAAAAACTGTACAAAGTACTTCCTTCAATACATCTGGGATATTTAGGGCCCAGAATAGATTGAGTCAAATGTATTATTATCAGTGCATGTATGGTTGGTCTGAAAACACCATCATCACTGGCTTGCATCACCTTTATCACCTCCACCCACATCCCCTTTTGCAGACCTGAGGGTGCCTTTCACACCTGTATGACCTCTATAAGACCTCCTACACCCTGCCTGTCCACACCTCTGCACACACACACACACACACACACACACACACACACACTGTTAAAGTGTCATCAACATGTTTGACCCAGCCCCAACAGCTCACACCTGCAGTGCAACAGAACGTCTGTTTTCATGGAGGATTGTTCTAATTTTATGAAACTCAAATAAAAGCAGAATTTGGCTAATGTATTACATCCATTCACCTGAGTCTTAAAGGGACAGTTCACTCCAAAATAAAAGTTCTGTCAATGTTAATCTCACTCATGTTGTTCCAAAGTAGTGTGACTGAGGTTTATCCAGTACTAATGGATATAGGCAAAATGTTCACACTGTTCTATTCCACACAATGACAGTGAATGGTAACCAGATAAAACTAGCATAAAAGTAGTTGGGCAGTATTCCAGTAAGCAATGACGCACACACGTACAGACACACATACACACATATGGTGTTCAAAAGATCAGTTTATAAGTCCTTAGAATTTAAATTTTCTAAATGCTACATTCTCACCATTCTTACACATTCCTGATCCAATTTTGGATCCTAAACGGAACATGAATTTGAAAAATATTTGGATCTCAAACAGAATATGAGACATTTCTTCTTTATACCGCGCAATGTTTTGTGAGAGCAAAAATGACATCCTACTCAGTCTATAAATCCTACAGCTGTCTTTGAAACCATTTAACATTTAAGTATATGCAAATAACTACAAGAAGCTTTGGATTCAGTTTTTTTCATTTGAAATTGTGCATTTCATATTACTGTACATGCTGTTTACACAGATATCTCTGGATTGTAGAACCGTCAGGGCGAGCGTTTATTCAGTGCGCCCATGTCAGATTAACGAAACAAAGAATTGTGTGGCATTGGGTTCTCTTGACTTTAAAGCCATTTTTAGAAGTGTGATCAGTACTAAGTTGCCCCCCATATTTTTAATGGGCTTCTAATTATTACCGTGGTATCACTGTATGCCACTCACCTGTTATTTCATTGGGGCTAGCCAACCCAGATCTTTTAAAATGACTCATTAAGCATTTCTGGGGCAGACAGACAGACAGCAGACTGTCATGTTTCCTTTTCAAAAAATAATGAGCAAACAAGATAATATTTTGATTTAATGATGGAGCTTTTATGAGGCATTTATGTAAAAACACTGTAAATCTGTCTGTGCTTTGATCAGCAATGCGTGATTTGGCTTACCCAACACTGTAGACTTAGTTGAATGAATGACTTTATGGTAAACCTTCTTTGGCCTGCTAATGATTGTATTTTGCAGCTGGGTAAAATCATTAATGAAGATATGTGAGGCCATTCTGTGTTGTGAATTTTGTCATTTTAGCTGTGTCTATGTTCACAATATGGCACAGCCCCAAGTGCCTCTTTGCTTTTAAAAAACAGCTACTACATAATTAAAATGTAAAAGAAAATAAAAATGTCACATTTCCTAAAGCTACAGTAGTAACTGCATAGCCACACCCTGGCCATGTGTCTGTGAGTTTTGCATAGAAAAGCAGCACTCACATTTTCTTTAGAAAATGAAAAGTATAATTTTTATGGTCTGTGAAACAGGAGGGCATCCTGAGCCTCCTCAGCTGGAACAATCTGATGCTCTCTCATGCCTTATTTTCATCTGGGAAATCAATTTGGCTGCTATTAATTATATTTGACCTGAGAAAGAGATCAATTCACAGATCTTTAATCTAATATATGGGTGGAAAAACAAGCACTGTGTCAGATTTCAAGGTATACACTCTAATTTGTTGCTTTTCCAGAGTAAAGGATATGGCAACAAGATGGAAAATCAACCCTGTAAGATGTATCTGCACAACTTGCAAAGTGTGGCATGAAATTAATCATCTCAACTGTATCATTTTAGACTTCTCCACACTGTCTACCTTCGAGACGGTTGTTTGAGGGTTGTTTTGTGTGTGTTTTGCAGGGTCAGGTGATGTTCAGGAATGGAGAACGCATGGGGACCATAAAGTTCACCCAGTTTCAAGGTAAGTCCATTAGAAGGTCGTTCTTCGCAGTTAACAAGGCTTTTAATTGGAAGTTCAGGTCCTTTAGCCAAATGTTGAGCAGTCTCAGTCTCAACACAAATTTAAATGAACATCTATGGCCATGGCAGTGACCTTCCACAGAATGTATTAAAATCTCATTAGGATTTCATTGGGCCAGTGTTTGTAATATACATCACGTATATAGCCTAAGAGTACAGTGGCAGCTTTGGTGATGTTTGGTAGTTTAATAGGGTCAGAGAATTCCCTCTGATGTGATTAATCTAGTCTGTGTGTGTGTGTGTTTCCTGAGGGCAAGGGGGATTAACTCTGGTTTGTGGGTGTTAATCTCAGAGCTGGGGATTCCCTTCACAAACTTTACAGCAGCTGCAGGCCACTGATCCCCACCTTCTGCTGTTTTATCTGTTTTGGTGCAGAGGTATCTCCCCCACTCAATGCGTTACATCATCTCTTCAGACTGTTTTATGGGTAGGATCTGAGAGCTGTTTGACTGATTGAACTGTCTGTCAATATGAAGGAAAACAGCAGTCAGGTATAAATAATAAGAAAAAAGCAGCGGTTATCAACAGTGCACTGGAAAGGCCTTCAGTCTGCGGACTTTGAAGGACCTGCCTTTAGCTCCTACTTGTTCTATATCTCCTTTGTTCTCTATTTATCACACACATAAAACAAACACACAGGTTTGTTTGACTATATTAGTGAGGACAACTTATAGACTTTGTATTGAAAGAAAAACATGATTTGGCTAATAACTAATTGGCTAACTATGTCATAAACATTCTCTCTCCCCCGTCACCCACTGGTAATATGTAGGAAGGAAAAGCCCAGACTGAATATAGCATCTTAGTCTGTTATCTCCTGTATCACACCCTCTGCAACCTCACACCAAGCCATCTGTATGAGCCATTTTTAACCTAGCAAATTTAACCTAAGTAAAGCTGTTTGTGACCAAATGTTGGTTTGTAGATATTCTCAAACTTATAGTAAATACTGTTTAATTGTTGTTTTAGGTGACTGTCAAACACATACTGTACCTTTATTAAATTCTACAACTAATTTGATTGGTTGAATTGAAGATGATGCATGTCGTGCTTGATTTGAGTTAGTAAGGTAATAGCGACTGTCAAGCTCGCTGGGTGTGTCAGTGAGCATTGGTTTAGATGGTTAAGGTGTTTATGATGGATAAGAACAGACTGATTTAGCATTTAGAAGATGAACAGTGTCATTGGGCGTTTGGTGTTCCATGACTGATGCAGAAACATCCCCTCATTTCATCTGTTTTCTGGATGAGACAGAGGAAGTCAAGGGCAGAGGAAGTATTCAAATCAAACATTGGTTGGTTTATAGTCCATGTCTAATAGCTTCTAGATCATCTAGAGTATATGTGAGTGGAGTGCTGAACGTTGACAAAAGAGGCATTTACAATTCATAAAATGTACAAGTAGTCCACAACGTTTATAATCCGTTTATAATAGTAGCACTTTTTTTTAATCTCGCCCATTTTTGAGCTATAATGCATCAAAACAGGAAGGAGTATTATATCATCAAACCATTTTATTGGGTCTTCAATAATTTTGTGTCATTTAGCAACTAGGAAAATCTTTTCATAATTTTATTATGTTTTAGTCGTTTTTCCTTATTGGCATTTTCTGTCAAAGGCATTTTATCCTGCGTTTCTGTTTTACCTTGAGCAGGTTGCAGAAAGTGGCTTGGCACAGGATTGATTTTTGGTTCAGAGATATAGAAAACATTTTTACTATTAACAGTTTATAAAACACGTCCAGTTTCTAATTGAGAAATATCTTATTTGTCGGGTTGACCGTCTTTAAAGTGGATTTTCGTCCTAAATAGGAACACATTTGGCCCTGTAAGTGTGACAGTCAATACACAGGCAGACTTGAAGTGCACACAAGGGAGAAATATTTAGTTTCAAGATGGCTTTGGAATAGGCTTGCTTTGAATGGGGCCTCAGAGAGTAAATCTTGTTCTGTTTGGGATTTATTGACACTAAGCTTTGTTTTAGTGCATCTATGAACACATATTTTCAATATGCACTACCAGCACGAACATGCAGTAGCTCCCTTTAGTTTATCCTTAATTTTCATCCTTCAAATGGCATCCCTGTCAGGAAAGCAGTTATATTATGTTTGTTTTGTGAGTGAAGCAATGCTGCCTGTGGCAGTGAAGTTAGTCGCAATTAAGTTAGTCGCTCATGAGATGAGTGTTTGCTTCAAATCCAATTTATTATTTTTTGCTACACTCATTAATCAGGTGCCTTTTAATTGGTGTGCAAATTCATAAGGTTGTAATATGCATATTGTTTGGTCCTGTAGTTCTCTCGCATTAGATGGCTAGAAAGGATACAGCATTAGTACAGCAATACAGAGAAACATTGCAACTTGTTGAACTAGTTCTGCAGTCGCCACAAGGAAAATAAATGTGTTCTCTATTGTTTAGTGTCTCTTCCGGGCCCTCCGGCTCTGAGCATATTGGTCTCATCATTGTTTTTCTCTTGTTCTCTCTGTGTTTCACAGAGGGTCAGGAGGTGAAGGTGGGCGAGTACAACGCCATTGCAGATGTACTGGACCTTATCAATGACACTATCAGGTTCCAAGGTAGGAAACCCTGTTTGTGTGTGTTTGTGGGTCAGTGCATGACTGAGAGGAGACAGGAGGTTGATATGCCTGCCAGTGTTTTGTTTGTGCCAAGTGTGGTCATCTGAATAATTGAGGAGTTTTTTTCTCTGTTTGCCCACATTGACATGCTTGACATGCCAACAATGGTTGGACAGTTTGAAATTAAACTAAAGTTATTGTAATGTCTTTCTTTCAGTGGGTCTAAGAGAAAAAGTCAAACCCCCCACAGGTTCTCAGGACTTAGTTTAAGTCCATCACACAAACAACCGTTGACTCAATTAGGTGACTCATTTGATTTTAAGTTGTTGACTGTATTCTCCTCCAGCTTTTTATTATGATGTAAGATCTAATCACATCTTGCATCAGAACCACCGTCTCTAAACAGGTCTGAAGACATTGTTATATAACTTTGTGCTGAAATTGACCTAATATGTCACATTAGTAGCTAGACAACCCCATATATTCAGTCTGTGGCTGGCATGAAATTTGAATTAAAAGGGAAGGTCTTGCTAGGAAATGTCAAAAAAAGGCTGCAGGGAGAACTGTTTGTGAAGTGTCATAATTCTCTTTGAGGTGTGGAACCACCGAAGGATCGGACGTTTGTGCGCCTGCAGCGTCGGCAAATAAACGTCCCTCTCTACAGCATCCTGTCCACCATCACTATACTGGGCATGCTCATGGCAGGAGCCTTCCTCTTCTTTAACATCAAGAACCGCAACCACAGGTCAGCCCTGACAATCACAAAGGAGATCACATTAATCTCAGTCATGAATTGCTTCTTAAGACAGAGATGAGATTAAATGGAGAACAAAGTTTGCCAAAATCTCCTGCTTTCATGTTTTTCTCCCAACAATCTTGTATTACTCCTCTAGAGTTCAAGAAGTGTTCTCAACAATGTCTCAAGTCTGTTCTCAAGTCTGCAATCAAAAAAAAATAAATATGAACTCTTCAAACTCTTCAAATTTCAACTATGAACGTTTGTCATAAAATTCAAGATCCAAGATCCAATTTAAATGATCTGAGCTACACTGTCCATCTTTATTTTATATCTCTGTACTCTGACTTTGTCAACTGTCTCATTTCTCCTAATGAGAAACATCTGAGACAAAGTGGATTCTTTAAATAAACCTAAGAGAAAACTCCACTGTGTCTCCTGTGCTATGAAAGATCAACTTAAATAGTGCAAATGGAGTGAGAGATAAAGAGAAAAGCAGATCACCATTCAGAAAGGCTTCAGATAGTGTAACACTCGTTGATGCAAATTTAATCCAAGTGTTTAATTATAAATGAAATGTCATTTTATGCATCAGCTGTGTGCTTTATCCCCAGGCTGATCAAGATGTCCAGTCCCTATATGAACAATCTAATCATTTTGGGAGGGATGCTGTCATATGCCTCCATCTTCCTGTTTGGTTTGGATGGATCCTTTGTGTCGGACAAGGAATTTGAGACCCTATGCACTGTGAGTAATGGCTCATTTCTGTGACTCAAGCAGAAACATGACTTGCAGTAGGAGAGACCGGGGCTTGTTGTCACACTTTTTGCTTTAGTGAATATTTCTCAGGGAAAGGTTTAGTTTACTAACTAAAATAAACTTTTGACTTCCAACAGCTATTGCAATTTTTTTTAGTTTATAGGATATTTATTTGTAGGATATTTATTATTTATTCATTATTAAAACTTTAGGATTGTTTTAATCTGGGTGTTTTTACATTTGAAACTTTCCGTCTCTATTGTTAACACATCTGTGTCACCTAACTGAGGAAGAAAATGCACCTAACAGAGTCCTCACTTCCTGTTTGCATGTGACCATAAGCCACCTTTTAATTACAAGGTTTTGACTAGTTAAGTAGGTAGAGTCTCAGAGAAAGACCTCTCATAAGTGTTGAGTATGGCACGTTACAGGTCTTGTCTCTCTGGCCTAAAAGAAAAGATTTTAATTGAGTTCTTGTTGTTGGTTTTCTTTTTTCTTTTCTCATGGTGACTCATATGAATCAGAGAATTTAGATTTAGAGAAAGGATTGACCTTTGTATTTGCCTAAAGACAAAAATTGACTGACTTTATATACAGTGGCCCCAGAAAGAATTGGAATATCGCTGATGAAGGTAGAGCGTTGTTTGTTTACAGCTGACAGTTGGTTTGATATTTTATACAAAGAAATTCAGTCATTTTGGGGTTGACTAAAGTTTCTAAGTGTCCAAATGCTTCGACATCTTGGGGCCATAGTATTCTGAGTGCTTTAGACTCAGTGGAGTTCTGCTTTAGACTCAGTGGAGTTCTGCTTTAGACTCAGTGGAGTTCTGCTTTAGACTCAGTAGAGTTCTGCTTTAGAGTTAGTAGAGTTCTGCTTTAGACTCAGTGGAGTTCTGCTTTAGACTCAGTGGAGTTCTGCTTTAGACTCAGTAGAGTTCTGTTTTAGACTCAGTGGAGTTCTGCTTTAGACTCAGTAGAGTTCTGCTTTAGAGTCAGCGGAGTTCTGCTTTAGACTCAGCGGAGTTCTGCTTTAGACTCAGTAGGAGTTCTGCTTTAGAGTCAGCGGAGTTCTGTTTTAGACTCAGTGGAGTTCTGCTTTAGACTCAGCGGAGTTCTGCGGTAGACTCGTTTTAGACTCAGTAGAGTTCTGCTTTAGACTCAGTGGAGTTCTGCTTTAGACTCAGTGGAGTTCTGCTTTAGACTCAGTAGCGTTCTGCTTTAGACTCAGTAGAGTTCTGCTTTAGACTCAGTGGAGTTCTGCTTTAGACTCAGTGGAGTTCTGTTTTAGACTCAGTGGAGTTCTGCTTTAGACTCAGTAGCGTTCTGCTTTAGACTCAGTAGAGTTCTGCTTTAGACTCAGTAGAGTTCTGCTTTAGACTCAGTGGAGTTCTGTTTTAGACTCAGTGGAGTTCTGCTTTAGACTCAGTGGAGTTCTGTTTTAGACTCAGTGGAGTTCTGCTTTAGACTCAGTGGAGTTCTGCTTTAGACTCAGTCGTCTGCTTTAGACTCAGTAGAGTTCTGCTTTAGACTCAGTAGAGTTCTGCTTTAGACTCAGTGGAGTTCTGCTTTAGACTCAGTAGAGTTCTGCTTTAGACTCAGTAGAGTTCTGCTTTAGACTCAGTGGAGTTCTGCTTTAGACTCAGTAGAGTTCTGCTTTAGACTCAGTAGAGTTCTGCTTTAGACTCAGTGGAGTTCTGTTTTAGACTCAGTGGAGTTCTGTTTTAAACTCAGTGGAGTTCTGCTTTAGACTCAGTAGCGTTCTGCTTTAGACTCAGTAGAGTTCTGCTTTAGACTCAGTGGAGTTCTGCTTTAGACTCAGTGGAGTTCTGTTTTAGACTCAGTGGAGTTCTGTTTTAGACTCAGTGGAGTTCTGCTTTAGACTCAGTAGCGTTCTGCTTTAGACTCAGTAGAGTTCTGCTTTAGACTCAGTAGAGTTCTGCTTTAGAGTCAGTGGAGTTCTGTTTTAGACTCAGTGGAGTTCTGCTTTAGACTCAGTGGAGTTCTGTTTTAGACTCAGTGGAGTTCTGCTTTAGACTCAGTAGCATTCTGCTTTAGACTCAGTAGAGTTCTGCTTTAGAGTCAGTGGAGTTCTGTTTTAGACTCAGTGGAGTTCTGCTTTAGACTCAGTGGAGTTCTGTTTTAGACTCAGTGGAGTTCTGCTTTAGACTCAGTAGCATTCTGCTTTAGACTCAGTAGAGTTAGAATAAAGGGAGATTCAGAAATACTGAATCTATGAGAGACTGGAAGAGAGACCATATAGAGAAGACAAAGAGAATAAAGATTCATGCCTCAGGAACTTCCACAGAACTGAGAGTTTCCTGACACCCAATTTGCAGGAAATGGAGTCTGGCAGTGAACTTGGGGTCATTTATTTTTTATGGTTTCTGCTGTTTTGTATTCTATAGACTGCTGTTAGGGCCAGATCGTGATTTTTGTGTGTTCCTTTATTTCAGTGTTTACATTCTAAGAGCTTTAACTCTTGTAGCAACTTTGTTTTACTTTCACATTCAAGGTCCGAACATGGATCCTCATTGTGGGCTACACAACAGCCTTTGGTGCCATGTTTGCAAAGACCTGGAGAGTGCATGCAATCTTCAAGAATGTAAAGATGAAGAAAAAGGTGAGCTACTGTATGTGTGCTCAGAACACTTTGGTTATGTTTTTTGAACCTTCCATTTATAGGGGAAAGGCTCTGGGCTATGAGTTCTCAATTTTCAACTGCTGAAATGCTCCGATATAGTAATGCACTCTTTACCCAGATCAGTTTACTGTCTTCATGCACCGTTTCCTAACACATTCAGAACCAGCACAGCCAGTGCTAACCACTGAACCTCTGATCTCTTTATCTCTGATAAAGAACAGTGTCTTCCTGCTTCAGTAGACATCACATCAAGTCTGTGGGTGAATTTTCTCTGTCCTGTCTCCAAAAGAAAGTACATCACACTGCTGTTGGGAAAAGTTTTGCATATTTCTTTTTACCATATTGCTATACCATACAGCTACAAAACACACAGATTCATGCACGCACACTGTAATGGCCTCATGGTATGTCGCTTTAAGACTTATGTTGAGAGTAGGGAGGTGATTTTTGGAATCAATACAATTGAAATTGTTTAAGGTTACCTGTGTCTGACCTGTGTCTGACTGACTGATTATTAATATCACACGAGGTTACAACACATATAACCTAACCCTAACCCACACTCCAACCCTAACAGAAAACTTTCTACATTTTTACAATAAAAAAGTATAAATTTATTATAATATAATATAATATAATATATTAAATAGAATTATTTACTATTTTTTTATAGTAATATATATACTATATGTTTTTATATTATTATTACAATTGAGGACATCCCCAAAAGGAGGTTTTGCTCAAATTTGTCATTATTTGGAAGACTTTTGGTACAAATTTGTCCCCCATATATGGTTAGGTAATCACACCCATAACCCCCCAACACCCCCCACCCCCCCCAAACACACACACACAGCTTCTTCCGCGCACTGCATTCTCTCTTGTTTTCATCAGGGCTAAGTTACTGAATAGGCAACTTTGTAGCTGCTTTTTGCAGCTTAGTTTTCCGTACATGACCTGGATGAAATGGGGATGTCACTCTGCATTGTGAATGTTCGAGTATGCCTGCATAGAATTTTATTCAAAACATTTTCAATGTAATTCCAAAATGATGCATAGACGTGGTCTCAATTTCACTTTCACACACTCAGTTGCTAGTTCTTTGCTGGATTCACTCCATGTCTGTATATAAATACATTTAGAGACAGGTAATGCCCGGGCTCAGGGTTTTAATTCCCTCCAGCACTTCAGTGCGCAGGAAGCTGGCTTGAGCTGACTTTTGCTGCACGCAGTGATGGACTGCTGGGTCTGGCAGTCTAAAGCAATGGCTGCTGTCAGGACAGTGTTTTGTGAGTCTGTATGTGGGTGTGTCATCTCTTTATCAAGCTGAGAAGCAGTCTAACGGTATGTGACTCCTAGGACTGCCCGTCGCAAATCAGCCAGTGTTCGATGTGTGGCCAGCGGTCTGCTACAGTCTCACCCTGCCTCGGGGCGAGTGGGCGCTGTGTCAGTCATAGTGCAGGACAGTGCATCTGTTTCTGCCAGCTTTAAATCTGATCTCCAGGAGCAGAGGCAGATGGAGCAGATACTCAAACACACGCACAATGACAATGGAAATAATTTGCTTATACATATGTGTGTGTGTCTGTGTGTGTGTTCTTGTTTTTCCATTGTGGGGACCACACAAGGATGGTAAAAGTCACACACACCTACACTGTGGGGAGCAGCCAGCTGTCCTCACAAGGGAAATTGATTATTAAACATACAAAATTATGCTTTTTTGAAAATGTAAAAATGCAAAAACGTTTCTGTGTGGGTTAGGTTTAGGGGTAGGGTTAGGGGATAAAATATACAGTTTGTACAGTATTTATATATTTATGTCTAATACATATATATATATATATATATATATATATATATATATATATATATATATATATATATATATATATATATCACAGAGAGAGAAAGAGAGAGAGAGAGAGAGAGAGAGAGAGCACAAACTCAGTCTGAAACTAATGCACCACAGGCTCTTGTAGACCTGCAGTAATAACCTTTTACAAACAGTGTGCAATTTAAACTGAATAAGAAATCCTAAAAAGAGCTAATAGCTCTTAAAACCAATTGTTATTGGTTTAAAAGCTTCTGATTAGAATCATTAAAGGTAAAGTGTTTAATTCCGGTAAAAATGCTTTCTTCTTTTCCAGTTTAATGTGCATAAACAACTATAAGTAAGCTGTTTGATGTGGCACAGTGGTGCTTTTAGTTCATTGCCGTCTATCTAACGAGTCTGACAAATCAGTTTCTAGCTCAGCCAATGGTGTGAGCTTAGGGAGGGGGGGGGAGTTTACCAGTGAACTGTTTTTTTTACCAGTGAACTATCAAGAGATTACAGCATTACACCACCTGAATCATTTATATACATATATATATATATATATATATATATATATATATATATATATATATATATATATATATATATATATTCCTATTATAACAGTATTCTTCATCACACATGGTCATCATCTGATAAATAACTGCTATAGACATTTTGCCATAGAACATTTTGACTAGGCAAGTTATGTAACAAATAATATGCATTTCACAAATCTATAATGAGCTTATTTTAATTATAAACTGGATTGTGGGTTATTAGTAAATAAAATGTGTTTTCTGTGTTGAATTAATGTGCATCAAAGGCACAACTGTGAACTCGCCTGATTCTCCTGGGAAACATTTAACAGTATTTTTAGCTTTAGGTGGTATTTGTAGCCATAAAAAAGAGGTTGGGATTTTAGGATTGCTATTAGTTTTTGATCCATCATCACCTTCCGTTTGTTTTGATAAAAGGAGATTTTTTTCCAATAAAGCGAAGCGTAGCAGCCATGTGGCGCAGCATTACTTTCAGTGATTGTGTTAATGCATTGTGAAGTCTCATGATCCTGTGTTATTTCAAATGTCTGGCCATTTAATAGAACCATCAACCTCAATTTGATTGGAGATTAAGAGTTTTTATTCTGAAGGAATTATCTATGACACTCTAAGATCACAAACATCTTGTGGGTGTTTGGAGATCCTTTGGCCCCTTAATATATGTGTCGACTCACCACCTCACCATGCGGTATTTCCAGAGATAAAAAAGTGCTACTTCGCAAGCCATCAAATGTCGGTGAATCAAAGCATGTTGGTGACTCTGTTCCAAATCATGTGCTGGGGTTCCAAGAAAGAATCTGTTTATTTCTGCTGTCTGATTTCTCTAGAATACATGCAGGCCTTCTTGGTGTGACCTTTTCTTTGATTTATTTAGGTTCTGTTCAGGTCAAATACTGTTAAATAGAAGAAAGAAAAAGATCAGAGAGGAATGACACTTATCCACAAAGGTTCAGAATGTGAGAGAAGATCATGCTTTTGAATTGAGCGAGCGACCCATTGATAGTTAGTGGCTATCTCCCTCTTTTTCTCACCCTCTAATCACCTCTTTTCTTGCCTTTCTTTCCCAGATTATCAAGGACCAAAAGCTCTTTATCATCGTGGGTGGGATGTTGCTGATTGATTTGTGCATCCTCATATGTTGGCAGATTGTGGATCCCCTGAAGAGAACTGTGGAAGAGTACAGCTTGGAGGCAAGTTTTTTACTAATTATTAATGTTATATGTAACCATTAAGCATAATTCAGTATTACAGCTGTAATGGCTAACTAATCAGAATTGCAGTCAATCATATTCACATGGTGTTGGAATCATTGGGCAATATGTCCCAGCCAAGATTTTATTACCATCTGTGTTATTTTTGGTTCAGGATGTAAGACACCCTGCCCCGCCCCCAAATTCATGGTGGTGGGGCTGTAGGCCAGCTGGATTGTGGGGCATTGGCACAAATGTTTGGAAAAAGACACTTGGAAGAGGCAGTCTTGTGCTGACATGGAGGGGGAGTGCGTGACAAGGCATTGAGCAGAGCTTCAAAATAGACTGGACGTTTTGAATCACTGCTCTCGTTTGTCATGTGCCAGGCACAGTCGCAAGAGATCAGGCATATTTACATACGTTTTTTGTTTATAAGTTTGCAAGTTTTATATCAAGCACTGATATTTTTAAAACTTAATTTAATTTAGATTTAAGCTGCAGTAGTCAGAAGTTATTTAAATACAACATATATATAAAAAATATTAAAATATAAAATTTAAATGTAAATATAAATATAAAATTGAAAAGGAAAATATTTATTGCATTCATGCATTCATGATATTTGTAAATAAAATAACTTTATTTTACACAAATTGTGCAATGTACTCTACTCAGCTTCTAGCCTGAACTGCCTTTTCAGCAGTGGAAATGCAGAGAATGGCCCTGGAAGGGCCATGTCAATGATAAAGAGCCAGTTGGGAGGGAGAAGGTCTGAAGCAGCAGTAAGAGCTGAGTGGACATTGCCCTCAAGCTGATGGAATCATGGCCGCCACCTCTACGGAGAACTCCAGACAGGGAGATTAGCGCAGATTGATTGGTGGAAAAGGTCCATTAACTTTCCCATCACTCTAGGGTGTTTTGACGAGCCTAGGGTTTTTCTGTCTACCTCCTTCCCCATCTTGCCCTGTATAGAGTTGCAGACTTAATGCCTCACCAAGAGTGAGAAATGTTTGTATTTGGGCTTTTATTTGGTTGTCATGAAGCAACTTCAGAAGCGCTCACACTGAGAGCAATCTGGAGTAACAAAGGGTCTGAAAATGTTTTGTTTTCAATGAGATTTGGTGATTTGAGGCAAAATGTGCGATGGCTATCATTGGCAATACGTCAAGCAGAATTCAACTTTATGAAAACTGCTGTGATGCAGTGACAACCAATAAAGCTTATGTCACAGCCTGATAGACACACTTGTTACTGCAGTCTACTAGAAATGACTACAAAGATATGATTCTATGTATTTGCAGGTGGCACTGTGTATACGCTTTGAAACAAAAGTGTGTGTGTAAGTATTTTGTGTCATTTGTGGGAATAAGCCAGTGTTGACTACCAATATAACAATGCAAAAGTGTTTATTTAATATTAGTGTAATGTCTGTGAGACAGGAGACAATTACAGTGGACAGACTGTCAGGGGCTTGAAACAGTAGAACATAAATAGATTTGAGAACAGAAGACGGCAATTTTATGTGCTGCAAACTCATGAGTATAGAGTTTCTCTCGCTGCTGTACTGAATAGCTTGCTGAAAGCAAAGCAACCTGTTCCATTTGTGCCTCCTCTGATCCAGATTAAGAACTTGCAGACATCTGTACAAAGTAATGGGCCTTTTAAAATGGGCCATATTTGCTGCATAGAACACTCCCATTATGACAGAGCAGAACAGAGATGTGGGCAAAAGATTTTTAAAGTTGTAAACCTGGTGTTCTTTTCAGCCTACAATGATAGCTGACATGAAATGTCAAGCAGTGACAACAGTGTGACAAATCAAAATACTTCTTTAAGTAATCTGTTTATTTCCAGATTCACAAATTCTGAATGTTGTGTTAGGCTTCTGGAATCTTAAAAACAGTTCAAGGATATTGTTAGCTACCTTACGACAAAAAAAGCAACGCATCCACGATTGAACCGTGTGTAGCTCGCAAAAACAAAATGTTTCTTCGTTTGAATATTGGTGTGTGCTTTAGAATAGAAAGAAGAAGAGAGTTTAATGTAAATCCAGAGAGTCTCTGGTCTGATGAAGGACAAACTGTGGAGGGGCTGATTAGCATTCAGCTCCTGCAACATTCACCATTCTCGCGTCGATGCTGCAGCAAGCGCTCTATGCCTGCACACAGTATTGCAGTGTGGCATTGCCATGGCAACAGCCAATATTTCTGACATCCATAAACCAGTGGTGTCACTGGTGATCCGAGAGACAAAAATACAGGGAAAGGTTTTGGACAGACACCGCAATGACAGGGGCCTACATATGCATGCACATGTATCACAAAGGCGTAGAATTTGTATAAGATGCTTGTGCATGCTTGACAATAAGGCTTGCGTTATTACTCATTTTATTAGTTGTGTGGAAATTTAATCCGCATGACTAAATAACATGAATCACATTTTCCTTACATAACTGACTGAACAGCCTTTACTGGTTAATTTAAAACTGCTTGACAGACTGTGAGTGGAGAGGATGGGCCTCATTCACTAATAATTAGGTACAAGTTGCAGACTTGTGTGCGCAGAAAAAGTTCTCACACAAACTTTCAGATTCATGACAGGTGTGTTTTCACATTTCTTTCTGACTCTTATTCTAATGTTAATCAATTTAAATATGGGAGTGCGCACCTGCAGTTGATACTTACTGTCAGAGAGACGAGAGACATAGTACCTATTCTAGATCGAGATCCAGAATACTTATTCAGTACCTATTCTAGATCAAGATAAAATGTGCATCATTTTTACTCAAAAATACCTTTGTAAACTATTGTAGGGACAATTTTGGCTGAACAAATTTCATATCTCTAATTTTAAATACAGACTTATTGATAAACAAAGATTTCTGCATTAAAAGTGTACACATTGGCACACAGATACTTCGATAAAGCTTGAGGAGTAGTCAGCTTGATACTTAGTAAATGAAGTCCAGTGTCCACACATCTGAGATGATGTTGGAAAGAGGCAAACCATGCATATCTCCATTGATACATTAATTCATTATTACTTTAAATAATGAATTGTAATGAATTCATGCATTATTTAAACAAAAAACAGAGTGCATGCAGCATAGTCTGCTCGTGACATTCTTTTTGAATTCACCTTGGATATGTTATTCCAACTATACAGCCCCAGCCATTACGAGTTATCACATAAAGTCATGTCACACAGCCACACTGGGATGAAGTTTGTGGGCAGAGGAATTTTCCTCACAGTTCAAATCACAGGTTGTCTCTGTCAGACTGAGGACAGCCAGACAGGCATGAGTCACCAGGGCTTTTCATGTGCAAATTCTCATTTTAAGAGGGACCTTTAATACAGGAAGTAATTGGTCTGTCTGAACACTCTCATTAATGATTGCTGCAGGTCTAGATTGTGTTGATGTCCACTGACTGTACAGCTGGGATGTTCCACTGCAGGGAAGCGCTCTTATGAATAGTCCAGGGTTATTATAGATTAAAATTGTATTATTATTGTCTTTCATTTAAATTTTGCCTTTCAGATTCAGTTCAGTTTCAGTGGTGCATAATTTTTATTTTATTTTTATTGTTTGACTATTTTAGTTTCATTTTTCTTTAGCGTCAAGATAGGTTTCTTATACCAGCACAAATCTTCCATTTTGTTTGTCTGATTCATAATGACACAGCTGCAGTTCTTGCTGTCAGTGATATAGTACAGTTTGTGCTATAAATATGCCATTACTGCTGAGATTAGCAGTAAATAGTAACTACCATCACTCTGGTATCTTCAGGGCATTTATGATTCAGAGGTATGGACTGGATCCCCTCTGTCAAATGTGTTGCATTGTAGAACCAGTCACAACATTTGTCAGATATTTGCAGTTTAAGGTTTAAGATATTAAGCTATCATTGAGCAATAATCGAAAAATACAACTAAAATAATTTATTTGGATTTCTGTTTAGTTTTTGTTTATATTGTGGGGTACATTTATAGTTTTATGTTAATGCAAAATCCCATTTTTCTTTTGCTATTTTTTTAATCTTTGTGTGGGACAAAATCAAGATTGACATGAGAAAAGTTACGATATTGGAAATCAACCCATAGGCTTCTGGTGGCTGTACAGTACATGAAAAGGACACCCGGGCATATCTTTTTCTCTTTATTGATTGTTCTGCTCTTGGTAGCTGCTACCCACAGATGCCTCTTTAATGCCATCAGCTGATGAGCTGTGTGTGTATGTGCATGTGTGTGTAGCAGTGTGGGAGGTCCATTATGTTTTACTTAGCCATGGTTGAAATCCTTTAATACACTTCTGTTTAAAATGCCAGAATAGAGTTTGTGTCAGTATGTTTGTACCTTTTGTATATATGTTTAGACGTATGGAAATGTCTGTGTGTGTTCAGTAATCTGAAGGGCATTGGAAAACTTTATTTTAAATGGCCGTGGTTTGTGCAGAAATCAATGACTCAACAAAACAAACTGCCCACTTACCTCACTTCTCCATTGATAATGTGTGAGCAGCTTTATGTTGGAGTTTGTTGAGGCTTTGCCCATAGTGCCAAACCTTGTGATCACATGATCATGGTGAAATGATGTGTGGTTGTAGATGACGGAGATGATTGATGGCTATTTAATGTATGTACATGTAACTTAATCCCTGTATGCCTGTTACCCAAGCTAACTTTCTTAGAAAGATTCTCTATATGACAGTTGACCTGATGAAAAAGGGCTTTATTGTTACTTTAATACCCACAATTGCATGTGAAAACACGTGCTTGAGTTATGAAATCTCACTCATTGTCTTTAGCATTTATGTGGTCTGGAAAACCAGAGTCCTTTTCTCAACTCACAGTTGCTATGCGACTGCTGATTGAGTGTGAGGGGGATGCAATTTACCAATTAGAAGCCTTCTAAATTAAAAACAGTGTCAAGGGTTCCTATACTTGGAGCATTGTTCATCAGACAGTCTGATGTACAGATTGCAGTCTTTATCTCATACAAATCTGCAAATCTCATACACCACACAGGTAAACAAGACAAAGTTTCTGCAGCCATTTCATGATTTGGCGCTTTCTATAGTGCAGTTTTTTTGCACCCTGACATTTATATAAGGAGATTTCAGGTAAATTTGCCCACTTCTTGTGACAGAAGGTAAGGTAAGGTAAACTAGTATTATACTAAATATACTTACACTTAACAAGTTAAGGCATCATTTACAAACAAGGGCATTTTTGTCCACAAGAGGCAAAAGAATTCTGTCAAAACCATGACCAAGTTCTATTCTGTCTCTAATCCGATTTCTCCCACTTCTCACCATCATTACCTGTCCTAACTTTGCAAAAGTATTACAAAGTGCAAAGGTCAATATTTGTGATAAATGTAGAGAGTTTATACATTTACTTTCAAGAAGCCAATAAAGATATTATGGTAGTATTTGCATCCCTAGTGGAGAGCAAGAAAAAGACAAAATCCAACCCAGTCACAGAGAATGTTACAGTCATCGTTTTCAGTTCTGCCATCCCCCCTTCTCTCTCTCTTTCTCAGTGCTGAACAGACACTCTCAATCACAGCCCCAGACAGATTCATTACACTGGCACTACAGCTCTTCACAAAGAAGAAAATCCATTAGTGTGTGTGTGTGTGTGTGTGTGTGTGTGTGTGTGTGTGTGTGTGTGTGTGTGTGTGTGTGTGTGTGAAGGAGAGAGAGAGAGAGAGAGAGAGAGAGAGAGAGAGAACACGAGGGCAAGTAATAGAATGAGTGAGAGAGGAACTCACAGCTTCAATATCTATGTGTCCTTGGCCAGACTACAACTATGCTAAACTGTTCTCATCATAAAGATACATGGTGTTTGGTTTTGGTGTGTGACTTCATGCAAGTCTTTGTATACAGTTTAGCAATTCTTACCAGGAAGAGGTTCAATGCAGTCTTTGAAGGCAGCACCCTGCTATATGTAGGCAGCAGGCAACTCCCTTGATTTTTCAATACAGCCAGTGTCATTGATTGTGCATATGTTTAGCCATCACAGGTGTGCCTTTCAGCATTACAGTTAAGTGGGTGTGTGTTTGTAACAAAAGACAAAGGACGTGATTACACACAGCGCACATAGCGTATGCATGTGTGTGGGATGTCGTTTCGGTCATATGCTCTGCGGTGATTACTGATTCATCGCACACTTTGCACACCCGCTGCTGTTCATTAGCATGTGGCGGAGCAAGGGCAGGGAAGCGGTCTGCATTCTGCTGCATTACCAGCACACTGGCAGTGTGCATGCGGATGCTAAGCATGCAGCAGCGGAGACATCTTAAGTCCTTGAGGGAAATGCGATGCTTTGGGCAGATCTCGTCTTGGTACACAGAACAATCTTGTCACGACTGAGTAACGTCACACCGTTGCGTGTGAAACAACTCAGCCTGCACCATCCCCTGACACGTCCGGGACTCCGCAGCCTAGAGTCCTGGCTAATTAAACCCTCAGCGGTGACATGGGAGCTGGCCGGGTGCCAAGCCACCTGGGTAAAATGACGCACACACCTGGTGACACGAACCAGAGAGAGGCGCTCATGTGATCAGTCCTCTTTGAGGCACAGTGACACGGAGAAGTGTTTGCTATCTGCCTCCTTAGTCACTCACTGCCCCGGGCCCTTGGGGCCAATGCTGCAAGAAGATTGTGTATTCATCAATTTATCATGGGATTGTAAATAAAAGTGGTTGTTTGTGAGAGTGTGTGGGTGCTGGTCACTATCAGGGTGATGAATGGGGTGTGATGGAGAGTCAGGCTGATTTGTGATCCTGTCCACTCCATCTCTGAGCTTTGATTATATTTGCTTTGGTTTTTGAAACAGTCCTCACTTCTTTAGAAGTGGCAGCCTGGGTAAGACATTTTTGTGGACCTTGGAGTTTTATTACTCTGATTTGTGACCGTAATCTGAACTCTAAACGTAATCTAACGGTAATCTAAAGCCTTGAAATGATATGTGATACTCCTTGAAATGCCATTTTTAGTGATGCTTGATAAGGCACACTGTACAAACACTTATGAGAATTAAACTTATCCCACACTGCACTACGTATATAAATGATTCCTCAAATTGTTTTTGCGAATCATAAAACTGTGACCAAAAAGATAATAAAGACTAGACTTTTCTTTCCTTTTTAGATGATAGGCCATTAAGCAACCACTACTTAGCAACACCCTAGCAACCACTAAAGCCAATTTAACATTGTGGTTTCAAGCTTTGCATGGGCCTTCACATTTTTAATTTGGCCTAGATAAACATTTTAATGTACATAAATTATGCCATAGCTGTACGTTTTAGGCAGTTGCAGCTGGTTGTAATCAACATGGTTGGAGGTGGTGTCCAGTGTCTCTGCTCTTATCTCCATCAGTCTGCTGTGGAGACCTTCATTCTCTCTGGCCTGAAAACAGAGACTTAACAGGATAATTTGTAAGCGAGAAAGTGAGAGTGAAAGAAAGGGAAAGAGCCATTTAGGATCAACACACACACACACAAGCACTGGAAGAAAGACATGGTGTGAGAGGAGATGTAAACCATATGGCACTATTAAACCCTACACTAGTCAGTTAGTGCAGCGGGCCATGGGAGTCCGTACACGAGTCTGTGCTCTCCCCTGTGCACTCTGCTATACTCATGCACAGCTACTGTTCTAATCACTGCTCTTCACCCCTTGCTTTGGATTGGAATTAGAAGCAGGAGTTTCTCAGTTTTTCTGCTTTCGAATTCAATGAATCAATTCTGACTGCCAGTTTTTCTGTTGATACTTTTGATGAACTATCGCCCACTTTTAATGTGTCTTAACTACAGTATATAGTAAACAAATAAACTACACTTAAGCAAAGCAATTTTTGATTAAACATTTAATTATTTTAGTGTTTGTAAAGGTGCTGTAAGACATTTCATTAATGGAACATGGTTTTTTTTGTATGATATTATTAAAAAGAACAGGTGTAGTATCGAAATCTGAATCCCTGGAACCAATCAGAAGCAGGGGAGTCGTAATCTCCCAGGGAGTCGAATTTCAGTACAACTCTGGTTCATAGGTGTGATTTGTTTGCATGTGTAACATCTCATTTGTGTTGGTGGATAGATAGATAGATGTTGGAGAACCATTTACGAATCTGAACAACATGAATCAGAATATCTTTTCTGTTCTTCAGGACATGCTTAGCATGAGGTTTCATGCTTCTGTGATCCATGCCACAGGTGTCTGTTGGACGTTTGTAACCCCACCTTTGTCCTCCGTTACAGCTCTCTGCTGTGTGAAGAGATGGTAATAATTTATTGCGATTGCCCTGCCGAATCCCTTGTTAGGAAAGCTGTGAAATCAAGTGTGCTTTCCTTGACAAGATGCACACACACATACGCACGCGAAGCGGCAGGACGCAGCAGGTGATCTCTAAGTGAGCTGCAGAGCTGTGCATGATGGCACTAAAGTAGATAAATGAGATGTTAAAGGAGAAGGAGTGAGGTGAAGAATGAGAGAAGGATGGAGATGTAGAGAAGGGAGGTGTTGCAGGCTGCAGGCGCAGCCCCCCTCCTGACCGCCATCTGCACATTCATTAACCTGCATGCCACAACACACTGCTGTGATGGGCCGGGCCGGGCCAATCAACAGCCTATTTGTGTTTATGTGCATGTGTGTGTGTTTGAAAGTGCCTGTTTGTTTGTGTTTATCTTTCAAATCTTTAATTAAGCTCATATCTCAATAAATATGTAATACCAACAATGAAAGATTGTGTCTTATTGGCTTTGTTCAGACAGGCAGCAAAAATCTGTTTAGTGGCACATGTGACTCAAGTCTGTTTGGTTGTTTGTTGTCTGATTGCCAGAAACCCACATGAAATCTGATTCTTATAAACCACATCTAAACCACTTTGCCATGTGACTTGATTAAAATCATATTTTTATGAAATGGGTTACAGTGTTTAATAACATTGGAAAATCAGATTTTAGGTGCAGCATCTGTGCCACATCATACTCAGTGTGCAGTAGTGCCTACATTCCCTAAGTAGTGAACTATGTGGTGTCTTATAAAGTGAAAAATTGAGTTGTTGCAGACACAGCATATAGTATACATGAATGCATAAAACAGGTTATTGTCTTAAGTTATCTCAGGCTTTCTACTCCCAGTTCTTGTAAAATGTCTTGGCTTTATCCTGTCACTTAAATAATTACTCTAGCAACCAATGTAGATAAATCAGATATTGACGGCACTGTCTAAACAAACAGATCCAAATTCATCACTACCCAATGAGAGTATGGACAGTCAGCAGTAAAGCAGCGTGAGCTTTGATTCTGCATGAGGTCTTGAGTTTCAAATGATAATTATGCAAGATTGTGCATGATGTCATAAACTACTAATGTGAGTGCAGACAGTGGAGCTCAGCGATTTGCCTCATGATACAGTTGGATACTGTCAAGTAGGAGCATCTACAAGTAACTAGCAGTAGAATGACTTGGAGATCTCCAAATTTAATCCAAATTGAATCGCCACAGTGTTAATGCATATTTTGTCACTATGGCAAGAAAGCATACTCTATTCAGGTCTTCAGTTAATTTGTAAGGTTTGGCACTGAATTACATGGAAACGGTGCATTCTTGTTCCAGATCAATAGAGAGAGGGGTATTTGTGTTAAGTGAGGGGGCAGGGCAATAGAGAGACATCAGAGAGGTGTGTGTGCCTCTGATGCCCCTCCCATGCACAGCTCTACGGGGCCAGAACAAGGGCACATCAAAGAGCTTCAAAGGGCCTATGAAGCAAATACCTATTAATAACATATTGTAACCCGGGCAACAGGCCATTAATATACTTGTCGCGAAACAGCATTTATTATAATAATCTTTTAACCTCCTATTTATTAAATATTTGTGTCTTTTCGTTATAACATATGACCTTTCTAAAAGTGACGATGTACAATAAATAATAAATAACTGTACATTAAATAGTACTGTCCAATAATAATAATAATAATATGATCGATTGGCTAGCCTGAATATTAATGATTAGGTAATTACATGCATAAATGCATTGCAGCTCTTGTATTATAGTTAAGCTACTGTACTGTAATGTAAGAACTCTCTCTGCCAGTAGAGACCATATGCCACTAGGCCTCCTCCGATTTTGTGTTTCCCTGCTGTTTCCCACAACAGCTTGACATGTTCTCCATCAGCCATGTTATTTGGTTTCACCCTCTGCTGGTGTGGATGAACAGTAGCATTGAGTGTGTGGTTCTGTATATCAGCCCCTTGTAAAGACAATATAATAGGATAATAAAAGACTCTGAAAAGGAAGAATGTGATGTGGAGAGCCACACATCAAAGCAGAGAAAGGTCAAATTTTATACTGATGTATGGTGAGTTCCATTCATTTTTTTATAACTGAAAAAAAAATCGGGATTAGGCGAGAGAAAAATGCTTTCAGACAGCAACACATACTGTAGTGTTCACTTCAGAGCTTGAAAAGTATTGATTCTGACTGTAATTTGTTCCGCACTGCCATCTTGATACAACCCATCCTTATCTCCAGAATGCTTGAATGGGCGATTTGAATTTGGTTGCCTTAGCAATTGAAAGCATACATTACATAGACTATCACTGAACCTGAACTACAATAAAGGGCCTCCATTGGCATTCTTTTCGTATTGAAGCCTGCTGTTTTCTCTTTATAAATCATCTCTCTTATGCAATCACACAGACTCTCTGCTCACCCGCCCCCCATCCGCTCTCATCAGATGTGAGATCTAGACACATTTGGCCTGCAGGCAGACCAGCTGTAATGAATTTATACTCCACAGTTTCTTTCAGTATCCGGATGTGATGGTACTGCTATCTTATTGTCATTTATTTAGGTGACAGTCAGGGTGCATATCAGGTTCTGCATGTTACTGATACACTGATCCTACTTTGTGCATGCTGGCTGCTCTCGTTAAGATTTCATGATGAATTAGCTGGAAGAATGCATGTATTTTTAATCATTCTGACTGGCGCCAGGATCATTGCGTCGATTAGATCAGCTTAAGAGGAACAATGTTTCGAGCAACCTGTTGAATGAATTTTCTATAATATCTTATAGTACTATAGTATCTTTTATTATACTTTTATTATAGGATCTTAGCCTGGGGCAGTTCTGCTGAAGAGGCAAGAGGCAATACATACATAGAACAATGAAATATGAAATATGAGATCAGATAGTATGTCAAGCTCTGGGCATCAGGCAGGATCTCTGTTGCCTTGTTTGAGCTTAAATGTTTCAGAAAAAAGTAGATCACACTGTAATATGAATAAATTATATATTTTTTAAATAACATAAATATAAATTAGAAATGTAACAGTGTTGGTTGCATGTTGTTTGTCCCAGATATACAGTAACATAGTGTTCCATATGTTTTTAATACACAAATTGCATAAATATAAAATAAAAGATGAATTTATATTGAAACCAAACTGAAATTAGAGATGTTGGCTTCTTATTTTACAATAGATGTCCATCACACAGCACAGATCTCAGATATATGGACCAGGCTTAAGTAATCTTAATCTCATTGCACTTGATCACACAGAACACACTCTGCACAATTACAGACACACTCACCCAGTAGCATACTTGTTCACTCTCTCTCCAGCTCTAATATGAAGCAGTGTGTTGAAGCTCACACCCTCAAAATGGGTCTGTGTGAAAGAGAGGCTGATTTGAAGCGTGGGTCGATAGCACTGGCACCGCACAGACCTTATGAGCCACAAACAGCTCTTCATTACTCTCATAAGACTTGAGCTTTTGAGAGAATCAAATGTGTCATTTGGCCAATATGAGAGGCAGGTGCTCAGAGGGATCGGATCAATGTGGCGTCCTGCAGGTGGCCTGTCATTATTGTACGACTCAAAATTAGATGTTTTTTATCTTTAGATTCAAGTAAAATATTTGTATATATTCTAAAAGTCTGTTTTTTATTTGAACCTTGAAAAGGAACTTTTATTAATTCAAAAATGTACAACAAATAATCATTATAATCAGAAATTAAAAAATATTTAACACTGTTTTCTGGGTCATCAATCAAATGTAAGCAAATTTGTTTGAAGTTTCTACACAAGGTCACATTCCCCTCTTTTCATTAGCACACGTATAATGATATGGAATGTTTCCAAATCACACTGGGATAACATGAATCATCAGGCTTTGCACAAATTTGTGAAACTTGTGTCACCTTGAGTTCATGTTGTCATTGAAGCAATGTGGGTCATAACAAAGTTTTGGGACTCGTACATTTTTCAGCATTGTCATTTATTCTATAATCAAATATATTATCATATAATTTGTCATGAAAGTTTGCAAAATGCAAAGAATTCAAAAATGGAAAATAGTTGGTCTCAGATTTTTGAACCCCACTTTAAGTTTAGGTTCCTGTCAGAGGAAACTTGTAAAGAAAGCATACAGAACTATGGCAAGGATAGATCTGCTGTATGTCTACTGTGGCTTCATAGCTATAGTAACAGGACATTTTTGGGGTGTGAATATTTTCAAATGTTGCTGACTCTCTAGTGCCCCCTGTGGCTGATGGCTGCCTGTGGCGCAGCCCTGTGGCACCAGCTTGCCGACTGACACTGTTTCCAGTCTGGGCAGCTGAGACCTGATAACAAACCAGCTTTGACCATCTGACAGCAAGACAGGCCGCCTGGCAGCCGAATAGAGCCTAGCCCCCCTCCTTCTTTCTCAGCCGCACCCTCTGACACACTGCCAACCCACAGCCTGGAGCAGATCCTCCAGAGAGTCAGGCTGGCATCAGTGCCCCCTGCACCACAGTAACACAGACACACGTATATGTGTGCTTACATTCACACTGTTTCATGCCTGCAAAAACATGCATGTATATGATAACATGTCCAGGTCACATTTCAACTAATTTAATTTTATTTATATATAATTGTATTATGGTAAAAGTAATTATGTTGTCATGAAAATAATGTCAATAACAGGCAAAGTAGACTAAACTGTTTTCTTTTAAAATGGAATTTGGCTAAAAATATTTCTGACAGGTTTTTTTTTAGATTGACACACAGCACATACAGTGCAGAGTTAAGGTCGCATGATATGGGGTGGCAGTATGACTAACATAAATTCAAATGGAATATGAGTGCAAAGAATGAGTGAAAAATGAGAAGACATCTTGTCATATGCATAATCGTATGTGCGAAGCGTGACTGTGGGATTTTCATTGGCTGGCTGTGTGGTATGATTTATTATGAGCAGTAAAGTTACTAAAGACTCGTTATCACTGTTGAGCAGAACATTCCAGCAGACTTTGAACTGAGCTGCTCATTTGTATCCATAGAAACAAATTAACAGAGTTCTGTACTATTAATCATTAAGTCATTTGTCAGGCTAAGATCTGTCCTCTGCGCGTCTCTTTTTCTCTTCTTGTGTGTATTTACATTAATGCATTTGGCAGACACTTTTATCTAAAGCAACCCACAGTGCATTTGAGGTATACATTATTGCATTCCATATTTTTCATTATCCAGGCATTCTGTTGGATTCAAACCCATGACCCTGGTGTTGTCACCGCCATGCTGTACCACTTGAGGAACAGGAACACTTTGTGCACATGCTGTTAGCAGATGAATTAAACCCAGAGAATCAAAATGTTCTCAAAACTTGATCTTTTTTTTGGATTGGATGAAATGTTCACACTGGTTGCCAAAATACAGTCTGTCCCTTTCTCACAGTTTGTTCTATAACATCACATTTCTGTCCTGATCTACACGTATTACTCAGAGAACTCAAGAGTATTCATTCAATACACCAGAATGCAAGAGAAACAGTCCATCTGAAAGCATTTCACTTCTTCTGTTCCTCTTAGTTAACAGATTGCTGGTCTCTCGACTTTTATAAAGTGGGCCAATGGGAGATCCTGCACTGATAAATCAGAAGAGGCTGCTTCTGTTTGAACATGTTTCCAAATGCATTGGGGCCAGAGCCAAGCATGTATCCTTGTTTATTTTTTATCTCTGAGTCTGTCTAAACTCAGAGTATTTGCTTTAAGTGGCCACCTAGAACCACAGTAATCCAATTCACAACTGAGACAAGCTAGGGAATAGAAAATAAGCATTGTCCACAAGAAAGTATATTCTTTTTTTTTACTATGTGCAGAACTCTGTACAGTTTGTTGTGGTAATACCTCCATAGTCCCAAAGTCAGTGAAAGCCATTTATACTGAATCTAGCATGAGAACACATAACATGGACCGCCCACTGACTTCTCATTTAGACATCAGTACTCAATGTGTTCATCAATTCTGTGTGCATATTATGTAAGACGCATTTATATTATTTATTTAACAATGGGAAAATGCTAATTGTACCCATGGCTGTAATGGATAAGAGCAATGAACAGATGAAATGACTGTTGTTTGACTGCTTTAAGGAGCATGGACAGCTTGTGTAATTTACAGTAAGCGCTGATGGATTTTTCTATTATAGGCTGTTTCTTCAGCATGATCATTCTGAAAGTTTGTTAATTCTGTGAGAGTAATAATGCCCTCACTATTGTTTCAGTGCCGCTCACTATTGTTCTCTGTCTCACATTTGGCACACAGTTCACACCAACCTCAGGGTTGCTGAGGCGCAAAGAGAAGTAAAAAAAGGGGGTGACATGATTTCAGAGCAACATTAAAAATTTGTATAAAATACAATCAAGGCGTAATTTGGTTGGTGTCCTAAAAACATTTTCAAAAACATATTTTCTGCTTATAATGACCTGTGACCTCATCACAACAGCTTTGCCTTTAAATACTGCAGGTTTGAAGTCTCCTGCTATTAAGCAGGACTGCTGCACTTTCTACATCTATGCACAAAACAGCCCAGTACACATCACAACACAGGCCTCTCATAGAAACCAGGCCTCCAAGGACTCAATTATTGCTCTCTCAGCTAACAACAACAGGAAAATGTGTGTTTGTGTGTTTCAAGAGTGCCAAAATGAGAAAAAGAGAGAGTTTTGTCTCACGGCTGGAAGTACAGTTTTTTGACTCCGTTTGGCCTAACTCTGAGAAAGTTGAATTCTATTAAATTCAGCTCAACAGGGACCTGAAAAAGAGCTCCTGACAGTAGTCTGTGCTCGTAATAATTGACAAATTTGTTATTACAACCAGGAACATTTAGTATGTTGAATAAAATTAATATCATCAAAAGAAATTACATTCACTCAGAGCTTTATAATCATGTTTAATTAATGTTAACACAGGGGGTAATATCCTGGACAGGATATGCTCCTCGATGGAGTCAATGGAGGCGAGGTAAACCGAGAACAAGAGAACACGAGGGAGGGATGATGCCAGGAATGGTAAGATAAATGAGCCACAAGCGGGACTTTACGGTGAGGATTAGATCAGGCGGTGTTTGAAGTTTGCTGGCAGTGTGTTTATTGTGAAGTGCACCGGGTCGCTTCAGTCATCAGATGAAATGTCAGTACATGTGTTCCCAGAGAACTGACAAAATGTATAACTTGAATGTACTGTAAGTCACTTTGGATAAAAGTGTCTGCCAAATGCATACATGTAAATGTAAAGTGGACCTGTCATCTGTCTGTGATTTTTTGTCTGTAAGTCGAAAAGTAAACTTTCTAAAAACACTTTTCAAACTCTCACAAGTTTATTTTAATTAACTGCTAACAATGTCCAACAATGTATATGCATGCATCACAGGAGACTTCTGTCATTTTTGTAATTACGTTATCAACATTTCCATAACATCTCACATTTTGCATTGTGTTTGCTGGTATTCTGTGGAGAAAATTATGATGGAAATGACATTTATTTGGAAAAAAATAGGCACTCTTTTGTCTTGCATTTTCTTTATTCTAAATACAATTAAATAGTGTTGTCACCAATAAATGGATATTATTTTGCACAATAAGTATTGAAACATTTTATTATTTTAGTCTTTGTTTAGATTATCATAGTTTTCAACAGTGATAATTCATTTTTTTCATTTCTGTGATGGATTTTCATAAGATCAAACATCTGGGAAAACAAAATCTATATATAGAAAGTATTTGTAGCAAAACATAATTTAAAAATATAACCTTAATAAAATTAAAACTAAGTTTAAAGCTGTTCATTCTGATCAATGCCAGGAACAATAAAGCACCCAAACAAAACAGCTATATACATGTTTTCAGCCTATGTGTCCATGGCACAGAGGCTTCTCTAATGATGGGGCAGCAGAGTACACTGTGACTGAAACTATCCTGCATCACTCACAGTCTGCAATGCTGCCCTCATGCAAGAAAAAACAACACTCCTAAATGAGCTATCAGGACTGATAGCTTATCCTGCATGGGACCTTTCTGTGTCCTTCACTCAACAAGGATGTATGGATGGCCCAAGCCATAAATCTTTATTGTCCCACAGAAAAATAAGAAGCTGTAAGCGTAATGGCCTTCCCTTTTTGTGTGCAGAGAGCACATCTGTAATACAGAGAGCACATCTGTGTGAATACCTCAGTATCGTCCCAGCAGTGGCCAAATTCAAATGCTTGCTCATGCATAAGCGCTAATACTATTTGACAGTGAGTACTCGAAGCCCATTCCGGAAGGTTGTTATTCGTAAATTAGCTACATAAGAGAGCGTGTTTGTGTAGGACGAAGGGTGTGTGGGTAACTGTCGTGTGCAGTCATGTGATGGCAACATCGGAGCCTCGTAGAGTGAGCAGATGGAAGCTGTGATTAAAAGTGAGATATTCCACAGCATTAGATTAAAGAATGATAATAAAAAAAACATTTTGGGCTGCAATAACAATGGCAATCTGAAACACAGCGCTGTGCGTTCTCATTTGCATATTTAAATGAGCATGATGTTTGGGGTTAGATTCCTGGTCTAATGATGCATTTAGCCCGTAATGAATCAGTTATGGCAGCTCCCAGGCTCAGCCGCAGGGACTGCAGCAGGGCAACTTTGAAGTCACTGCGTTTGAAGTTTAGGGTGGTGGACTCCAAAAATAAGCACACACCAGAGGGACATATCTGCAGAGCCTCATCCAGAGGTTCATCTAAACCTCCAATCAGAGCAGGTAGATCCAAGCCAGGAGGAGCCATGCTATGCCATAACAGCTATGTCATAACATGCCCTACCCAACAACTAGCAAGTCGTAAGGGTGCGAAGCATTGTTCTTTGATGTGTGTTATGGTGTTCCTGTGGCTAGATTCGGTCAGAGAGGTATCACAAGGATACAAAATCTCTATGGATTGAATATGCTTTTCATATCCTGTAAGTGACTGAGGCAAAGAAGGCAACCCAGAATTCTCTCTCCTTCCCTCCTCCCTTTTTGTTACTGTCATTTTTTTTGGTCAGTTCTGCCACTTTATGAAGTAACAGGCATAGCATATTCAATTTCATGAACACATTTTATCTTGGTCTTTTGAGTGGTGACCATCACCCTAAAGCAGATTCAAGGGGCCAGAAGTCATCCATGTCTTTAAACACCCCCCAACCCCTTAGTTTCCCCACTCTGCATGCAAATCTGACACTTGTTTGCTAATATAGTCCTAACAAATGTTTCCTGTAGTTCTCAGTGGCCATATGGTTTATTCCAGTCTGTAAAGTGTGATATAATGTAATTCTCCAGTCAGCTGACTGTGTCTCTCTGTCTCTCTTTTGTCACACATGCTATCCAGCTTCCACTGAACAATTACATTAGACAAGTAATGCAGTGAAAAATAATGGAGCAGCCCGCACATATTTTAAGTCCAACCCACCGGCTGTTGCCCGGCAACACCACACAGTTCATCTAACGAAAGCTTAGCTGTGATGAAAGCAGAGGCCTTGTTGTTTTGCTTTTGGAAATTTCATTCTTTTGCATGAAATGAAAGAAAAATTCTTTGTTAGTTTTTCGTAGAAACAGCTACTAAAAAGATACATAAACAGGTATACAGATATACAGGAAACAATTTACAATAAGGATCCATTAGTTAACATCAGTTTACTACTATCAGTTAACATGAACTAACAAGTATCAATACAACATTTAAATTTCAACATTTACAAATCCATTTTTTAAATCAAAAGTTGTATCTGATAACATCAGTTTATGCACGATAAACTAACATGAACAAACAATAAACAACTGTATTTGCATAAACTAACATTAACAAAGATTAATAAATGCTGGAAAATATATGTTTTTTATGGTAAGTCGTGTTAGCTAATGCATTAACTAATGCATTAGTGAATGGAAACTTACTGTAAAGTGTTACTGATACACATGTATACTTTAAAATGTATGTAAGCCATAAGTTGATTTTCCCAAGAAATGTAAACATTGTGACTGTGTGATGCTTTCTGTATTGCCTTGTGTGTGTGACCATGAGAAGTTGCAGCTTCTGGCTCAACCAATAGCATGAGTTTGGGGCGGGGCTACCTGTTTGGTTGTGGCAGAAAGTACAGAGTGCCTTTTACAGAATCACAGTAAACAGTTTTCTCACATACTGTACATTTTGCAATAAACTGCTTCTGGTACTTCAATGAAAGATGATCATCTTCACAATATCCTCTCTAAATTGTCCCCGCACTGAGTGTAAAGATTGTCCAACAACTTCACTTTTTGTTGATGTGATCGCATCACATCATTGAATTTAGCATGCTGTTTCTAAATAGAGCCTTTTGACTGGCCCAGTTTATTTGTACTGCCTCTGTGTTAAGTCCTCTCTGTGCAGTCAACTCTTTAATGCTGAGCTCAAATCACTCAGATAGAGCTACACAAGTGGCAGATAAAAGCTTGGCTGTTACACCCTGTGACTAAACTCAGAAGAATCGGCAAAACTTAAGGATGCGTTCGGAGGTTGGATTCCTGTCTATCTTTATGTATGGGGCAATATACATGGCAAGCTTAAGGTTTTCCAAACTGGGTCAGTACAAAGTGGGTAAGAGACTGGCTGCAGTGAGAGAAACTCAGTTCAGGTCTTCTCTTCATAGACTTCCTTCAACAGACCCGGCCTCACTAAATAATGTTCTGCTGACCCATTTACATAACAGTTCAGGTTGTTTGTAAATATCCTAATCAATATCAATCAATATCTGACCCATAAAGAGTTATTGTTAATCAGTAACTCTGTGGTCTCCTGTAGAGGTGACTGTATTATTGGTACTATCTCCCATGGGGAAATCACATGACCTATTCCCATAATGCCATGGGCCTCAGGCATTTCTATGGTCTTGATGTCTTCTATGGTCTTGATGTCACCTTTGCCACTGGTGGGAGTGAGACTTCTAAATGAATAAATTAATGTTCATCATTTATAGACAATATAATAACTTTAACAGACAATTTACAGCACACTGTATTGATATTCCTCAGACATTCTGGTTAGGGTTTGTTCTAGACTTTTAACCTCAAGTAAGTAATAACCTAAATCAATCTTCACATCTAAAGTGAAAGCAGAATCCGGGTTGGGGGGGCGTAACAGCATCACACTATTGTTGTTAGTGACAAAGGCTTTTTTAGTCAGAATTATTTCCACTCATTCGTTTTCTCACTGCGTCTCCACAGGCGGATCCACAGGGACGAGACATCGCAATCCGGCCCTTCCTGGAGCACTGTGAGAACACGCACATGACCATTTGGCTGGGGATTGTCTATGCCTACAAAGGCCTCCTTATGGTGAGTGAGAACATTCTAGAGAGAATGTTCACCATCAACATGATCGCCATCTGCTCCCACAGACAACAGCGTCTGAATGTTCCACTGTTTCATATTACATTTGGGAAATTATTTCATACATCTTGCTGTCATGAAAATACATTCATATTACATTTTGTTCCTCTTGTGCTGTAGCAAACAACACAGTTCATAGGTAAATCTGACAGTTTTTCAGAAAGTTCTTTATTAAAAGTCTCCTTTCTTTTTTATTCTTTACTTCTTCCCAATTTTATGCAGTTAATTCAGTTTGAACTGCTTAACATATGTTTAAACTTGGTTTTGTAGATCAGATTAGTGGTGTGCTTATGGAGTTTGTAAACTTTCTGCTATTTTAGAAGTTTAACAGTCAGATTTGATGCTTTACCATTGACTTGATGATTGTAGTGTTTCATAATAATGTAGGGTAGTGTTGTAGTAGTTTGCATACTGTGTGATTGGTCATCTTTTGTGCATTAATAATGCATAAATCTTTATTTAATGCATAGTTCAGACTTTTAATTCTAAAGCTGTTGTACAACACATAATAATTGCACACCTGTGACCACAAATTTAATTATTAATGCGCCAGTTTGCTAGTTGCTTGGCAGCTGTACAAGCAGTTAGGCTAATGAACCTTACTTTGTGAAAGTATAGTTGATTCCAATAATTAAGAGGCCAGTAATTTTACCATGGGTAAAGGGCTTTAGCTTTAAGCTTTACTTGTTGTAAAATCACTGTAACACAAAGCCTCTTGTGTCTTTTTACTTTAGAAACTGTCTTTGCACTGCAAAGGCGTTGATGTGTTACACAGCACCAAAGCTTAAAATCTAAGCTCACTTAAAACATTGTTCTTTTTGCTGCCTTGTCAGCACTAGTATTTTCTCAAGGAAATGCAAATCTGGTTTCTTTTATCAAGCAAACTAACTGACTGGGATTTGATACATTTTACCCCGAGGAGAAGACATGATATGAGCTAGCTTGCTTATCCAATTAACCTCACTGAGGAGTACTGGGAAGGTGCCCCAGAAAACAAAATGCCCCTAGTCAGTTAATTGTCCATAGCCTTGCCCATTATCTGTGAGTCAATGGTGGCAACATCCTACATTAAAACTGCCCTCTGACTTTCTTTGCACTCTTTGGAAATGATTTGTCAGGGAGGTCATTACCTCTGCTTTTCCCTGCACTACTGTCAATGCCCTGTGTCAAAGTTCATCTGCCCACCCTCTCTCTCTTTTTCCAATCTCTCTGCTTTATAATAACTTTCCCACACAGACATTTTACCCCTCTAGCTGTATAAATGTAGTGCAACATCACACTTATGTGGATTCTTTGATATGTAAAAACGTTCTCTTCCTTCCGTGTTGAATTTGAAAATCTGCCACTAAATCAGGTTTCGTTCACAGCTAATGTGTGGTAAGAGATTTGGAGCATGGCTGCATTCACACAGCCGCAGAATGCTGGTGTCACTGTTTCAGACTGCTTATGTTCACACTTAAGTTATGAATGAGAGTGGCATTCATATTCTGTAACTGAACTGATGCTCGTACATTTTCAGAACTGACACCAGCATTTTAAGAGTGAGTCTGGTAAACCTGTGTGCTGTGTGAACAGATATGGACTGGACAACCACTGTAGTTATCCAGTGCACAGGTTCAGATTGGTTTAGAATTGAATAGTTTTGAGAAGAGTGGGGACAGAATCAGATCTCGGAGTGTGCGTCACTGAGTTAGCTGAGTCATATTTGCTCTCATTCTCACACAAAGGTGTTTTGATTACTGCAGACTTCCTGGGAAAGTTGGACAGGTGTTGTTAGCGGTCTTTAGAAGCATTAAGGTGTTAAGTATGCCAGCCACAATTCATTCCCACTGCCTTTATGATTCATCACTGCAAATAAGAATTTTCTAGAGAAAATCTACTATGACAAATAAACTTATCATATCATTGATCTGGCCTCAAATTAAGTGGCATATGTTGAACAATTTTTCACAGCCGAAAGGTTATTTTGATGGACCTGGCACAGTTCTGTGTAGCTGATGGTGTCCAAAACTCTTATAATCCTCAAGTCTGAACACAAATTCACTTTTAACATCACTATTTTGCTTAAATTAAAGGATTTGAAAAATCTCCAGACTCTATTAAGCCTATCCTGCACCATTTGTGCATCGGACATAAAAAACCTTGATTTCTTTGCATATTGTTAAGGTTAGCTTTTCTAAGCAACCAGACTGTTATTAAACAGTCTAAAAAAGCAATAAACAGGCAAAACAATCCCATAAATTTACAATTAAGGAACGACCCAAGCCATATCTGGAGACTTGAATATCAAACTTTAGGTGGGTTCTTTTGACTTCAGCAACCACACTACAGAACACAGAGAATATAGTAACCGCATAGCAACACCATAGCAACCACCCACAACACAGTAAGCACCATTGCATTTTCTTACACAAATGTGAATGTATAGTTGCATAAATGCTATTTTTCTGCTATTATCTCTAATAAGAATTTTTTTTTCAGTTATTTGGATGTTTCTTGGCCTGGGAAACCAGAAACGTGAGCATTCCAGCCCTGAACGACAGCAAGTACATTGGCATGAGCGTTTACAACGTGGGCATCATGTGCATCATTGGGGCGGCAGTGTCTTTCCTGACCCGGGATCAGCCTAATGTGCAGTTCTGCATCGTGGCACTGGTCATTATCTTTTGCAGCACCATCACACTCTGTCTGGTGTTTGTGCCAAAAGTGAGTACTGCAACGCACAGCCTGATCCAACCCTATGGGCAAAGAACTGTAGAGGTCAGCAAAAGCCCTGTTCTGGCATTTGTTTTGTGCAATTCTCTAGCAAGTTCACCTGAATATAATTGAGAACATTGCTTACTTTGCAACCCCCGGAGCCCTCTAGAGAGCAACGCACTGAAATTTGAAAGGCTACAAAGATTTGACTCTCTCTTTTCACAAGTATATCCATGGCAGAATCTATAAAATAAGAATGGATGTCTTTCCTCTCTCTGTTTTGTTAGTTTATCACAATGCAGACAAACCCAGATGCTGCCACACAGAACCGGAGATTAAAGTTCACCCAGAACCAGAAAAAGGAAGATTCTAAGACTTCCACCTCAGTAACCAGTGTTAACCAGGCTAACACGTCCCGTCTGGATGGACTACAGACAGACAATCACCGTCTCCGAATGAGAATTACAGAGGTGACAAAATCTCTCAAAGACTTTAAGTATAACAAATCAAAAAAAAAAATTAAGAACAATGAATTATGTCATGGAAATGAGTAGCTAGCTAACTTTCCTAATATGTTACCACAGAGACTTATAACATATACCACTGTATAACATATTGCACTATATTTGTTATTTATGTATTCATTAAAAGCGTCATGTATTTTTTATTATAGTATTTTCCCTGTGAATTTTGGGAATTTGTGTTACAGCTGGATAAGGAACTAGAAGAGGTCACCATGCAACTGCAGGACACTCCAGAAAAGACTCCGTACATTAAACAAAACCACTACCAGGACGTCAACAATATCTTGAGCATACGCAACTTCACAGACAGCAAAGGTAAAAGAAACAAACCCCATCTTCCTAATCTGTCAGACTCACTAATTTTGATACATGAAACTCTTTGTCTGTGTTATTGTCACAGAGAGAACCATTTATGTTAGTGATATTCCACACCTCCAAACACGAGGTGTCCAACCTAAAATGTCATAGAAGGTGCAACTTCTGACTCTGAGAACTGAGAAGTTGTTGAGCTGAATGTGGTACTGACGTCAACTTCCCGACAGACATGATGTTAGAAGTCACTGCAGCGTTCTGAGTATCATAGCTTTGTTTTCAGATGGAGAGAAATCTCTGAAGAATCACTTAGAGCAGAAACCCCAAGCTCAGTGGGGCTCTATGGATCCATCAAGGATAAGCAGAGGTCCATTAGAAGACATCAACTCACCAGAACAGTAAGACACTACAACATGTAGAGTGACTCTTAAACACCTTTGTACGTTTTAGGGCCATTGCACTTCCTGTTAAAAAAGAGCTGAAACCAGCCTAAACTGGTGGCAGTTTTAGATGGTCACCTAGTCTGATTTCAGCTGGTTTAGCAAGCTGGTTTTGGGGGGTGGGGGGGGTGGTGGTGGGAGGGTGTTGGCCACTTTTTTAGCTGGTAAAACTAGTCTTAGCTGGTCAGGCTGGAAAACAAGCTGACCTACCAGCTAAAACCAGCAAAGCCAGCTCGAAAACCAGCTTTGCCTGTAAATCCTGTGAAATTTACATTTAGCAGATATGAAATTTTTCTTCTGAGTAAAACGGGCCAAAAATATTAATGCACTATACAGATTTGGTCTCTAGAATAAGATTGTCCCTCCTACTATTACCACCTGCAACTGACTAGAACATTGTGAATCATGTTCAATGGCTGTGATGTAAAACTTATTGGCTGTTTAAATTAAACAACGAGCCGTTAAATGAAACAGAAACACATCAATGCAAGAATGAAAACACCATTCGTCAAGCCATCTCTTTAGGTTGTAAATGTGCCTTAATTGTTTAAATACTTGGTGACACTGTAGATATCCCAGTGCATTCTGTTGTAGGCCAGTGAGACATAATACATAGACAAGGAACTCAATGTGTTTTTATCAAAGAGGGGAAAACAGTTATCATACATCATTGGGTGGTTAAGGAGAAAGGAAAAAGGGAAAGAAGGAGATGTTAAAGGAAAAGGAAGGGGAGGCTGAGTTACGTAACGTGATTTCCAGCTAGTGCTAAAAGCAGTGAACCCTGAAAATAGACATGAGAGGAATACTCAGAGCTCACATGAATGTTTGATCAGATAGAGGAGGATTCTGTACTGTGTTACTGTTCATCAAACACACACACACGCACTGCTCTCACACCTCCCTCAGCAGTCAATGATCCTTTGACCCTTCTAAATAACACCACCTCTGTCATGGGAAATATACTGTGGGTAATTTATTGTGCCGGTTTTCCATGTCTGCAGTGAAGGAGAAACAAATGCATTTTTTGTTTAATAACATTAGCATAATGTTTGCATACCCATGCACCTTTCTATCAGTTGTCAGATTTGTTTTGCAAGTTAACTTGCATGATCTGACTAATCAATGTTAATTATTTACAAACACATAGCACACATTTCCCTTTATTTATGTATACAATTAATATTTAATTGGAGCAAATAACTAGAGACTCCAGTCTTAAAATCAATTGTCTCAGGTGTGGTATGGCATTTAGCTTGTCATTAATTTAAAGGGCTTCTGTCTTTTCTGGTGCAGTTTTTAAAATGGACACTAGGCATAACATGCATGTTATGTTAGGGGATCCACACAGCCAGGTATGATACATAGTGGATTAGAGGGTTTTGTTAAAGTAAAGGACATACCTGTTTTTGAGTGGGGACTAATTAATATTTCAATCACATCACATCCACCAGATACAGTGCTGCTACTTCACCAAAATATTTGTAATTTGTTCCTCCTAAAACTGCAGGTCTTTGTTTAATCTAAATATCTGGGATTGTGTGTTTCAGCCCTTCTCTCAAGCTAATTGTACAGTTTTACTATCAAACCAAAGTGTCATGTATTTCATAGCAAAAGAGCACAAACACACTTTCCAAGCAGGTATTGAGAAAACTTATTACCAAGTGACACTTGACTTGATATTTTGTCTAATGCAGTGCCATCATACATTTAAATGTGTAATTTATGGTGAACTTGCATAAGAGTTACTTGCATAAAAGTGTTTTAAACATAAAATCGCATGAGAGCGTTGCAGCAAAGTAGACATTTCACTGAGACGTGCATGAATAATAAGCATTGCGACTTTAACCTCCGTGCTCTGTGTTTCCAGCATACAGCGCAGACTGTCCTTGCAGTTGCCGATCCTGCACCACGCGTATCTACCCTCAATAGGAGGGGTGGACGCGAGCTGCAGTCCCACGGGCAGCCCGGCCTCCAGCCCCCGCCACAGACACATGCCTCCCTCCTACAGGGTTATGGTCTCTGGCCTGTGAGTCCCGCCCCAGACCTGCACTCTGAGGAAGCCATCAGCTTTTATTAAAACAGACTGAGCAATACCAGAGGTTAACAGAAGCGTGTGAGCGACCCGGGGTGGAGTTGGACTCTTCATGCATCCACAACCTCTCTCCCACCATCCATGGCCACATCAGAGCAGAACTGATCTTACAGGCTAGGAGGGAGGTGACTGGATGTCCTCACACACTTGCAGCAGCCCACTAAGACTCCCATGCTCTCTGTTCCATCACCTCCCGCTCCACTCTTAATGACTCTAAATAACAGCAGCAAAGATCAACAGAGGACAGGAGCCGTAGCCTTACCTGCTTCAAAGAGATGCTTCAGCCGGCAGTATATCAACTCCTCCAACGATATCCATGTACAACGGTTCTGCCAGAACCAGTGGAAGCGGCACAAAAGGACGATTCCTGTCCACCGTGCCAACAGCCATGTAAATACCATATTCTGACATCAAAGTGAGCTTTAAATATGCTGTAAAATGAATTATTCGGGGACCTATCATTCTGATGTGGCCTGGTGCTCCGGAAAACTTTACAAACTGTTGACAAACCGGGAAGAGACACGTGATGTCACAAACCGGTTGGTATGAATTTGTTGTATTGCTTCAGTGTCCCCATAGTGTGAAAAAACATGGACTATACAAATCTCAGTTTTTACGCTAAAAAGAACAAGCAAGACCGTTCTTGTCTGGATTGACACGTACCACACTTTCGTAGAATCACGCCACTTTTTTTTTCAAGAATGGCTAATGTCACATAGGCAAGACCTGGTAACAGAATATCAAAAGTACTATGAGTTACTGTGTTAAGTAACATCACATAACAGGTGAAGACTCTAATAAACATTACAGTGACATCAAAGAGTCCCAGGTCTAGCCGAGTGAGCCTCCGTTAAACAAATGAAAGCGCAAAACGGGGGAGCATGCAGACGTATTGGCCTAGCAAGGCAGTTTTAGAGGGTCAGTCTTCCATTACAGCAGAGCGAGTTGATCCTGCAGCCCAGCACGTTGAGCGAAACTCACGCACGCAGATGCAGTGCCATGCGATGGATGTCACGTGACTGGGCTGTTACGGAACAAGACGACTCACAAATTGCGATAATAACAGGGAAGCGGTACTTCACGCAGAGCAAAACCAAAATATCCTCACAGAAAGCTGCGAGGTCACACAAAAGAACTGGTCCACACAACAATAGAGAAGATATATATATTGTATTAACACAGTGGGACTAAAACATTAGCACAAGTGTAATTAACGTAATAAGAATGAGTCAGATACGAACAAAGCCTCATTTTGACTTTCCGGTGCAGTCTCTTATTTTCCCTTCCTCTGTTTATCTTTTTTTTCTCTTGGTTGATGAAAAAACACATTTGTGAATTTTCTATGGTTGTAGCTTGGGCTCTAAGAGCTTGGATGGATGTGCAGGTGAGAATTAGATCTTAAGCCAGGAGAGAAATGGCAGTAACCCCAGTCTCAGAGTGACATTGTGAAGTAACTCACCTAGCTCACCTAGCAAACTAGCAACAGTGAACTTACCTCATAGTTGCTATAGAAATGTTACTGTGTGCTGTGAACCTTGCACAATGTTTTGCAGAGATAGAAAACGTCTGCATTTAGCCATTGTCATGTTTTGTAAATCTATATTGAGACAACAAATGTAATCAAAATACGCATTATCAAAAATAAGCTATGTATCATTCATATCAAAAGCAAGAGTTTGTTTCAGCTGATATCTCACCGTTGGTGTCTTGTTTTACCTTTTTTTGGATTTGTTACGTGTGCCTGTAGTCTTTTGATAACCTAAAAAACCGAATTGTGTCGGCCAGGTGACAAAAACAAGTAGTAGATTACAATACATCAAGATTTTCTTTAAACCAGTGACTTCCTGCTATACGGCTGTTAGCCAACCAGAACACAACATTCACAACATTTATTATATATGTCAGTGATTCTGGGAAGTGAGATCAATAGAGGTGTTAACAACATTTGTTAACAAATATGGTGGTCATAGTAGCTCACGTTCACGTTTAAGACCTTTAAAAATAACACCACAAACAGAAACGCAAAAACCCCACAACGCCACGGGAAATAATGTAAGCTCATCTAATCACGACGGCCACGACCTAAACTGATGTTTATAGCACGAGTATATTAATTTCATGTCATTACATGTGGTTGTGTACAAATAGATGGTCTAAATTCATGTTTAATACAATGTTTTGATTTTTTTAGCATATGACCTGACGCTTTAACAGCATTTATTCCAGACTACAATCAACTCTTATTTCCAAGTTGTTTGATTTTTAACATAGTTGTTTATTCTCAATGTCTCTGTAAAATGTTTTTTGGCATATTCCACAATCAGTATCAATAATAAAGGTGAACCCACTATATGAAACACTGTTGGTACATGAGGACATCAGTTGTAGGCCACACCTAAGCAGAAATAGGACGTAATCCCAGGAAATGTTGCATAGTGGACATTGCGTCATAGTTCATCCTCCTGTTAAAATATATTAGGGTAATACTCTGTAATAATTTTCATAAATCAACAACAAAACAAATTATATAATGATTAATGGATTAGTTTGTGTACATTGAAATAATGTTTTATGACATTTTGAACTATTTGAATGTTCGTTAACTAATGATCTTTTAAGCCTTCTGACTTAAAAGTTCATAATGAAAGTTATTATGGAGCATTGTCAATATTACAGTGAATCAGCTCAGTGAATCAGTAGAACTTAAAGGGCTAGCTCACACTGCATACTATAAATCATAATATCCGTTATTCTGGTGCATTTACATTAGGCATATACAACATATATAGTTGTGCAATGGAATACAGTATACTGACAATAACAGAATTTACTAACCACTCATAACAGCAACAGTGAATCTGATGATGTCTTTAAATATTCATATTACATCCAATAGTCCTATTTTTGACAGCTGGTAACTACGTTTTTGAATGGTTTCAAGTCACCAAGTGTAAGCAGGATCATTGTTGAGAAAATTCTTCAGATTCTAATCACATAAACACTTTCAGACACAAAGGACATTTTCAGATATATATATTTTAAGGAAATAAATGTCTTTTAGACAGAATCAGAGTGAACGTGACTTGTTTACAAGTGATCTGCTCACAAAGAGAACAAGATTAGTCTATGTTTAAATCATAATGATGACCATAAAATTAATTAGTTGAGGCTACAGAATGATAATGAAATGTACATTAGGAAAATATGAGATTATTGAGAGATTATATAAACATTATTCATACAGTACAGTATGATGACTGTATAAGATTTACTTAATGAAAAATTAGTCAGCTAATATTTATTTGTTGTATGATAAAATAATTTGTAGTGAAATAAAACAAATAGGTATTCTATGCATACATTGTAGATTTTTTTCCAAATAACTTTCTCGTTAATTTCTGACAAATGCACAACATAATAATTATGAAAGTGGCAATAATTAGCTCATTCTCTGTATAGATAAGTACTTAATGTTTTAATGATACATTAAGTTGAAAGGTAGAATCATATCGTAAACATCTGTCATTGCATTTTTACACTACATGTACTTTGGCATATATTTGGTATATAATGAAAACACTGATGTTGACATTGCACAGGAATACTGTCTTATGATTTACTGTCTGACGCTTCTGAGTGTTTAAGAAAAGCTCATCAGTGTTTCATGCACCATAAATGTTATTTTACAAATGGAAAGGTACACACTGATCTGTTAATGTAATCATGTCATTGCCATTACAGGAAGTGAATCTGTGATGTAATCTCTTTTAAGGATACCCTGGAAAAACACGTTTAATAAAGACCAAGGTAGTCCTTTATGTGATATTTTTTTGAGATGTTTGGTAATGTGGATTGGTCACTGTGTGTGCATGTGTCAACAAACACATCAAACGCAAGGGTAAACTGCTGATCTGTAACGTTCCAAATTGCATTATGTTCTATGGCATGCACATCTGATTGGTTAGGACTGTCTTGGCAATAACCTTGGAAGAACTGATTGCTGGTCACTTAAATTTGTGATGTTACATAAATGTTCTGAAGCTCTATATGTTGTTTTTAAAGAAAACACTCAAACATTGTGAGTTCAAAGAGATGCATGCAATCACATGCATTTAGTGTAGAAGGTTTAACAAAAGCGTTCGGCTGGACTGCGTGTATTCTGGTGTGAATTGGTTTCTCTTGCCGTCAGTGCATCATTGTAACCAACAACAGCAAGGTCTGGTCATCACCCCAAAATGAAGAACCACTTCTAATGTATATAATGTAAACAACCTATTTTTTCTGTAGAGGTATAAAATGATAGTGGGGGATGTTCAAATGACAGAATGTTAGCAGTGCGCGTGTATGTCTGTTTGCCACTGTGTGAAAACGTGCTGTCTACAAGTTTACACATTGCTATACAAAACTATTTATTCTGTGCTGGAAGACTTCCCTCGCTGTTAATTTTTAATTTTTAGCTTTTTTATTTAGTCATTTGAGTTCACAAATGTCATTGCCCATCAAGAACAAAAAAAGGAAATCCTACAACTCTGTTGTTTTGTTTTTATATACAATGCTTTCTGAAAGTGTACACGTGCTCCACTGCTGTACCGTTCAGTGTGTTTGTACTGGCACACACACAGACACACAGGAGCTCTTGAACAAATCAAATGGATGTGCTCATTTCATATTTCTTGTACCCTTAAACTGCATGGAAGTCATAACATTTTTAATAAATTATTGCAAAAAAATGTTTTATTAATAAAATAAAATCATCTTATGTCCATTATTTATCCAAGCTTGCAATTGGAAATCTCTTAAAGGGATAGTTCACCCGAAAATGAAAATTTGCTGTTACACTGTCACACCCTTGCACTAATTTTTAAGATTTTTAGCTGAAATCATGGGCACAGGTGCCATCTCTTTGAGAGTCAAAAGGCAACATGAAATTAACTCTCGCAATGGCCCCAAAAATAAAAGGTTTGTCATTATTTACTCACCTTTGTTTCATTCCAAAAACAGACTTTTTGAAGACCACTCTCATTCTGTGACAGCTCTTATCTACCCTGGCTGTCAAGGATTACATTTTAAGTCGTATGATGGTTTAATCTGATTAAAATTTTAATTTTAGGGTGACCTATTCTTTTAATTCAGAGAATATGTAGAAAAAACTATATGCTATTGTTTGTTCCCCTTACACACCCTATACCAAGAAACCTGGGTAATGTTTTGTTTCCCCTAAACTCTTATACAAACAGAAAAGCAAGGCCGTAATGGCCACTCCTGTATGTTGAGCATAATGAATAATTGAGTGTCCAGGGACCTCACTGTAAACAGAATGCTGGAGTATGAAGCCTTCATGTCACACAGCTCTCAAATATTTAACATCAGTACACAGGACACACAGGCCCTTGCAACAGCACTGCACACAACACAGATGGGTCATCCAGTGTCCTCAAACAGCAGTGTGAACCAACTCACATCAAAAAAAATAGATCAGAGCTCTGTAAAGATTGAGCCTCCCCTTTGACAAACCTTAAGACTATGCTAAAGCAGCGAACACACTGGCCATTTCAAATTCTATGGGACATTGTTCTGTAGCATAATATCAAACTATCCCTGTAATTTAATTCAACTTGACTGCAAGACTCCATTGGCAATTCATCATACCCTTACAAGGCTAATTGGGGTCATTATTACAGGCCATAAATGTTTCTTACCGACCATAATGCTATTTTGCATATTTTTTTTAAATACATTGACCTTGGCATCTGTTAGCTGTTTTCCTTGCATGTGCCTAATCCACAACATCACATGCAGGAGGGGCCTATGGCCATTACAGCTCGTGTATCTCATTTAAATATGCTGACCTAGAAATGCTTTGTGTTGCACCTTAACTTGAGAGAAATAACATTTCAATGTTAGAAAAGCACTGTTTATTACAATACAAAGGCAAACTGTATTTTCATATATTATAAATAGTACAATAATCAATGTATACAAGTGAGACATAATAGTGGCCAATTTCTACAACAAAAACTGACTAAAGGAAGTGAAAAACAGCTAAACCTCTTCCAGCATTCCTGATGTAAAAGTTTACAGAAAGGAAAATTTCCTATTAGCCATGACTGGCACACTCCACTTGAATTGCTGTGAAATACAGTTAATTCTTCCACTGAATATAAACAGTGGGTCAAGAACTAAACACATTGCCCAGAATGCATTTCACCCAGTCATGTCTGCAGAGGCAGGTGAAGTCACAATGCTGATATTTTAATGTTGAAGATTTTGACAGCATGGTCAGCACCAGCACTGGCTAGCTGGACCCAAGCCTGGTCCTGGTTCCCGTCCTCCCCAGCCCGGCCCTTCCTGGGCCTCCAACATAGCCTCTTCACTACCAGAGTATGACTCTGGCTGCAGGGTAATTGATGGTCAAGGAAAGACAAGCATGGATGAATGTTGATTCAAGAAACAAAACTATCCCCTCACACAGTCTATATGTCCTCAGTCCCATTTAAGTTTAGTTTTGCTTATCTTGTTTCTCCTCACTCACTCATTCTGAGTCATGCTGTCCCACAAACAGACCAATACAGCCAAATAAATACAAAAATATCTTGCTTTTAAAGAAATCTGCTGGGTTCAATAAGTTAAGCACAACTGACAGTATTTGTTGCACAATGTGCACACCACAGATAAATATTTTGTCATGTCAGCTTAAGCAGAAATCACATTTACAGTCAGGCACATGAACATACCTGCTGACAGGTAAAGTCACAGCAGACAGCTGCTTCTGTTTTTTTGGTTGACATTGTTGTCATGACAATAAAATTTGATTGAACATTATCAGTGTCCATTTATAAATAGTTCTACCACACTAGTCTCATGGTAAAAAAAACTACATCAAAAATTACCAATTTTGTTATCATTCACTCTATACCCTCATGCTGTCCCAAACCCAAGTGACATTCTGCAGAATACAAGACGCTTTGTATTGTCTTTAAATTATGAAAGTCAATGTGAATTGATATTGGCACAAGCAATGGGGAATAGCATAAGAGTTAATGATGACAATATATTTTTAAAGAAACAATCTCTTTAACATGCCTGATATTTAAAGCTAATTTTAATTAGCTTTAAGCTAAAAATGAGCTTGAATTAACAAGGATGTTTTAAGAACTCACAGCAAGCATGACAAATTTTCACTTTAAGGTGAGTGACTTCTGGCTAAGAAATACCTCAGAGTGCCTACACAGATGCTTTATCAATTAAACCTACAGAAAGACAAAGTTCACCCAGACTGGACATGATTCCACTGTGGGGAAGAGCGAGCTGGAGAGAGAGAGCGCTTAGTGCAAACAGAGTGCGCACACCACGGTTTGGCCTCTTACTGACACCTCATTCTCTCTCTTCATGGATCAATGCGGAAGCTGCCCACAGGAGCCCCGTATCAATCTGGAGCTTCTCCTGAGCAGCGTGGGCCAGCTGAGAAACACACATCCCTTTTGTTGTCAATTACACCAGTAGCACTGCTCTCTGGGAGTTGGTGTGACTGTCTTGTTTAACTTGGCAGTGTGTCATTTTCTGAGACGTTTAGAGAAGAGAACTGTAGGATTATTGTCGAGCAAGTGTGTGTAACTATGTTAGCTAGTTATAAAATAACTTTGCAGTGAATTAAGTTTACACTTTGTAATCAGACAGCCCAAGAAGATACGCTACAGTTTGAATCTGTGATAGAGCCAAGTAATTAATTCAAGACTTATTTAGCAGGCTTATTTTATAGCAGGCGAAAATCTGAATATAAAAATAAGTGGTATGTCCGAAATGTCAGTATGCGAAAACGAACCGGTTGGTCTACTGCTCCTACTGAAGCAGTAGACCTACTCCTACGTACATTTTTGTATCCCATAAGATCATAGGGTCATAAAATGCCAAATTCAAAAAGTAAATAAAATAAAACTGCGAAAAGAGCCGGGCAGCTCTTTTCAATGTTAGTGATACAAGTATACAGTACACAATACTGCACACAGGGTCTGTGTTAAAGTGCAGACAATCCTATGACCAAGTAAAAAGGATACCAGCGATCAGTTTCTCCACATCTGCTCCAATCTGATCCAGAAGACAGATCCTCCAATGGCCTCCATTTATAGAGCAAAATCTGTCCATTCTCTAGACCGACAGCCAACAAATAACTGCACAAACAAAGACAAATCACTCACTTATGAAATTACATCACATAAGCATTATGGGTAATGAAGTTTTTGTACCTCTGGTCTGAACAGTGATACGGGCAGATAGACACAGCAGTGGCAGAATCTCCAACATCTAAAACAGAAGAGCAGGGACTTATGACTGTATCATCCTGCTCACCAATGAAGCCTCCAGAACCACGATGACCCCAAATGATCACCTACCAACACACAAACAAAAGATGATCACATGTTCACATTTGTGAAGTGGAACGGCATTTAAGGAAATGGAGATACCTTTTTGTCTCGACTTGATGTCACAAAGTACTTGCTGTCTGAGCTCCAGTCACATGACCAAATGATGCGCGTGTGAACGGCTGTGCCCTTACTGGTGTTTGTGTAGAGAGAAAAACTTGGTTCTGAAAAGCAAAAAACATCAAATTTATCACACTGAAAACGTGAAATATGACAAAATGCCACACAACACTGTATTACCTTTATCTCTTAATTCTGAAAGTAATGTCTAAAAAAATGTTTGAAATCTTTAGACTTAATTATCTCATTCAAGGTTTATGACAGCCGGCAACAGTCTGGAGCAGTAATAATAATGAAAATATAAATTTTTATAATGAAAATGTGTATTATTAATATTAGAAAATGTGTATTATTAATATTACTGCAATTATACACACACACATATTGTTTATTTAATTTATTGATGTTTGAATATATCTACAGCTGATTTTTATTTTTTAATATATGGGCCCTTGGGCCTTCACAACCCTAATGATTCCCTTTAGCTTAGATAATTTTCACAATATATTATGACAGTAAGTTTAGATTTTTTTTTAACAGTCAGGTGTTAGTTATATCACAGCCACGAACCACGATTTTCTACTTGTAATTATTACAGGTGAGGCACATTTTCATTCTAACATTTGACTGGACCAAGACCTGTGCTGTTCGAGATGGTCTATTTTCCTAGAAGAGAAATACTTGTTATAGTTATACATCTCCAGTGCTAACCAGGTCATCTCACCCTGGTGACACCACCTTGGCCGAAACCCACTTTGTGCACGTGCCCCCCAAAAACCAACACACACGTGCCTCTGCTAATTAAAGCTCAGCCAACCACAACTGGCCAGAAGCCCACTGGTGCGTTCCCATTAGCCACAAAACACACAAAATACAGTGAGGCAAATGGAGAAGAGATGGTGAGGGTGGAAAATTGTCTTTGTGATAGAGATTTCTCCACACCTGACATCATTCAACCGCCATGCTGGGCTGACCTCTGATCGGTTCTGGCACTGGCTAACCCTTTCACATCTGCTCCATATAGGCTGTGAGTAATACCAAAATCAACTAGAACGGACTGTGCCGTGCCTCAGCCCTCAGCAGCCAGCGGTGCCTCAGACACATCAGAAAATGAAGAAAGACAAACAGACGCTCCTTTGGTTACCTTGTGTCAACAGTAATTTAGCGGCAAAAGCCCAGAATGCAGGTGAAGACTGTGGCGCAGTCGCTGAGCGGTGTGGAGCGCCAAGTGAACTACTGGCGAATCTTATGGTGGGTGACCTTCTGCAGTCCCCAAACTCATAAACAAAGAGTTGACAAACAATGGAGGAAAGCAGAAAAACACTGTCTACTGGCAAAGTGGTCTAAATTGATGTTGCTTGCAAAAGTCAGCAAAATACACAGCTACTGTTGACTGTTGAAGATATTTTTGCCCCCAAAACGTAGTTACAATCTACCAGAAAGGGCAAATCTCAACCAGCCCCTGACCCTCTGTCTATAATGGGTAAAAATGAAAGGTGGGCATTGAGTTGATAAGACCAGATGGGAACTCTAACCTGAATCAGTGCCAGAGTTTTCTCGTCTCCATAGTGACCAGGTGCGGTCCCGAGAGACGGCGAGCAGAAGGCGTCCGTCGGGTGAAAAAGCCATCTGAGTGACGGTCAGGCTGTGACAGGGCAGAGACTGAAGCTGCTTCCAGGAAGTGCAGCTCCACAGCAGGATGGCAGCATGCTCTGCTTTAGAAGCCTGGGACAAGAGACATAAGCCAGCTGACGTTCAGTCCTGTAATATTTACCTCCGTTCTCTTTTTAACAGAGCCTATTTCATTAGTTTTATTACTCTTCTCTTAGATACAATAGGTGCATGGTCAGTTTTTATTTTTCAGGTGCTTTTTACTATATAAAAAACTTAGTTTTAATGTCCCATATGTTCATACTAAGATGTTTTTATTTAATTATTAATTTGTCATTCTGCAAAAATTGGCTGTCATTTAGATGATTGAGTGACTGTTAGAAGACTTACTAAAGGTGCAGCAAGCTGTTGAAAGCTGACTCAATCCCCAAACAAACTATTTTATGAGTATTTGCACAAAATATTTAAATATTTGCCTGAGACACCAAATAAAGTGTTTGCACACTGGCTGTGTTTGCCCTGGCTGTGTAAATAGAAGAAAAAACAAAGTGGATTAGGCCAATCCGGTAAACACCGTAACACTCTTGTGGCCAATCAGCAACAGGGGGCGTATGCAACTGCATTGTTGCCTGTGTTGCATATAGTGTTCTCGTTGTTTTGAGGGTGGAGCAATGGAAGAAGGGGTGTGTCTTTTTGGCTGTCAATTTCAAATGTAAACAGTGTTTCTAAAAAATCACTTACTGCACCTTTAACATGGAATAGTACTGTTATTATGGGATTGAACATACAACTAAGTCTTAGTCAACTAGAGTAACAAAAGTGCATCCATTTCTGAGCAATGACCACAGAGACCACCTCCCACACAAAGTAGTATGAGCTCCACTAGCAGTGTTAGAGCTTGTGTCAACAGCAAAGCCATCTGAGCTGCAGGAGCCCAGTAGCAGCGCGTCATCAGCCCTCCTGAATAAACCTCACAATCTCCACTCCAGCGTGAACAATGGCAGGTGGCACACAGAATGTGCTTTCACTCAGGCCTTTGTGCACGATCAGCGTGGGTCTGGCAAAACCACAGGGCCAGACCGGGACATAAACCAATGATCTCCCTTAACTGTCTTAAAATATGTGTGTCAAAGTGACTGGAAGGCACTGGAGCTGGATACCAACTGAGCCAGAGGAGATCAATGCATTTTTAATATGACGGTGTCTCATTATATTGAAGAGACTGAAATGGTTAACTTATTATGTCAATTGACAAAAGCTCGTTAAAATGGTGAGCTACATCTTGTGTCTCTACTAGTGTAAAACTAAGCGTTTTAATTTATAATTTCTTATCTATGAGAAGAGAGTGACAAGTGTGTGCAAGAGATTGTGGGATTGACAGTAGAGTGAGGAAAATTTTTAAACGTTATGCAAATGAGGTACAAAAAACACTGGGTTACAAACTTATATTTGTGCAGTAAATACTTTTAAAATTTGCTTAGGTTCATGCATGCTTTGGTGTGACCTGTAATGATATTCTGTGTCTGCATTCGGGGCACTTATGACTATATGATCACCCGTGTGACTTTACCTTACACGCAGAGGCCACCACAGTTCTAGAAGAATCTGACGCCAGACAAAACATCTCAAAGCCATGGCCGTACCTGCAGAAAGATGTATGTTAATGAGGGCTCTGCCAGTGCCTGCTCTGAAATAAAGGATGAGCAGCGTGACAGAGAGACACAGATTCAAACATGACAGATTCTTTGTGTCAGGACTGCCATGCGCTCTCTCTCTCTCCTGTGCTTATGGCAGTGAAAGAAAACCGTGTACGCTGGCAGCCATTAGCAGATCTTCTTAGTAATTTCCAGTGCTGGATGAACGGCTCGGGAAGCTGTCAATGGTACAGCTGTGTATAGAAAATTATTCTGGTGTACCTAGTGCTGCCTGTGTACCGGGAAAACTGACTTTAAAGCTTATAAGTAACAGAAATTCAACTGATAGTAAACAAAATTTATTTAGTAATGATTATAAATTACTTAAGGAATTAAAAATATTGCTATCTGGAAATGTTTACCCTTTTAATGTGCAATAATTTCACAAAATGTTTTTGAATAGCACACTTATTATTCCTGAACCCGTGAAAAACGCTACTAAGCGTCCAGTTTTGCAATATATCTGCTACAGTTTCTGCAAATGTCAGAGTCATATATCATTTCGGTCTGCTGGGTAACACAAGCTTGGAAACCCCAGGCAGAATCATTCTCTGATATAAGTGCACAAACACAAACATACTGTATCAGATTGGCCAATAAGCAGTTACAAAAGGTTCTTGCGTTACAGTGATGGTACAGTAAATTAATAAAATTACCAGTATTCAAGAGGGAGATAGAGTTAGCTTCAAATGTTTGTGCCTACAAATCATTATAAATAGTATGTATGTGAATGTCCAAATTGACCATAGAGAAAGTTATACGCAAATATCTGGTATAGCTAAGAACTGAACATATTCTTGTGTTACTAACTGCATTTCAGAACACAATGACGGAAAATTTAGCTTAGGTAGCTAGAAGCATTTGCGTACCGTATGATTGTAGGATGTTAAAAAAAACAACAGAACTGTTCATTAAAATGTCTTCTTTTTCCATTTAGTGTCACAGCATGCAGGATAAATGTGTCTTGTCATGAGCTCTAAATACCTATTATGCTGCATTATTTATGCCACACAAGCTAGTTAAGTAATAATGTGGTGCAGCATTAGTGCCTGACGCTGAACAGCCCAATGAGAGCAGACAAACACAAATGAGAATTGATGGGAAACTCACAGCTTTTGTACCTCTGGCCACAGTGTGTTCTGCAAGAGATCGTCCTCTGTCGGGGGCTCTGGCGAGACACACACACACAAATACAAACATTATGATGAGAAATGAGCAGAGGTCTATACACTGTGTTTGCAATGACTATCTTTTAATTCTGCAACAGATACACAGCCCAGCAATTTACTCTAAAGCCTCTTGGAACGACAGCAGCTTTATCTACAGTTTTCAATGGCCGTTAGCTTTACAACATGCTATAAATCAAATTGAGCCCTCCTTGTGAAAGCCTGCAATAATATCGTCTCATTTAGATGAGACACTTACGCAACACGCGCCACTTGAAATGGAATGGAGACTGGAATTTCTTTTATTCATTCCTAGCAGTTTTATTTTTATTAGTTTCTTCTTTGCTCCTCCAAGAGAAAGCAAGGTTAAGTTAGTGCTATTATTCCTTTAACAACTCTGCATGTGCTTCATTGTGCGGCCTACAGCCCACAGTCATCAATATTTTAACTTTGCAATTATATAAACTTTCTTTTTAATTATGATTCCAGATTAAGAATCTTTTTCAATCACACTGACAGCATTCGCCTAAAGCAAGAGACGCATAAGCCCCACCCACTTCAACACACACACACACCCCTCCTCCTCTTACTGTAATAACATTGTCTCCAGTATCACTGATTCATGCCCCAGATATGTATAAACCAGAAAACACTGTCTTTAATGCCAAACAGACACATAATATCACAGTCTTTGGTGTAACACGCAAACTGTGAACTTATATTCATGAGATCTCAGCTTACAGTATACTGAGCTTGTAACTCTAATTTATCAAAACAGACCTGCAACCCACCAGCTGCCAGACACTGGTGTACATAATTTAAAAATAAAAAAATGAGAAAAACAGATCCAAAGATAGGTCTTTGTACAAACAGAACTAAAACTGTACACATAAATACCTGTGAGACTGACAGGTTGAAAGTAGGATTCTTTGTATTGGTCCGACACGCTACTGAAATCATCACTGTTCTTTTGGGGGCTCTGAGATGTAACGTCACCTGTAAACATAGCAGATGTCACAACAAAGGCTCTGTTGTGTCAGTGTGAATGCATGCAAAGTTCCATACCTTGAAACACAGCTTTGTTGGACAGGCCCAGTGCAGGTGTGCTGGCTCCCTCCGGCAGGTCAGCTATATCCTGAACATCCAAAAACACGATTATACGATTATAAAAACGAATATACCCGTTTTATACATGAGCCTGAATTCAGTTCACATATACTGTTAGCATTTATATGAACTCACATAAATACCACAACGCCACATTTTAAACTCATTTTTTACTGCACATGTGCATTACCGCAAGGATAAGATAATGGAAAACTGTAAGACTATGAGATCTTCCCTGAGCAGGAGTAATTAAAACAGAGGTTTTATTTGACATAGCTATTTAAAGTTTGAAGATGAGATGATTCCAGTTACTTACATTAGAGTCTAGAAGTTTCTCCAGAGAGGTGCATGAAATGTGGGAAAAGTTCTCTACGAAATTACGTGGAGCCTTGAAGACCCGCAGGACCTTCTCGTCAGCACCGGACACAAACTGAAAACGCCCAACCATCGTCAGACACTGCATGTCATAGCCATGAATCTGTGGCCTGGAGATCTCATGCCAGGTCACCTGCAATCAATAAAGTGTAGACCATTTAATTAATCTGCATGTCACTGTATGATCAAGCTGAACATTTTTTTGTAATGTAAAGATTTGTTTAGACCTGTGAGCATTCTTTTCTCTTCCAGGGTGTGAAGAGTCTAGTGGTCTGATCTGATCCGACAGTGATGATAAACTCTCCCTCAGGGTCCCAGCTCATGTCCTGCACTGCGTTAAAGTGACCCGAAACCACGACCCCAGGCCTCCACTGTCCCTGTGCAAAACACACACTTCCACATTCATTCCGCTCACATTTATTATAAATCACATTATGTGGTGTTTGACTGTGACATTAGATGTGTTGCATCATTCAGGTGTGACACTGGGATGTTTGGAGCCTGACCTGGCTGTTGTCATGGTGCCAGAGGTGTAGTGCTCCGTGGAAAGCATGAGCCAAAATCATAGAGCCGTCTGGACTCATCTGGCAGCCATAAAACCCCAAAGTGTTTCCGCCAACTTCCCCAACACGAACCTTTATTGTGAGGGGAAAAAAGAAATGAATGAAGCAAAAAATTAATACTCAAAATATTAAATATTGTAAACGAGGAAGATCCATGGATATCTGTGAATTAAACAGTGAATTAAAGCTGTACTTTACTAATTTATAGACACTACTAATTTAGTAGTTCCAAAACAGGTAAAATTCCTGAACAACAGGAATGCCTGTTGTTCCTGCATTGTTGGAAGGAACAATAGCTTGTTCATTGTTCACCCCTTCTGAGGTTTCAACCTCCAACCTTTCAGTTACCAACTCAGGTCTTTACCCACCAAGCCAAACCACCCTATTAGAACAGGGGTGATCCAAAAACCTAAGAACCAACTTCCACATATTTCATCACATTCTAGACAATGGTGTTCAATATGAAGGAATGTGCCAGTGTCACAGCTACTGATAAACCTGCTGGTCAAGAGGGCCGCTAATTATCAGCCATGAATCCCGAGCAATCTGAGCTTAGGTCTACAGCTGTGCTCCATCATAGTTAAGTAATGGTCTAATGTGCACCCAAGACAGCAATTAATCAGACAGACAGCGAAAAAGTAAGAGTTATGCAAAGTGGGGACTATTAAAAGCGAAATAAATTGTGTTTGCTTCCTTCAGATGCATTAATGCGATGTTGAACTTAACATTGCGCACACATTAAATCAAATATGAGCTTCAGACGAGCAAAGCTAGGAGACAAAACAGTTACATAAAGAATGAATCAGTGTAAACTCCCCTGACTGGACTATGAATACCAAAACACTGTAATCATTCTCTCAGCAAACTATAATGTAAAAAGCAGCTTGGCCTCTGTCTGGCCTGTGTCTAACGCGCTTAATGTGACTCTAGTGTCTCACAGTAATGGGGGTGGGAGTTGTGCTGTGGAGCAAATGGTAACATTGTATAAAACAAGACAATTAGTCATGATTACGCCATTAGCGATAACCTGCCTCTGCTTTTATTTATGGTAGTGTGCAAGCAAAACACAATGCTCTCGTTTCAACGTGCACTGGCAAAACACACAGTAAAACAATGGCTATAAATGAATCTAAAACATGTTCAGGTCTGGAATGGAGTGTGGCAAGTAATCGCACACCTTGAAATTTCAGCTGGCAGCTGTCACAAACGGTCTTCCTGTTGACCTTGAGCTGAAGACGACATTTGAATCTGTCGTGTTAGAAATGACAGTAATTCGTCTAATTCAGAGTGTCAGCGGTCAATGCTTCAGTCTCTTGTCATGCCCAGTAGAGCAGGTCTCAAAGACATTGCCAGATTCAGGTGGCTGGCTTAATCTCTTCATCAGAATGACAACACTACACAAACAAATCAGCCATCTAACTCAATAGCATGAAGGTTTAGGGTGGTTTATGTCAGTTTCAAAACTAGATTCACAAATCTTCACATGATAAGAGCTATACGTTGTGTTAAGCTCCTGTGTTGGCAAATAAAGAGACATTTGAGTTGCCCTTCACCAGCATATCCTACGGAGTTCATACGGCGGAACTAATGACCGTGATAAAGATGGCCGTTCACTTTGAATGGCTCGGATCTCTGCAAGACATTCTGGAATGAGTGATGCAACATTAGGCGGATTGATTTTGAATTCCGTTCACATGGCTGCTCGTATATCTTGGCCAACTCTCATGGGTAAAATGTGCAATCACTCTTGTTTCGGGAAGAAACACCAATATGGATCAGTGCTGATGTGTGTTGTAACACTAACCACAAAGTTTGGGATTGGAATTGGATGCATTACCTGCTTTGACAGGTAATCAGAAACGTGAGTGATTCCTGTTGCTGGGTGATAAATGCAACACATGCTGAGATTCCAGATATGGACAGTACCCCAATACTATCATTGTTTTTTGCTCATATTGTGGGCCAAAAGATTGTGGGTTCTTGTAGTTTCTGTAGCTCAGCTGGTAAAGCATGGCATTAGCATTGTCATCAGCCAATCAATGTTGTCATAAAATAACTGAAACAGATTTAATGGCTCAGGTGATTGGCTCAAAAACTTAATGGGCAAAGAGGTGGGTGGCTGCAACTGCCTTTAGGACCTACACTGGGGTAACAACACATACCGACTGAAGTTTCCCCTGAATGCACTGTGTATATGAACTACCAACGCCAGGCCCTTTATCACAGGTTGCAAATATTCCCTTTAAAAAATATATTGTAAGTCATTTTGGATAAAAGCATTTGCTAAATGACCACTTAGATTATCTTGCACTTTATCTTGCAAGATAAAGGCAGTCATTACCGGACAAACTGCTGCTTCGCTCAGGTCTTTCATTGCACGTTTCAAAAGCTTTTTCCTTTATGCTGCAAAAAGTGATGCCTGTGTCTGAATTGTAACTGAGGTGTGAGGTTATGAGGTCTCGAGGTTAAATGATCTCCCCTCTGGTCTAGGAAGGAAAATAAACCATTAGCACAAAACTAACAGCTCAAGGCTCACATGGCCAGAGAACGATCGCTCGAGTTACCCCATACTGCTAACAGGCAACATGACTTATTAGCAGGATGTACTTTACCCAGCGGTTCGCCTGGTTACCCCACTACAAGCCAGCTTTCTACTAAATTTGACCAATTAGGCTAATAATTATGGAGGAGTCTCCCCTTTTTTAAATGTGGTAATTACCACAGTGATATTGGTCATTTGCTGCTTAGTGGGACACTAGCAGTTAGTCCATATGAACTCTGTAGCAAAGCCCAGTTTTAAGAACTGTTACTGTACATTTAAAAAAAAAAAAAAAAAAAAATTTTTTTTTTTTTTTTTTTTTTTTTTTTTTTTTAATTTTTTTTTTTTTTTTTTTTTTTTTTTAAAAAAAAATAGATTTTTTTTTTTTTTTTTTTTTAAAACCACAAAAAAAAAAAAAAAAAAAAAAAAAATTAAAAAAAAAAAAAAAAGGGGGTTTTAAAAACCCAAACATTTTTTTTTTTTTTGGGGGGAAACCTTTTATTTTAAAGCCCCCTAACCTTATAGCCAGTTCACACCTACCTCATATTGTATGCCCTTTACCACTCAATACAGAAGAGAAGACACATGCAGTGTGGAAAATACAGTATTTCTTACAGTATTCATGTACGATAAGACTTGAAACTGTCCTTTTACTTCTCACTACTGCTCTTTTATTTTTAATTGGACATGCTAAAGTACGACAAAGTATACGGGACATTGTACAACAAGGCGGCAAGTGTCAGAATCAGGAGCCTTTACGCAGAGCTGTGATCTGGGCCCTGAGATCAAAGTAACTGCCTCTTATTAATCAACCACCAAGTCATGCCTGTTATCTTCTGCTGGAAGGCCAATCAAAACATCCTATTATGGCTGAAATAAAAAAATCCTGCTTTGAGGTTATCTGAGGTACTGCCATCCCATTTCTGAGGAACTCGCCAATCATTCACAGTGTGAGTGGAAGAGAACAAGCTTATCTGTGAAATTCTCTGCATGTGGGTAAAACTTAACAGAGTTGGCAGAGAATGGACAGATGTTCCCTGCATCAACCAGAGAGTGAAAGAGCTTGTGCTGCCTGTGCTGAGAACTTCCTCATTTTGCTGCAGATTCCAGATTCTAAGTCTGTAACTGGCAAGCAGAGAGAAGGGTGATGGGAGAGAAAGGATACAAAAGATGGGAATGGCCTCAGGATTCATTTCCTTAATAGAACCTGATCTGCACACTCATGTTGTGAATTTGTAGTTTAAGCATTGTGATGTAAGAGCTTCTCAGAGCAGACAGAACATAAGACATTTTCTGTATGCGTGGACAACCAAAAAACCTGCTACATTTGCCAAAAGAGGAATATTGTAAGGAAAACTGTATCCCACGGTACAATTCACCTGACCTTCCATTTCCTGTAAGACAGTTAAACGGATGTAATAACTGATAATTGTACAAATCTTTATTGATTCTTATTTTTCTTTATTTCATTATTTGATCAGATTAAAACTGGATTAAAAATGCAAAGTAACTACTTTTATTTCCAAGATGATAAGTGGATGCCACTCGTCGAATGAAACATGCAACATAAGGTCATGTGAAAAAATGTAGCTGCACACTGTTTGATGCGTTTATTATTTCATCCAGCCGTCTGATTGTTACACATACCACATACTACACTTTGTGCCACAAAGTGGGTCATACACAGTATATAAATCACGCAATAACCTGTAAATAATAAAAAGGTGACTGACCTGCTCCACCCACACACCTGAATCCTCCTCTGGCCCCCATAAGATCATGGTTTTGTCCATTGATGCAGAGAGCAGTTTCAGAGGCTGTTCCACTGAGTCGCCTGCAGGGGGAGACAACAAGTAATAAAACTTAAGAGGCTTGGACTACACAAAACAGATAATCACATCACTCATTTAGGTGATATGATATAAAAAAACACTAGCTCACCCCGCTGAACTTACAACAAAAGGCATCATTTGAGAATTAAAGCATACATAAATACCTTGTGGAGGTTGCCAGTGTATTCCATAAACCCAGTTTTCATGACCAGCTAAAACGGTTTCAAGAGTCACAGCAAACACTAGAGGCACAGAAAGAAATTCACTTTTGAATGCGAATGTTGGAAGTTGCAACAGATATGCAGATGGTTTGATGTGCATCACTTACATCATGTTAACTAGCCAACTGGTATGTTTACTTGCATTACACCTTGATTACAAAACAAATTCTGTCTATATACCAAAACATGGACTTAAAGAATTCAAGTTAAAGAATAATCAAATAGTTTGAAAATCTTCTGTCTTTACTCCTACAGTCTCACCGTCCCCAGACACTTCAAAGACGTTCTCCTTCATTTTGATGACACCGTCAGTCTGTTGGTCTCGCTCAGCAGCCGTCTTGGCAAACAACTTCCACACTCTGATCAGACAGTCCTGTGAGCAGCTGGCTAGCAGAAGCTCACCATCTTAAAGTTTAAGTTCAAACACACCAATGAATGAAAACAGTATGTGATGCTGTCCTGCTTGAATATTCTAGTTACACTTCCTTTAGTTGAGCAGCAGGTGTCTGTTTCATGCATTATGAAAGAACATAAGATCAGAAGCAGTGTTGATGCGTTTATACCCACTTTTACTGTATCATCTTTACATGGGTACTTCTGAATTGTAATTATTGCTATTCTTGATTGATGGTTCTTATTAAATTCTCATTACTGTAACACAATAATGAAAATAAGCCTGCCTGAGAACAATGATTTTTGTAAATTATAAACATGCATAATTGAAAGCAGTAAAACTACTGAATATACCACCATGATATACATTTACCCCACAGTGTTATTCTTTATGGTAATGTAAATGTAATTTGTTCTGCATTACAGTAAAGAAATGGTCCTGAAAAGGCTTTATTTTCTTCATGAAAAACTTTTAAAATATTTTTTTGGGGGGAATTTCTGGCTTTAGTTTCATTATTACCCTTTTGAGACTACTAGAAAAATACAATTAAATCTCCAGTTATGGTTGCAGTGAAGCATACTGATAAACTGTACCTAAGCATTTTTTTAGCTAACTGAATAAATTAAGTTTTTAGGTCCTACCTCTCACAGTCCATTCCACACCTCGAACCCAATCATCATGACCTGCCAGTGTCATAACCCTCTGAAACTGAACATATCCACAGACAACATGCAGAGCATTAGATTTCAATTAGATATATACATGATCCTTCTGCTCTCCTTTGGAAGTCCACTGAATTTTTTCCGACACTAATCTGATCACTTAGAAAAGTAACAGGACCCGTCTCCCCAACAAGCCACATGATTTTAGGCATTATTCATGTCTGCATTGTAAGTATCCCTTGATGAGTTATCATAATTTTGTCCAGAAGTAAAATGTTTATATGCGTCTAAAGATAACAGAATCCTAATAACTTTACCTGTTCACTGTTCTGCACATGCAAGTGGACTTTGCAATCGTCGCCCCCACAGGCAAGTACTGGAACTGCAAGAAGAAAATAAGTAATTTTCCTCCTGCACCCCACAAGGACAAATCTTACAGTCTGACAGGAAATAAGTCTTTAAACAGCTTTTGGGAGCAAAACAGAGCTACAGTCAGTAGTGAATAAAAAGTAAGAGGCAGTTTAACATTGCTGCAGGACATATTTAAAGCCCAGAATGAGATTTCAACATGTGATATGGATGGACAATGCAGCAAACACGGAACATCAGGCACAGCTTACCTCTGCTGCCTGGCAACAGTGCCAAGGAGACATCCATCATGAATCCACTCCCGAAAGACATGGTCTGAAGGCATTCAGCTAATGAAGAGAGCAGAAACACCCAAAGTAAGCCTAAACCGGCTCATGGATTAGAATAATAACTTATTCCTTTCAAGCAGGTTATTATTACCAATCCAAACAATCTCATCATATTACAGCAATTACCCAGAAAACCTGAAGGTGAATCTCCTGAGCTAAATTAAAATATAATGATATGCTTAAAATATTTGGGCCCAAAAGAAAACCTGTTTCTGCATCATGCCAGACAGCTCATTAGATAAATGTCATATGAATGGTAAAAAATGATGCAATTCACCATCATCGAATGACTTCAGGACATTATGTCAAAAGATTTTAATATTCAAAAATACAGGCCCAGCCAGATTACATTAACACATCACATGTAATACACATTATTATGCAGCAAAAAAAACATAATTATGCATTAATTGACAATAGGTCGGTTTTGCAAACTCTGGTGTTGTAATGCCACAAAGATTGTCAGGTAGAAAGTCGATGTGGCGCTCACATCACTGTGGGCTCGGCAAGTGTGCATGGACGGGGCATAGTGACACTCTTCTGAAACCTAACATTAGCAGGACACCCTGTGCTCTTACCTTAAGCTGAGACAAATTTTTTCCATGGTGATCCACTTACATTAAAAATCACTTTTCTAGCAGTGTAGTACTTTAATGTTACTGTATCTGCAAATTCAATTGTATCACTGCAGTGAAGAATAAAGCACTTCCTCTGAATATACCTCTAAAGAGCTACCATTCATTTACAACAATCAGCCAGCAGGTGTCAGGCTTGGAGAGTTGGAAAGGTCCTCTAACCATTTTTAATGCATTAATTTAAGGGTCTAAATCTACACTCTTGTAAATATGCTCTGAATGAAGCGAAAGCTCACTCTTCATCTCACCTGTGTCAGAGGTGCACGTCCAGAGTTTGACAGTGGAGTCAGATGATACTGAGGCCAGCAGTAAGTGAGAGGAGAGAGAGACAGCATTCACTGCACACACAGGCCCCGAGTGTCCGAAACACACTGCACTTACAGTGAACTGTGGCAGAAGATGGACAAACTTAAGCCTTATTTAAAGCCACATCTTTAGATCTGTCACTGTGCAATTATCAACATTGTTGTTGTTGTTAATACACTTATGACTTATTTTGATTACCTTAATCATTTTTACCTTAATCATTTTTACCTTAATCATTTTTTCATCTCCACATCTGACATAACCTATTTAAAGATCTATGATCTGTTGTTGCAGTACATTTTGTCAGCATGGATGTAAATATTAATCATTTGTAAACGCATACCTTCCCATCATGCTTCTCCCAAACAATAACGTTATTATCTGACCCACCGGACACCAGCTGTGTTTCTGGACCTACGAAAACATACATCACCATTTCTTTATTTTAAGAGTGTCTAAAAAGTGACAGAGCACAACATAAATGCATATGAAGACAAATTCTGGAAAACGATCATTATAAATCATATCTTATAAGTAGCTATGCGTTATTTGCTGCTCAATCAAGTTATGCAGTAAAATCATGTAAACAGCTGAGAAAGTAGTTACACAAAATATAATGTTTAGCATTAATGGACAAAACAAGACTTACTGCAGTCATCTTTATACACCCACTGGACAGCATTCACCCTCCCAATGTGTTTGTTCAGGATCTCGACAATCTTTATTTCCTAATGACAAATAATACACAGTGTTAACGTGTGCAATGGGAGACAGACCTGTCATTGCAATAATGCCCTATTAGATTTATTTGCCAGTTCACCAGCTACGAAACAACATTCATTTTCTATGAAACCACTTACTGTTTAAAGTGTTATATCTTGCGCTTGCATTAAACGATCAAAACTTTACGAAATGTAAGTGTAATGTGAAACATCAGCAGCGGTTGCATCATTTCAACTCAACTGGAGAAAACAACTACAGTCAGTACCTGTGGATTATAAAGGACGACTGAGTTACATGATCCAAATGCGATGAGACCTCCTCTCCCCCATGACAAAACATGAGGGGTGCGATTGGCACAACAAGAAACATGACATGTGTCCATTACAAGCGCGTCCATCTTCGATGCGTCTTAGTGTTACAGTTAAAGTAACCCGGAAGTGTCGTGTGCTACTGCAGTAGTTCCGCAGAGAGTTATTACAGATGTGTCCATAAACACTGACTTTAAAACGTTGACTAGCAGTTAGTATACAGGTACGATCGGATCCTTTAATTATGTACATCTTAGTTATTTATTTTTATTGAAAAATCTCGACCGAGTCCACTGGCTTCATTTAACCGGATGTGAATCCAGAAAAGACATTTCTTGTGCAGCGTGATTTGTAGTCCGACTGAAAGCGCCGCTGTTTGGATGTTTTGATCTCTTTAGCGCCGTTTTAATGCGATGGATGTTACGATGGAAGGCAGGAAAACGCCGTCAGTAATTGATCGATATTTCACCCGTTGGTACAGAACAGGTAATGTGTGCTGAACACATGTTGTCAATTAATAATAACTCTCTGTTTAAAATAATGTGCAATTGCAAAGATGTTGTAGGACACGGTATTGCAGTATATTTTAAGTAAGCATTTAAAGCATGACATTTTCCCCAAGTCATTCGGTTATTGACTTAACTTCACTACTAATTACAATGATTGTCTCGTTTGTGGCGTACACGTAGATTTAAAAGGAAAAGCACGCGAGGATCACTGCATACTACAGCATTCCAACAGGTAAACCATATACCTGCACTTACTATATTCCTACATTAAAATATTCTGTAGTGTGAAAAATATATGAAACATTAAACACTGGAAAGTGAAATAATGTAATTGCATTAAATAACAAAATGCCAATCTTTTCTGCACATTTCTAAACCATTTTTTTGCAATTTGTGAATGCCTTCGTTTTAATGAAGCTCTTTTGTCTTGTCAGGATTTGCGTCATCACACTTGCTGAGTCTCACCCCATCCTTCAGAATGGACGAAAAATCAAAAACATCAACTATCAGATCAGTGATGGGTGCAGCCGACTGAAGAACAAAGTTTCTGGAAAGTCAAAGAGAGTGCGTACCAGAAATCATTCTGTCCTTACACAATAATTGCCATCAGTGAACTGTATACTGTATCTTATGACTCGTTTATTGCCATTATTAATGTGCACACTGTCATTTACTCTGCAGGGCGGTCAGTTCCTGACAGAGTTTGCCCCTCTATGTAGAATAACATGTACAGATGATGAAGAGTATACCATATACAGGTCAGTCTTATTCTGCTCAGTCTTCAACCACAGACTGCCACTGTGAATCTAATATCGCTTATAATTTCAGTGTTTGCTGAAATAACCTGCTTGCAATGATGTTTATTCACCCACATCTCCACAGCTGTATCAGAGGACGCCTCTTAGAAGTAAATGAAGCCATTCTCAGCAGGCCAGATTTGTTACTGGAAAAGGTGACCACCTGTGTCTGTTTATCTATACTGCTTACAATTCATATTTTAATATGATTAAAATGATCTTTGACATTTGAAGCATCATTTTTGTTTACTTATGCTAAAAAGGCAGGCTCTACGATCAAATGTGTTACGTGTGATTGTTTATCTCTTAGCCTTCCACAGAGGGGTACGTAGCTGTTATATTACCTAAATTTGAAGAGAGTAAGCGTGTCACTGAGGGCCTTCTGACCAGAGGACAATATGAGGATGTTCTCTCTAAAAGAACAAACCAACAACAAGAACCATGCTGAGTTAAGCTGCCATTGTGAGTTTCTTTGAAGAATAACTGCTTCAAGACAAAAACGTTAAGGCGTCACACGTTTTTGGAGACTTGAGGAAGTAAGAACTTCACTGCAATTGTGGACTTCACTTTGAGAGAGCTCTGAACAGACCTTTGCTTCTCCAGCATCTGTTAAGATACATGAACAAGAATAAAGACATTGTACTGTATTTTTATTATTAAGAATATGTCTGTACTCAGACACATTATTTTCCTTCTAATTGTTATGAAACTGATTATAACTGCTTAAGATTTGCTGACCATTATATTTTCAATAAATGCTTAAAGGAACAGCGCTATTCTGGGCCATTCCAAACTTTGTTCACTCTAATAATTACTATCATTAAGTAATTTATTATATATGACATCACTCAAAATATTTTCTTTGTTACAATGTTTTATAAATGCATAAATAAATCACCCAGGCATTATTAAAGAAAAATAACATATATTTAGATATTTTGTGTGTGATTTCACAATCATTCAATGGTCCAGTACGAATACAAGAAGTTCATAGCTGCACAATCATCTCGAAAGCTCCTGGTTGACTGACTGCAGTACAAATCAGAGGAACATTTTGGCACAGTATCAACAAGAATAAATGAAACCCCAGTTTAGAGTCTAATAATCTGTGCCATACTAAAAGTTGCCCCTCAGTATCCAAGTCTAATCTATAGATTCATACACCATCATTCTAACCATTTAATGTACCACAGCTCAGCTTACATTATTAGATTTAAAGTAAAAATATAAATCACAGTGACCTACAAGGCTGTCATTCCTACAGAAAGTGTACACTTAAAGGAACTGATTCATTCCTCATTAACATCCTTCAGAAATGCCTCTTTGGAAAGCGATGTTCCTCACTGACTGTAAACAGACTAACACTCCAAACATGATGCTGAATAGCCAAAGTTACTGAAAATGTGCCAAACACCTTTAAGCAGACCGCCTTGTGGCAAGACCAGTGTAGAAAGATGATAAAACGGAGGATATATTTGGCATCAACTTAGACATGAGGCAGTTATGTTAAATACAGTGTATTTAGTGTTTTGCATCAAAAGAATAAAATTATCATGTACTATTATAGTCTAAAATTGTCTGGGTTAAAACCGTAGCTTATTTAGCAGCTATTACACTTGAAACAGTTGCATAATGACCTAAACACATGCAATGGAGGGTTTATTTCTTCAAAATGTTTTGGTATCTGGAATGAGACTGGTAATGCTAATGCTAACATACACCACAAAGCAAACGAGCAAAAGCACAAAGAATGGCACGTTGGAACATGTGCGTGAACTGGCAGGAGTGCCTTTGGTTTGCGCACTTTGGAAGAGCTATTTGCTCTCCAGGAACGTCAGATTGGCCATGTGTTGCTCCAGAGATTTGACCCCAAAGCCATTAGACCCTTTGCCATTCAAAGTTTCCTCGTTGATGGGTGTGTTTAGCTGTTTGTCCCTCCAGTGCTGTGGGGAGCCCAGGCTGCTGCGTTCTGATTTACACTGGAATTAAATAAAGGGATCAACACAAAAGGGTTGGACACAAATGTGTTTTACCAATCAGTGTTTAAAAACACAAGCAAGCAAATTTACATAATCTCAGATCTGCATGCTTCTACTAACTTTTCTGATGATCTTTTTACAGATGGGCAGAAGGGAGACCACCAGAGTCAGGATACCTTTAGTATTCTGTATGGATGAGTCAACCTGAACAAGACAAATGGAAAACAGATGCACCATTAACTGACCAAACTATCTAAAATACATTTTTAACAAGTGCAGCATGGCTGCTTGTTTGGGCTTACATTTCAGCCAGGCAATCGTTTCCCAGAGACAATCTATACATTTTGACAGGTGATTTGTGGAACAACTGGTTCACCTATAATTGGCTGTATAAAATAATATGCTAGGAAACCATGGGAGGCTGTTGGAGACATACAAAGATATTCTGATGGAGCTTGTTTTTCCAGAGACCAGTTTCTCGGTTCCACAGCACAACACACATACAGCCTCTATAAACCCATTTAAAAACGTTAGATTGTGACCTTTGCTTTATTAAAACAGAGAGATTACCCTGGACAGTATCCCATTTTATCAGGTTAAATGGTGCTGGGAAAGAAAATCAGTATTTTTGAAGGACAAAAAGATTGGGTCAAAAGCACTGCATTTATCATTAAATCTCCTGTAACAGTGACAAACTAAAGTCTACATTTTCATGAAATCCCTAAATTGTGATACATGTATAGTTTTGTTATTTATGTAAAATTATGTGATGGAACTTAACACCAGAAGGTTCATGTACAGGAGTTTTGTGATGACGACTATATTATTCCTGTTAGCACATCACTACATAATAATGAATAATGAACAAAATAAATAAACTGATATGGAACATTCATTAAAGTTCAAATTATTTTTTTGTTTTTAAGAAAAGACTGTGCCTTATGTCAGAGATGACTGACCATTCCGAATCAAATAGTCCGACAGACTATGTATTAAATCACAGTAGTATAATAAACAATAGTATAACCAAAAGATAAACAGATTAAACCAACTAACAGATTCTTAAAGTCTATCTGCCATCCTGCTGTCACTAAAGCAGGGCTATTCAACTCTGTCCTACAAAGTTTAGTTTCAACCATAATCAGGTGTGATTGATTAGAGTTGGAACTAAACTCTGCAGGACAGCAGCTCTCCAGGACCGGAGTTGAATAGTTTTGCACTAGAGGTACTAGAACAGGCTGTTGTTGTATTGCTTTACCTTCTGAAAGATGGCACTCTTCCCCTGGACTGGGGCCTTGGCACAGACCTGCAGTTTATGACATGAGGCTGCCAGCTTCTCTGTCTCAGATATAATAAGCATTTTGTCTTCATCCAACAGCTATAACACAGAAACAACATGGCCATAACAATCAAATGACTGTCACCATACATGAGAGATGAAAACAAACTACTGCATCTTAAAATTACTGCCAGCCATCATTTTACTCACCTTCTGAAGCAAAGCAAAATTTAAAGGAAAGTTTTATTCCATTTCAAATTTGTATTACTTTCTGGGGAACATAACGGGTTATTTAAAATTTATCCAGACAATTGCAATGAATGGGGACTAAAACTTTCCAGACCACATGTAATGTATTATATGACCTAAAATGTAGGGCTGCTTTCCTGATACTTACACAGTATCATGCTTATGAATCCTTTTTGGAACTTGAAAGCCTCAGCATTAATTTGTAATTGCATGAAACAGTGTGACCAGAACAATTTTTTAAAATGTTCTTTTTATGTTTCAAGGAAGAAAGAAAATCATATGGGTTTGGAAGGACTATTCCTCTAACACAGCTCAAACAGGGCTTTTGGATTGTTAAAGGTTTGTCACAGTGTAACTGCTGAATTAAACTGATGGATAAATAAATGACCAATCTGTGGGAGCTCTGCTCTCAATTCACAGCTAGGGAATTGCATTGTGGGTCAGGCTTCTTTGAGATTATTAATCAAACCACGCGCTGTACCACAGGTGTCAGATTTAATGATTGTGGACCCTGGCTGGGGCAGGGATTCACTAACACTGAGAGCAATGTCTCTACAGTCCAAATGAGATGGATGATAGCTATTATGGGTCTTTATTTGCAGGCATCTAATTAAACTCTGGATGTGCTGGGTGTGTTACCTGTGTGGAGAGGGAGTGTAGGATGGAGCACAGCTGGAGACCCTGGTCTGATAACACCTGAAAAACAACCCATAGCTTCAGGTCTGAATATACCAAATCAAATATTACAAAACTAAGATGAACAGGATTATGAAATGAAATGCAGTAACTTTCCAACATTTCAAAACATGATAAAATAAAAAGTAATGTTCATAAATATAATTATTTATTAATCAGATATCAAGGGACATCTAGTTTGGAAATTATTTGTTTAAATAAATAATTCAATCTCAATCTTGCCTTTGCTGAAAAAGACAAAATCTGGTCATGCTGAGAGACCTTCTCAGTGCTATCAGTGTAAAGCCATTCACAGTGACATTAAGCTGGTGGGTTTGTTATGTCAGATAAAAGACTCTTAGGAAGATTGTCTGGGGGTGGGTCAGCATGCTCTGCCCAATCAGAATTTACTCCCTATTTACATCACATAACCTGCTCTGGATCACAATATATCATGGACAAATGACAGCCACTCTACTGAACAATATATTGATCCATTTTTTTTTCCAGGGACTTCATTGCTCTTAATGTGGGCATGAACAGTTTTAATTAAATAACCTATGAGAGCGTGTGCACCGTGTACCTCAGCCTGGTGGAACAGATCCAAAGTTGTTTTGAGCAGTCCTTCCCCCCTGAATCACAGACACAAGATGGATAGACAGCAAACAGCAAAGAGTAAATGAAACATCCTCTAGAAGATTCATAACATTGATTATATAGTTTGATGGAAAGTCCAGATTACAACAAAATGGTTTTCCTTTATTGAACAGACATTCTTTATAAAGCTTAACCTGACAGTGTTTTCCAGCTCGCTGTACCTAATTTTCTGTGTAAGACAGTGTAACTGATAACCATTTTGATCATCTGATAGATGGATGAAGTTTATGATAAGGTCCAGAGAAAGTCTGCTGCAGTAGGCCAGTACCTGGAGAAAAGATACATAGAATATGCCATGCTCGATATGAATTGGCACAGCCGAACCATCTCATGGTCCTGCTCATCCCAGCGCTCCACCTCTGAGTCCACATCTGAGGTAAGCAGACACAGTTCTAGCCCCAACTTAGCGATGGTGGTTTGCTCCTGGATAGATGAGAAGACATCATTCAAATTAGGAACAGTAGCACATGTTCGGACACTAAAATGTATTTCGATAAATTGCAAAATGACAAAAATGAAAACAACAATAGATAAGAACTTAGCATCATGGAATATGTACATCCCAGTTCATCAAAGAGACGATTAAGTGGGTTATTTCATAAGAAGATTTATCATCAAAACTGTACCTCAGCATCAAGTTTAGCAGCCTTGACTGATTTCAAGTTAGCAGAGTGTTTCTGGAAAAGGGTTCTGGAGTCAGTAAATATGGTGAAGGATATGATATGGTAGTAACTAAATTTGAATAAAATTGATGTAAAATACTCACCCCTGGTTTCGGTAATGACAGATATGTTTTTTTATCACCTAAAATGAGAAAGATATGACATAATTGCTTTGTTTGTGCAAGATACAGAGTATTATGGCAAAAATCTAATACACAACATGATAATTTAATAAGGGGCCATGCAAAACAGAAAGTACCCAAATGGCTGAGGGTAATGATGTGGATCAAATATAAAGGCTTTATCTTGGGGGATGACAGTTTGTTTGGGGAAACATCTTCTTTGGCACAAGATGACTGGAAGCGTCTCATCTACAACAAAAACTGCTCCCCAGGCACCATTTTTCTGTCATGTTACTGCTGCTTTTTTTTCCAATGTGGTGACAAATATCACTGCCACACAATGCTTCGGCTTTATCCACTGTCGTGAGGAAACCGCAGCTTGACTTTGAAAAACCTGACATCACTCGAAAACATCCTTGAACGACACATTCAAATACAGATGAGCAAAGAATTCTCATAGATCTGTAATCTCTGTGGAACTCGGCACCCTTAACCTCCCTACAGAGGTTTAATTCCAGTCTCTTTTCAATTATCTTACGTGAGGGATGTGGACGCAGTGTAAATGTCACAGCAGCTCATCTTCAGTGGTTAAGATAGCGATCTAGCCATGAGAAAAAAAGACCTTTAAAAACTGTTATTGTTGCCCAGCCCCCAGGCCGGAACAAATGCTTTTTGTGCACCTGAAAAGAACTGTTACTGATGGAACGAAACCAGGTGTAAAATCTGCATTACCATGTTGTGGTACGTACTGCGGGAACTATCATAAGAACTGATGTGGAGATCAGATATGAAGGTGGTTTGTATCTTGGGCAACTTGACTGGGAAGTTTGGGAGAATTTGGAAAGCTGGAGGAAGGAACAGGAGGAATCAACATATCCCCCTCAGGACCTTCTGGTAGGTTTTAGACATTACTGAAAAGTCTTTCCCATTTTACACACAATCATACCTAAACTTTGAATTTTAAAACCATTGTGTGCTTTAAAAAACTGTGTGCATGTAGGTACCCTAGCTGTCTTTATGTAGCAACCTGTCAGGAATTTTCGGTATATAAATCATAAAAACAGCTTCAAAATTCAATTTTCAGGTATAACTGTGTGTATTTTATGTTGTAGAACAACACAAGAAAGTCTCTTCAAGTCAGCTTCTGGACTGGACCACAAGGTGACATCATGACCGAACAGCTCAGTGTAAAGGCACATGATAGTAGTTTTGCATTGGAGGAAAGTGACATACCTCTACGCCCCTCAAACACATCATTGATTTCCTTCAGTAGGATGGCCATGTCACAAAGCTGGGATTCCCAGGCCTCGCAGAACACATCTAGGTTCTCTTTGGCTATCTTGCTGGTGGGGTGCAGAGCCAAAGTTTGTGCAGCTGAGATTATCTGAGAAGCCAATCCAAAAAGTTTACAACACTAGGTTTTAACCTGCCCTACTTTTGCTATTTTTCATAAAAGTTCTTTCTCACCATTTTTAACCACTTTTGATCCTACTGAATAAATTCTTGACTCCTGTACAACAGCTGAATATCAATATTCATGACTGTTTCCCCCACATGTATCACAGTAAATGCACCATCTAACTCAGTCGGCAACTGCATAATTGTGATTTACAGCTTACTGTGGGGAAGTTTAAAAAACAAACACAGCAAAGCAGAGCTTGTGTCAGCTGAGGGTGTGAATTCCGATGCTCATTATGTTCAGCTTTATGAATTACTGATAACGTAACTCATTATCATACACCCCTGGAGCTGTTGTTCTCCTGCTGTGCTCTTATTGGCTGACTGATCTTTAGGCCTCATCATTATTGGCTGGTGAGGTGAGGTCACCCTCTCTCAGAATACTCAGCACTGCGTTGCAGCACACAATTGGACATGCTAATGAAATGCGCTGATGAAATGCACTGCAAATATTCATGAAAGCTAAAATAGCACAGGTGAAAATACCACAACAACTGCTGGAATAACATTCTTTAACATTTTATGAGGGATAACAACCACTAATGGCATATATTAGTCTAATCTTAGTTGTTCTTTTTCATAATAGAGGTTTTCCACTTCTATAGCATAATGTTAACTAAATTTCTTATTGAAATTGTTTGAACATTTGAACAGCAGAAAAAGTTGTGATGCATGCTTTGTTTTTCATTCACCTCTAGCACACCTTGCCATGCCATGTAAATGCCATGAAAAGTGTAAGTGTATTCATCTGCTACAGTATGTTTTTTTCTCTGTATTCAGAACTGTAATGTCAACAAGATCAAGGTCAAATAAGAAAAATAAACACTGACTGAAAAAAATAATCTTCAGTTCTTTTATTCATCAATTTAACAAAACTCTATATTGTGCAAATCTATACTGTTCTGAAACTCTAAAAGTTAAACCTTCTTGGTTTTATGGTGAGCGTTTGAGGTGGTTCTCTGTGTACCTGTGGGCCAATGACATGGAAGGTTTCCTCAGCGTGAATGCAGGTGATCTCCAACGGTTCATTCCCCGAAATGTGACAGAGTAAACGACACGTCTGAAATCAAAATGACAGCACATATTAAATTCATGTGCAAGAAGGTGACTGCATCAAAGATTTTCAAAGAACCAGCTGCATAATGTCATTAAAGCAAAAGAGTGACATCAAATTATGTAATATGTTTGCCAAGAAACTAAATTGCCACAGGTAATGTCTTTAGTTTGTACTTTTTAAATGATTATTAATCATCAGATACTAAAATAAATGTAAAGTTTGTTTATGATTGGCTTAAAATTTGATTAAATCACATTAATCACATTTGATTAATTAACATTATGCCATCGAGTAAAGCTCTGTAATCAAATGGACTTTTGTCAGAGCAAATACTGACGCCTCCAGGGTGAAACAGATGAGTTGCTCACCTCCACCAGCTGCTCTTTGTGCTCAGTCAGTGTGCCTGCATAATCAGCCACCGCCTCCAGGTTTCCATCCCCACCAGAGGCCTTCAAAGCCTGAAGCACCAGATGATCTGATTGTAGCTTCAACAGCTCAGAGGCCCTGCCCACTGCCACCTTATGAAGCTGAGGAGAACACCTTCATGTTAAGTGTATAACTTTAATTTGGCTTTCAGTCAGCAGTTATCTCATAAACATTTATTTCAAGTTGGACCTGTACAAGAGTTTACCCAAGAACAGCTGACCAAACATAAAAATCCCTTATATTGTTTTAAACCACAAAATGTACTTTGTTGTTTCTTTCATGATGCTTTTGGAATCTTGTTGTAGCTTAAACCCCCCCCCCCATACCCATTTATTGTCATTTCAGTACAATTTCAAATCAGAATCTTCCTTTGTGTTTGGCAGAAAACAGTGTCATTTGGGTTTGGAATGACATGATGGTGCGTTCCAATCCTATAATGCTCCATTACTGCAGATTTAATAGGGGCATAAATGTAATGTTATATGAAACACTGAGATGGAAAACTATGAAGAAAGCCTGTTTTGTCTTTGACTCTCAGGAATAATTCCCTGTGTGTAGCCTGTCAGAAGAATTTCACCTCTCGCCTGAGATCACTGATGCTCTGACAAGTCTTCAAAATAGAGAGCTCCATCTCATCTGTGGCCTCTTTGGCTTTAAGACATTGCTGCTGGAGAGAAACAGAGACAGAGAGAGAAAGAGAGGGAGAGAGAGAGAATGAGAGAAAGAGGCAGAGAAAGAGAGAGACAGAGAGAGAAAGAGATAGTGAGAGAGATGCAAAGGGCACTTAAACTAAACATTCACCATTCACGTTGAAGAACATGTCAAATTTTAACACACGTCAATGTGGCCCAGGCAGCCCGAAGACAGACTTTGTAAGATATGACTGTCTTTTTCTTCAGTTGTCTCTGAATGAACAGGTAGACAGGTGGGTGGGATTTTGTTCAGACAGGATTATGGTGGGATGTCAACACAAACACAGCACAGACGGGCATGTGAGAGTTAGAAGAGCCCTCATCTTCAGCGCTTCACCCTGAGACATCACACTGTGTTATAAACAGTCACTGCATTTCAGCAAGATCACACCCAGTGTTTCTGTTGCCAAAATGTTAGTCAGGTAAAGTGGGGGCCCAACTCAGATGGTACTATGCAAAAACAATACATCCAAGTCAGCATTTTCAGGTGACAAAAAATACATGACTCTACACAATATGAAGCACTCAGGGGCTGTTGTAAAGAACACAAAGACCAATTACACTGCAGTTATTTCAGAGATGAAAACAAAAGCGGGGAAAAAAATTACACATAATTTAGAGATTATCATCATCTGGCGCTAGATAGTTTACTGCTGTTCTTACACTGAGGAATAAACTGGTGTGGAGCTAATAATACCAAAAGTCATAGTTTCTGTTCTTAGGGAAAACAAAAACTAATGAATGCATTGTAAGTTGGATGGATGAAAGTGGCTTCTGAATGCACAAAAAATAAATGTAAAAGGTGGGGTAGAAAAGTGGAAAACTACTGTGACATACTAATAGAAAAACAAACCTGTGTTTGTTTACATGCAGTGGTTTGATCAGACATGACATACATTTTCTGGGCATGTATTCAACATTTCAATTTGGAAAAAACACCTAGCTTAATTATCACTTTGAACTGATTTTCATGTTAATCGTGTCAACAACTGGCAACCTTCGAATATACTTCTATTAAAACCAAAACATGTTTCTGTTTTCTTCTATATCCTTGAGATAAAGAAGCAGGAATGAACAAACACCTATAGATTTATACTGAAATGTATGAAGCACAGTGATACTGTGAGGTTCAGCAATATGAAGATCTTTCACACACTGCACAGCAAAGATGTGAAGGACACAGATATACAAACCTACTGATCAAGTTGTCTCAGGAGATGAGTCATTCAGGAAAGCAGTCAGCTAGTCAGAAGCAACAGAGTTCTTATGTATAGCTAGACGTGCCACAATATAAAGGAACTCAATGTCTTCAGGCACGTTTTTAAAAGTTTAACTATTTTTAAATTGACACAACATCTTAAAAACGCAATGCTTGTGGCAGATACAAAAAACAGTGCAAGATTGTGAACACTGGTGAAGCCCAAAAGAACCAGTCTGAATAATGAAGCGCTCCATGTTTCCTGACATTTCAAATATAGTTATAGGTCATTTTTTACGTAGCCACACCGGGATGCAGTTCTTTTGATAAAGGATTTTTTCCATCACCATGTTTTAAACATTTACAATTAGTCATATGATCCACAACTAGTCGACAAAGGCTCAACATGTCAACTAGTCAGGAAAACACCTGTGTATGTGTGTGTCCAGCCTACCGCCTGTCTCCATGTGTTGATGAGCTGTCTGGTATCCTGCCGTGTGACCTGACAGAGCTGAATGATCGTCTCTCTCTGCTCATGGCTAGTGTAAGCAGAGTCTGTGAAGTCTTCAGTCTTCTCTACTAGGGCCTCCAGTTGAGCCGTCAGAGCCTCACATGACACACAGAACAAAGAGTCCCTGAGACCTTCCACTTTAACCTGAAACACACACACACAGACACAATAGTTCAAATACAATGATAGGATGCTATGGTCATAATATATGAGTTGAATAAACACAGAAGTTGCTTCCTTAACCAATTAATTGGCTTATTTTAATTTGGAAATATAATTATGTTAGGACTAGATCAATCAAAAACATTGCTCATTTCAAAATCTCAAGTAAAAAGTAGCTTTCTTTATCTGCATTGTAGTTTTTTTATTTGCACATAAAACCATTAAAAATAATTTTATAACAGTGATACTTTGCAATTCCACTTTGCACTCACTCAAGCATGTACCTTTAATCTGCTGACAAAAGGTATTGTAAAATCAAGATAAACCATAAACCTTACACACTGTTTGTTTATTAAGCGTAATGAGTGTCAAATCATGCATGTAAACACACCCAGTATCAAATTCAACTTAGTAAATACTAAGTGACTAAGTCGCCTAGACGTAGCATAAATTCTGGCTCGACTGGTTGTATAGAACTTCAAAAGAGAAGTGAAACTTTATCCATTGAGACAGTCGTCTGAGAGTGGCTGTCCTGTGCGTGCACCTTGAAGTCTTTAATCCCAGCGTAGATGCTGACAGGAAGTGTTCTGGCCTCCCCGCTGCTCCTCGCGTCAGTCACAATCTCAATGACTTGCTCCAAGGCCAGGCGCATACGCTGGAAGACTGCCTCTTTGTTGATCCGTGCTGACTCACAGTCTGGGTGTCTCAGACAAGTCTGAGAGGAGGACAGGGAGAAAAATTTGCTTCAAAATGACAACTTTTGTAACAACAGGTACTCTGGTATACCATGGGATTGACCAATTACTATATGCTATGGTATTTATATGCTACTTCAAGATACTTTAAAGAATACTTTGGTATTGGTTTAAAAACATTAAAATACATGGTACATTTTCCAAAAACCATGGTACTTTTTCATAAGAGACTGATGATAGAAAAATACTTTGGCCTTGTGGCACTGACATGATTCAGGCGGCATTTGAATAGTGCCTGTTCCTAATAAAAGACTAGACACAAAACATTGGTGCGGGACACTCAAACCAAGGCCTTATTTTCTGACAAGATGAAAATTTTCTCCAGCGGCAATGTTGTTTTATCTTACTAAATCTAAATGAACTTAATATATATCAGGTTTTGCAAGAGGGGGACATGCTAAATTCTATAAAATCCTAAAATTTGTGTGCATATCTTCAGATAAACCTGAAGATATGCCATACTTACTAATATGATTTTATAAATATAATTTAATACAATACAATTAAGCCCCCCAAAATGCTGGGACCCTGCAGAAGGACAAGCAGGCTCAGAGAATGGATGGATAAAAAATACAAAATAGAGGCTTTTCTTTTTTCTAGTGGTTTCAGACTTCTGAAGCCCACTGTATTTGCATCTAAAAACAGCACCATTGCCTGAAGTTTAACTCTAGCTTAAGTGGTCTATGAGTGCACCCCAGATGAACATCCTCTTTAATGATAATAACATCTCTCAGTCAGCAGATGGAACTCTCTTCCACAATCTGCTCTCACCTTAGATGCCGTGAGGAGCATCATGGTGCATTTCTCCAGAACAGCACGTGCTGCGGCCATTCGAGATCTTTTTTTCTCATCCTTTAGATCCTGAGTTCAAGAAACCAGAACACATATCACTTTCAAACATTTTGAACTTTCATCTAAGATTTAACCTCTGCCAAGTATAATAACTTGCAAGTATTCGTACAAAGTTAGAATTACTCTGTGATGCTTGTAACTATTTCCAGTTCACTACAGTGCTCACCAAATTAAGACTATTAATTTACATCATAAAACCTGAGAAACAAGGCATCAAGTTTGTTCAACAAGAGAAATGCACTTGACGTGAATGTTAACCATTTGAAGTGGGCTGTCAAAAAACTCTCTGAATTCATCCTAAGTGTTCATTTTCCAAGGCGTTGCTGAAAATGAAGAGTAAATTTGGTCCTTGGAAAAGACATAATGCTTTCCACTGACACAGAAAGACACTGGAATATAACTCAATAGAGCCGCGTTGACTCAATGCGCCGTAAGGCATAAGGGATTTGTGACAGACAGACTGTGTATGCGCATGACAGAGAATGTGAGGAACCTGATCTCTCTCACCCTGGCTTGGAGCTGCGGCTCACAAAAGGAGATGTGATTATCTGTTATTATGTTCTTCTGAATAAAACTGAAAAGATGGAGGCCACAGATTGGCAGGAAAGCTCTACAGAAACAGGAACGTGATGTGTTTGTGAAACATTATCGAATACATGCACAAGCTTCCTGTTTGAAATGAGAGAGTCTTTCCTATCATTCATATTCATAGTACTCTACCATCCTAATTATCTCTGTGTCCGGAAGAAAGCCTTTGGAAGAGAGACATACACCCATGTCCTGCTGGAAAATCCAACTGAAACCATTACCTTTACATTCATGCATTTGGCAGGTGCTTTTATCTAAAGTGACTTTCAGTGAATTTAGGCTTTACATGTTATCACTACATGCATTCTCCTGGGACTCAAACCCATGACCTTGGTGTTGCAAGCATCATGTTCCACCTGTTACAGGAGCTACAGTATAGCTAATGGTAGGCAGTAAGTTGTGGTAAACCAAGATAATGGTCCAGGATATATCTTGGTCAAATATATTGATAACAAATCCTAATTATAACATCTACATAACAGCGCAATAAATTTTAGAATGTCTTAGCATTTCCTACGTTTTCATTTTAGACTTTTGGAACAGCGTCAGCCCTTATAAAGCCTCTATTTTCAAGCTGTTGCAAACTAGCCATTTATGGCCATTGGCTGGTTCAAACTGGTCCAAACGGTTGATCAGCTCCACTACAGGTTGGTGGGGCCAAGTGTGATGATCTTGGTCAAGTTGGTTAATAAACCAGATTTGACCAGTAACAAACCAACTACCGTGTTCCAAAAACCAGCTTGACCACATTACGCTGGTAAGACCTGATTTGTTTCCAGAAGGGCATTGATTAAGAAACAATGTCTGGAAAATATTCTAGCAACTCAATAGAAACACTTCCCAGATCTTGCATGTGTCGTGCACTGCCGCACTCATATGAGGCTTAATAAGCATCACAGCTGCAATTACTCTATCCATCTGTTCTGTACTGCAGTCGAGTGTGTCTCACCCCAAAGGTTTTAATCAGAGGAGTTTGAGAGCTGACTGCCTGAAATTACAGTGTGCAGCACAATTCGGTTCTTATAACCAAAATCTTTCTATTATTGCTCCATCTCTCCCCTTGTGAGTTATGGGAGATCCACACAGGCTCCACACACATGCCTTAGGAAGCGGCCCTATCAGTGTTTTGATTATCTGTGAAGCAGCAGACTAAAATGGATGGTGTGTATACTCTGTGTTAGGCCTCTTACATTCTGTCTGTCTCCTGTGAGATGGGCGAACTCTACCATCTCATTTCCGAACTGGCTGAAAATTTGGACGAACTCCTGAAAAGTGCTGACTCTCTCCAGCTGCTCCAGGGTAACCAGCACCTGCACAATTACATAAAACTCACATATTTACAAACAATGGTTCAGCCCTCAGAAAAACAATGCAGTGCTGAAAGGTTGCTCTTTCACAGCTCAGGGGATTTAAAGGCATTTTTTAGTTATGTTCTTTTTGGGTATAAAAAGTTATTAGGTATCATATTTTTAGTTATCAGCTTTGTCTTTGTGAGATGTTTCTCCTTAGATGTTTTCCCTAAAAATGTCCTCTGAGACTCTAGAGACAGATTTTTCTAATTTTATTTATTTTTTTATTTTCTAATTTATTTTATTATTTAAATTTTTAATTTTATAGATTTTTTTGACTGATTTTTCAACCATGCATTTTCTATCACCTTGTGTTGGCTATGTCTGAGGTGAGATCTGAATTTCCTTTTTAGGAGAAAAGAAGGTTGATCAATAACCACACCACATTCACTGGAACACATGCAGGGCTGACTTACGCAAATATTCCATCCAAAAATATCCCAAACAATGTGGACACTTTAGTAAGGGTTGAACATCACATTGGCATATTGTGAAAAACATCTTGTAAAGTAAAGGGTTTAGTAAAGGCCTTGAGGGAACCCAATCAATCACCGTGGCCGTGTTTCATAACTTACACTGCATCCTAATAAACAGCCATGCAACAACTTTCCAGTGACAAGCAATTTGTTGGTTTGCTTGTCAATTTGTTGTGCATGCAGCACAGATTCTGTTTTGTGTTTACAAATAACCAATCAAACAGTTTACATGTAAACAACAGTGAGTTTTATTAATATATATAAAACTATAAATATAGTATCTATGATGTCACAAAATGAAAGGTTTATTTTGTTAATTTTGCATAAATAAGCCTCCACAAATTACCTCCACAAGAAATTTAACAAATTTTAGGTTTTGTACCCTTGCACGGTCCCTTATACCACATACAAAGTTTAAATGACATTTTCAGGGTCTTAGATGCTGAGTCATACACATTTAACCGTAAATAAACTTGTGTTAGAAGCACTAGGTTTTTGCAAGTCTGGAAAGGTTTTAAAAGTACAGAGAGGCTTCAGGGAAGCAGTCTGAGATGCCTGCATTGGAGAAAATGATAAGACGAGCCTCTGTTTAAGGGTTAGCTAGCTAGCAGTGGGCATTATCAGGCAGTCAGAGACAAATTCAATTGTGTTTCCCTCTAATGGAGAGCTGCTCTGCTGTTTGGCTGTCCAAACATCACTAACTGGACATGATTAGCTCCAGATCTGAGAGTACAGTCACACACACACAGACACAGCCCACTCAACTCTTTGACATGAAAGTTAAGACCTTCCTACTGTGTCCTGTACCACCTTCTATTATCTCCAAAGCAGCAGGTCTCTAAATATTCCCCTGTGGTCATGCAGTGATAACATCTGGGAGAAAAGATCAGCCAATGTCTATGTCTATGTCTGTGTGCCTGTGCATTTGAAAACTACATTTGTATTTGACAGGGAACTGCGTCGCGTCGAGTGCATGTAAAAGTCAGTGTATCTGGATGCAGGTACGTACTTTGTTGCGTGAGCTTATAATCTGCTTGATAACGATGCAATCGGCCAGAACCAGGACTTTGGTAACAGAGGAGAGCAGCATGCGTGCTGCCTTCACCATGCCAGTCCTGTCGCTAAACACAGTGTTGCGGCCATCACCATCACACTGCTCAAAGCCGGACACATCTGTCAGTTGAGCTATGGCTGTACCTGCAGAAGAAAAACAGTGCAGAATGTTTCAGAAATGTACATCCAGTTTACAAAGTCACCTAATTTAATATCATAGTGAGGGGGTGGTAATTTGATATAGACCTGGCAATCAACCAAACCACTCATGTAGCTGCAGAGCCAAATGTTAATAACCATTCAGGACACCTTAATACCTGCATAGCAACACCCTGGCAACCACCCAAAACACCCTAGTATTGTCGTGGCAAGGTTTGCACCAAATCTTAACCCAAACTACACGTGAAAGGAATGTTTTTGCAGCTTGGAACATAAAACACAGTGATTTTTCGATTTTTTAATAAATCTATTATAGCTAGGTTACAAACACACAAATACTGTATGTAAAGCCTCAACAACCATTGAAACTATAACCTGTCCTGTGGGTAATAATAAGTAATAACTCTTACAGATACACCAACATGCATTCACAAGAATTTCATTACAAAAAGCTCATTCTACATCAGAGCACATTAAGGCTTTGTTTACACTGCACACAAATCTGCCTTGGTCTTTAAAATCTGTTCTTTAGGACTGTCATTTTGCACATAATAAAATCTGATTTGTTTCATCGACAGTGTAGTCAATGTACTGTGTACTGATTGCTATAGTTATGATACCATTGTCAGCACAATGGCAAAAGATATTCTCATACATAAATGAGAAGCCATCCATATGTTCTGTGTTGTATCCCTGACCATTCGCACTAACATAAATTTAATCCTTGCTGAAGCTGGTTTAGGCTGGTCAGCACTGGTTTGGTACCAGTGGTCTTGCTTGGTCAACCATCTAGGCTTCCACACCAGAAAAACCATGCTGGCTGACCAGCTTTACTAACTAGAATCAAATCAGTCAGAGTGGGTGTGGTTACTAACATATCTAATTCCTCTCAACAGGCATCCAATGTGCTGCTATCTAATATGCACAGGAAACACATCCAGACACAAACGCTATACTGCAGCTTATTTTTGGACAGGGTGGCAGGGCCAGCGAGGAATGTGCTGAAAGCCACTTGATGAGATCAGTTCCCTGCCTTGTGCCTCAATTAAAGCTCAGTAAGTTTTTCTAAGAGAAAATAAGACTGGCACATACAACAGTGACAAAAGAAGTACCAAAAATGAGAATGATTTTTGAAGGGAAACAGCTCAGTTCAGTGTTTAGACAGATTTGTCCTTCTGAATACACTGTTCTGATTGCATTCGACAGCTAGCCTTGCCAAATCTCAGAGTGGTTTTAACAATTAGGATGCCTTAGGCAGAACACTGCGCTGATGGTTTACTTTGCCAATATGTGCCCACGTATCCATATTAATCTAACTGGGCACAATGACCAAGCAGGGATGTGGGCTATTTAGAATTGAATTGAGATGGCCTTTTAAATTCAATTAGATTCCTGAATGTAAACTAGCAAACTTGATTCAGAATTGTAATTCAAATGAAGCAGAATGTTCCAATTGTACTTCTTTTGAATTCAAAATCCTGTTTCCATGGAATGCAATGAGAAAATACATCTAACTGCCTGTTGTGATAGTTTTAACTTTTATCATTATGAATTATATAAAAGCATGCTGTGATACACTAATTACAATTCCAGAATTCCAGAAATATTAGATAATTCATCCAAATCAAAGTTATATTTTGCTGTGTCAGACTAATGAAATTTCTTCATTGTGTGAGAGTGTCTTAAAGTTTTTTTTATCGAATTGCAATTTAGTAAATTCCTCTTTCTGTCATTCCAATTCAATTCAACTTCAGTGCATTTCAACATCCTGCAGGCCTTTTCCAATTTACTTCAGCTTCTAACTCATAACTTGAAAAGGAGCCAAATCTTGAATTCAGAACTTTGTTTAACCCTGCAAGCTAGACACATTTCCTGCTTTGTTGGTTTTTAGCAATAGCTGTACCAAAACGTTCCTGTTTCTGGTGAGGATTGTTCTCAACCTCTGAGCTTTGAAAAGAAGTCTTTGAGGAAGCTTATAGTTGAATCCCTTTAGCAGCACAAGAGAAGGCCCACGGCGTTGCACAGCACAACTGCCATTTTCAGCTCCTTTCAGACACTGCTGCTTTAAAGAGACACGGCCTGAGGCGTTCAGTCTGCACAGAGGCCAAAACACTGAGACCTGTGTGCTGATGGCTTTTAAAGACATTGTGTTGGCATGCATCTGTTCATTATTCTATAGTTCAGAGTTGAAGTACTACTGCATAGAGATGTATCTTAATATCAGCAATCTGTCTGTCCACGTAAGGCTGAGCTGTCCCTGGGCAGCAAGAGGATAATAATAAATGCATCATCAGCAAAAATTCCTAACTGCTGCACCAGCTCCATGTTAAGAAAATGTTATATGTAAGTGTTTCTTAAGACACTGTCCTCTGGAGGGGATTTATTTTAATTACTTTATTATATTTTAATTTAACAGATTAAAAAGAAAACCACAGAAAGAGAAATCACAGATAAACACAGAAACTTATCAAAGAAACTAAATCATTTGAGGTGTGGTCAAAATGGCATCTGTTCATCCAGAGAGAAAAAAAAAGACAGAATTCTCCTATGATTCATGTCCAGTATATTGTTTAAATAAGCAAAATCCAGTATATTGTTTAAATACTGTTGAAATTTAAATAAACAGTGTTTAAACAGTGTTTATTTTCTAAAAGTCCACAGGGTAAGTCCAAAAATACTTAAAGGTAAAGAAACATTCATATCGGTACATACACAGCTCTCTTTAAAACTGTGTGAACTGCATTCATTCCCAAAACACACCCTCCTTTATCCTTCCTGTTACTGGAAAGATGAAGCAGAGCATGGTAATGTAATCTTTACATCACTCTAAAGACTCCTGCATTTAAGAAGTGAAGGCCAGTGCAGCTGAACACAGTCACAGGTCATTTCTCACACTGGGACTTCCCTTTTCAGTAAAAGCTCTTGCGTCTCATTCACACGTTGAATTCTGATCAGTTCTCCCGAGGAGTCTGTTATGTTTTCCCAGCCTTAACGTTCCTTGTGCTTAACTGTTGTCTGTCACACATGGACAACCCGTGTGGTAATCAAGAGGATTAAATGTTTGGGTGAGCATTCAAACACTGTGGGAAGTCTGGTAAGTGGAAGTCAGTCTAATTTCAGTGTTGTGGCAAATCTTTTGCCCTGCGAGGTAGGGAAGAGGAAGGAGGGGGTAGAAAGACCACCAACTATCTGTATTTATAGACACAGAACAGAGCTCCTATTATTTCAGACCAGAGGGACACATTTAACCACAACACACTTTGAGGGCTAGATAGTAGGATTTGGATCTGTTTTTTACCCTGTATATCTCCAATATCATTAATTATATTGTTACCCTGCCATAGACGGCAGTATAATTTAATTGTTTCTTTTTTACCAGATTAAAGCAGGTTTAAGTCGTTCTCAAAGAATTTAAGTTACAACTGCACTGAGATTCAAGAGTTTCAAAGTAGTTACATATTTAGTTTTTAAAAGAAAACTTACAGTTCTCATCTCACATCTTACTAGGTTTATCAGTACAGCTGTTTGACTTTGTAAACCTCTTTAAAACAGTCAGAGCAGAGCAAACCTCTTCAGGCTTGTGTTGATTTTTCTAAGAGCAAGCACAGTAACACATCGTAAGGAATGGGAGATGTGGAACTCACATGTGGGGTATTTTTAGGCAAACTCTTTAGAGACAGATGGGGTGTAGAGAGCTTACACAACAGGAGAGAAACTACACCACTCTCCCTTTCACAAAAATACACACGAGTGAGCACACAAGTACACAGAGACAAGGACTAGGAAATCTCATTGCGGTTCTCATGCATTTCAACACAGCTGCATGCCATAGAGCCATTCACATCAAATTATAGGGTAAAAATATGACACTGGGCATATTATATTTGTTTCAACCATGAATATTAATTATATTATGATGATATGGCTTGATAGGCAGTTATTGCACACTACATGGAGTAGAAGTAAGCAATATTCATTTTCATTATTCAAAATACATCATGTGGATCCCAGTTTGAAATATTTTAGAATACATTCTGAAAAATGTTTCTGGAAGTATGTATGTTGGATGTATGGTAAGACATTTATCAGCAATTCATACAGAAATATAGTCTTTTATTTTTTTTTATTTTATGCCATTTTAATTCTACTTTCTTAAATTCCAATTCGAATGGCTACTTTTGCAACCTGAATTCAATTCCAAACAGTGCACAGGTCTGACAGGCACCCGTGAGTTTGTTGTCAATGCTGTCCGATATACAGACAAGTTGCATTATGTTTAACCCAGGTGCCAATTTCCTGTTCCTCGTTGCCTGGTAACTCTACCCAGAAAGCCGCTCATGTGTCATTACTCTTCTTGCTAAGTGGTGTCAGACTGACCTGCTCTCCGGGCCTCAAAGCAAGCCAGCCCCATTTCATCCTTCAGGTCTTCATTCTCTGCTGCGATGGCTTCACCCACGGCCACAAAGCGGCTAACTGCAACACTGACAGCCTGCCCGACTCTCTGGATGGCCCGTAAGGTCTTCTCTGTTTTTTTGAGCTTGTCTTTGTGATTAATCAGCGTTGTAATCTGGAATGAGACAATCAGACACTTTTGAGCAAAATAACATTAAGTGAAAGATCAGAAATCTCAAAGAATCTACCATAAATATCTGTTATCACATACAGTACTGTGCAAAAGTGTTTATGCAGTGGTATAATGACCATATAGAATTATTTCTCAGTCTTTTAATCAGAATGCAATTTCTAATTCTAATCTAATGACTTGAGGACACTTTCCCCAAAAGAGCTCAGGGTGTGCTTAGTGCCAAGGGAGGTCACACTAAATACTGACTTTTGCCTGAAGAAGCCATTTTGTTATTCTCAATTTTAATTTCAATCTATTTCCATATAGGCTATTGCAAACAGTGACAGACATTTACAGTATATTTGTCAAAAAACCTGCCAATAATGGCAAAGGGAGTGGGTATTAGGTATGCAAATCATTAGGTATGCATTGCATCATGGTAAATGTACAGCTACATAAAAGAAAAAAGCGAGCTGCCTCCGTGAGAAAATCTCCCTCCTCTTTATCTCCATCAGCATACATTAAGCGTCATATCCTCTCACACCTACAGATACAATCACGGTTATGTCCTCTGTCTGCGTCCGGAATGGCTTCATCTATCATTTACTCAGAGTCCTTTAAAATTTCCGTCCTGAAGAGCTGAATCCCTTACCACCTGCTGATAGGTAATGGAAAATTTTTCCTGCTAAAGGAAACATTTACAGTTGATTCTTGATGTGATTTAAGCTTTGCAAAGAGGCTTTTATTGAAAAAGGAGTAGGTTTTTATAATGGACTCGATAGCAAACCCCTAACCTGTTAGTAAGCACTATTACTCATTTTACATACGAATAGGTTAGCCAATGACAGCAAAGGTCATCTTAAAGGTACAGCAGCAAAAATAGCCACTAAATTCTAAGGGTCAGAGAGAGTGAGGAAAATGTGTCTTGGTTCAAAGAAACCTTGACCAAAACAATAAGTAATAAATTGCTTCAAAGCTGTACAACATGGCTCCAGTTTAACAGTGGAAAGTTTACACCTGTTTGTTTTGTTTCATGCTGCTGGAAATTGTAATTCTGAGTGAGTTTTTAAACCATATCCGCACAGTCCTATGTCGACACCTACAGAGGGAAGAGAGAGTGATAAATCGAGGGGGAGGTGTTTCTGTGGTCCAGCGCTCAATTTGTCTCCGACACATCTCCCTAAAGATGCCTGTAATCAGATGGCTGGGTTGAAGATAAAGTGTCCCGTCCCTGCCTCAGTGCTCCTGTGCTGATATCAGATACGAGCTACAAGTCGTCCTGCCATCAGACCGAGGGCCATCTATGACTCATAAATGGAGAAAAATTTACCGTTCCCTGAAGAGGAAAAAATCCTGTCTGAGAATAAGGGTGTGAGGGGCACTGCAAACAATGGAAGGCTGACTTGTTCAGCATCCAGATTACATCAAAAGTTCTGCAGGAGCACTATGTTTAAAAGATGTTTATTCAGAGTGTAAGACGAAAGTGAAAGTGACATTTGTCAGATATGGTAACCCATACCTGAAATGTGACCTCTGCATTCATTTAACCCATCACTGGTGAGGAGTGAACACACACTGCAAGCACCCGGAGCAGTGGGAAGCACACTGCTGCACACTGACTCACACACACTAATGGAGTGTGGATGTGTGTGTGATTTCTAGTGGTGTGATTAGTGATTATGTGTGTGTGATTTCTGCATGAGGATAATGTTGTGGTAACTCTTGTACCTCATAAGTAGCTGTGCTTCAGAGCTACTGTCCTACTTACTAATGTTTGGCCACAGAAACATGAGAAAGTCTGAGCACAGCTGTTTAAAGTATTTGCATATGAGTCAATAAAAGCATGTGTCAGAGAGCAACACCATGTGTGTTTTAATGTGTCAGAGGGAGAGGGTGGTGGCACTCATAACTTCCTGTTCCTGGATTAGCACATGGCCTGCTCAGGCTATGTCAACAGAAAATGAAACGCAGTGATTCAGAGCTGTGAGCTCTTCTCTCTGAACACCAACATTAGTGACTGACTGAGCCAGAAGGCTATTTTTGTCTGTGTAAAGATAAAGCCAGAACCTGGGACGCTAATGTACTTTTCTAAACTTGTTTTTCATGCATAGTATGAACTGAACAAACACAATACAGCTTCTGTGAATAATAAAGACCTTAAAATAAGGTCAAGTAACACTTCAACACTGCCTTTTAAGGACATTACTATCTATTATTCTGTATTAGACCAGTTATGGGTTTTTGAAACACAGTTAGTTAAACAGTTTTGTAAACTAGTTAAATTAGGCAGTTAAACAGCTAGAGTCACCTGAAAGAGTCCTTCATTGTATGCACAGTATTTCAGTGTGTTTAGCACATACATCATCACTGGCCCAGATCTCAGTTATTCTACAATAAAAAGAGAATAATCAAGGAACAAAGAAACATTCTTCCAGAGACGAACATTGGGCTACTCAACAAAAGCTGGAAATACCTGCAAGAACCTATGAGATTGGGTTTGAAATCAAGTTATGAATGTTCTTCAAAAATGGCATTATATATATATTTATATATATATTTATATTTTATATATATATATATATATATATATATATATATATATATATATATATATATATATATATATATATATATATATATATATATATATATATATATATATATAGAATAATATAGAATAGCGAGAATAATAATAATATAGAAGAGTAATACTGACAAATACAGGGAGCACAATCTGATGAATTAACTTGATTTATCTTGTCATCATACATAATACTGTTTTCAAGTGCCCTGTTCATTCATCATATTTAATTTCTTCACTAAGACGATTCCATTTAGTGTCTGATGTTTGCTGGGTAATGTTTCACAGACATCTTATAATACTTTTAAAAATACACCGGCACACAAAGACGTCTTCAGCAAAACAAGATTTAGTTATTATGAAAAGCATTTGCAACTGAAAAATGCAGTGAGATAAATGAAAACCAGCTATGATAATTGATTTTACAGTCTGAATTGTACATTGTTAGTTATACATCAAAACTGCTGGCTAAATTAGCAGTATGTTAAATTACTTTAGAAACGCAGACAGTAAAAACAAATGCATTCTATTCTATTCTATTCTAAAAGTTATTCCATAACCCTGATTCTAAAATAAACAAAGGATCTTCATTTTATTACACTAAAGGAAAAAAGTTGCTGATTTTGCTGTGTAGCTGAAGGAAAAGTGGATGATTTCATCTTCCAAGACAAATATACATGTTCCTGTAGCTCCATTGGTAGAGCACTGTATTAGCAATGCAAAGGTTGTGGGTTCGATTCCAAGGGAACATATCAAATGTATAATATAATATGAATACACTGTACTTCCCTTTGGATTTTAGCGTCAGCCAAATGCATAAATATAAATGTATTCACCCTCAGACCATACATTACAACGATCACTTTCGGTATTAACATAGCTACAGTAGTTTAATCTCACACTTGTGATTGACCACACATTGTACACTGTGGAATTAGTGTTGTCAGTTGCTTTTGAAACAAATCATCACTGTCACTGTCAAAAGTGTTTTTAATGTATGTCAAAGACGAGGGTTATTAAATTCTTCAGTTTGATCACTGTCAAGTTCTTTACAATCTATTATCCTGCAAATGGCAGCACTGAAATGTTATGTTTATGGAAAAGTATTCAAGGCTTTATTGCGAGCAGGCCTCAATTTGAAGGGGGGAAGAGTGTACAAGTATTATTGAACAAGGTAAGAGGTGATGTCATGCTGAATGGACCAGCAGTACATTAGGTTTTCTGGTTGGAGGCCAACAGGACAGAAGCAGATAATTAAGATCTGAGTGTGGAACAGGTAGAAGGTGCCAGTTCTGGAGAAGAAGCTGGCACCCTGACACACTCCTGCCGAGCCATAGTCGATTGGTGAAGTACATCTCTCTCTCTCTTCTCTCTCTCTCTCTCTCTCTCTTTTCTGCTGTATGTGGCGCACTCTCTCTCTGAAAGACTGAGAAGTGGATGAGTTCACCAAGGCATATATAACATATATATTCCAAGGCATGCTTATATATATATATATATATATATATATATATATATATATATATATATATATCTTTCATTTCTATGGAAACATTCATAATGCCAAAATGGACACGTTTGGCTTTGTTGTTGATGATGGCAAATTCTCTTGTCTAATCATTAAGCGTACCATGCAACATCAGCATTCTACCTAACTACCTCTTTCATAAAATTTAAGATTACCAACTTGTAATAACAAGTTCAACAAAGGTGTGAATGGCTGCCAGGAACTCATAACAACAATTTCATGATGTGAACACAGCATTTCCTAAAGATGATTCTACATTGCTACAGAAGCAAACTGACATCACTTAAGTGCATTTTGATTTTTGCATACTGGAACTGGAGTACTACTAGAAATGGTGTCACTTCACCGGCACTCTCTGACCTCAGTATTTGGAATAGTAACATTACTATATGCAAAAAAACTCGCCCACTCTGATGTTGTGCTTCAAATCTGCCGGTCATTGTAGCCTCTCCTCCTCTAATTGCTAAAGGACTTGTGGTCCCTTTACAATAAGTATACAGTTCAGACACACAGGTCCAACTGAGTAATTGTACTCCCCCAGAGACTCTCTTCACGGTGATTACTGCTTGAACTGTGGCTAAGTGAAACCAGAAGGGCTTGCACTAAGGTATCATGGGTCTTCACTCAACAAAGGTTTACTGAGCCATGCCCATACACTCATTACAGTACAACTTGCGGCAAAACAGGCAGAGGGCCAAACATGAAGTACATACGCTTTTTAAAGACAAGGACGTCAGGCAGAAAAACTAGAATCCCATTCACTGAACAGACTACACAAAGAATCATAGCATCACAGAGAATCATAAATGTAGCTGATTAGAAAAAGATGGCTTGTGTACCCTGGCAGGCAAGGCATTGTGGATATTTTCAGACTCAAGATGAAGGTTGGCAGCTTTGCATGCATTCTTGCCATTTTATCCTTTAATACAGCTGACAGGTTTTATGATGGTGGGCTTAGATTAGGTGGATTTGGTGGGACAACCATTTCCCAGGCTTGGAAAATTTGATCATCATGTGCAAAAAGACCTTAAGCACCATGAAAATGCATCTGCAGATGTAGCAGATCTCAAAAGCTATTTGAGTTCATGCGGAGCAAAAATGAATCAAAGTTTCCCTTAATACCTTAAGGCCATGTGGTAAGATTCTAAGTTTAATACAGTTTGGCTAACTGATGATACAGCCCCCACTTCCTGCACTCTATCACAGAGGTGTTTTATTTGAAAAAGCAGACACAATGGGGAAAGTTCTTTGTTCTGTTTGCAGACTCCATCTCAGCTTATACGACAGTGGCAAGCAAAGTGTGGACTCTCGAACCTGGAACCCTGCACAGCAGACATCTGTGCTGTTTTTTAGTGTGATTTAAGGCAGATGTGCCTTAGCAGGGAGAGATGAATGGCTGGATGAGGAAGGAAAGGGGAAGACGAACTGCATGGTGTTCTTGGAAAGGCAAGGCTAATAACACCCAATGATTGGTGTGCTTTATGCCCTGCCAAGAATCACTGGCTGTACAACAATACAAATGTCAAACGACCTGGGCATTTAATCACTCTTTATATGAGGTGTTTAACTCTGTTTTGCCCACACTTGGGCTGGACCAACACTCTGTTAAACAAGACGTACGGTTTTGTGTACTGTATTGGAGAGGCAGAACACAAAGGGGTCAATTCACTAATTCTATAACTCATACTGCTTCTTAAAACTACTTTACTTTTCACCTAACATAACCGATGCCTTTTGTTTTTAACACAGTAAAATCCTGAGGGGTAAAATCAAGTCCCGGTCCTACATTTTTAAAAAAACCCTATTTCTATTTTACAAACCCTATTTCGAAAGGAAATACATTATGAAAGTAAAACAGGTTTCACACGTTGTTTCACTTGTTGACTTTACACCCCTGTTCATGTAGCCTTTATCACATCAGCAGAACTAATTAATCCAGCACAATAGATGCAGAGAGTTTGATTAGGAGGTTCATCTTTAACGTTAAATTCAGTAACTGAGATTAAAGCAGTCCCCTTTGGGTCTGTCCTGTCTGCTGAGAGGTCCAAATCAGAACTCTTCTAAAATGTGTGCATGTCCCAGGGCTGAATAACTCATTGCCTGCTGATAAAAACCAGTGCATTTACGTTGCCTGTCCTCTTCACTTTCTCTTCGCTCACTCAGCAGATTCAGCAGAGCACAATAAAGCCTTTTCATTCTGCAGCACTCCGATGTAAGTGTGATTACCAACTCGAGAGGGATGAGACGGAGGGATCTGGCAACGTGATTGCTCGCTGAAGCTTTTCCCACAAAGACCAAAAGCACACAGTGACACTGATTTTGTCGTTACTGTAAGAGTATGCTGTTAAATAGAGGGTAGAGGTGAGGTACAGAAGGTGAAAGGTGTACAGAACAAGTACCCTGAGGTGCATTGTGGGTATGGAGGATTGGCTGAACATTCTGGAGATGTAGTCCAAACACCAGGGAGGTTCTTTAGACTCAAAATGTTAAAATTTACCTGTTTTTCATTTTGTAATGATACAAATCTGCCTTTTAGTAGTGCTTGCTTATATTTATAATAGGGTTGGGGAACAAATTTGTACAAGTACAAATGAAAATGAAACCTCAATTTATGTGGCTAATTAAGGAGAGGTGTGCAATTATTATAACGCAAACAATTGAAGTTCTCACCTGGCAAAAAAACAGATTAAGTGAAAAACCTATAGACTTACAATGACAAGCAAAACAGACCAGCGTGTCCAGCAAAGTCAAGCATTCCACTCTACACTGGTTTAAATAATTTTAGCAGGGTCAAAGAAACCTTTGCAGTATCCAGGCACCACAGTTTCATAGCAACATGGATATGGGCTCTTTTGGATTTTTAACCAACTAGCAAGAACAACCTAGTAATCACTTATAGCACTGCAGCATCATGTTGGCAGGTTTTGCACAGGTAAGCACCACTCACTTTTTTCACAAAATGTAAAAGTCCAGTTTAGGAATATCTTGCCATTATAAAACATGCCGGATCATGCCTTTCCACAAAAGCAAATGCTCCTCTGTGTCATTCTCTTGAATAATTTCCCCCTCACTCTATAATGACTTTGCTGAAAGTGAGAGGATGCATACCGTACACATAAAACCAGCTTTGACAAAGATGATAGCTCAGTCCTCACAGTTCATGCACCATGTGTCCTAGTAGAGCCTGAAAATGAGTATACATTTCCAGTTCAACACACACGAGTCACCCGTTGATGATCCTCATGTCCAAGTAGTCACATTCAGATCCGCATTAGGGAGGATGCAAGCTGAAACAATGACAACATATGTTCACAGACTTTAATTAACACTTGCATGCGCTCATAAGTTTCAGACAGGCTCCTAATGTGTTTCATAGAGCTGTTATTTTGTGTTATTCTGAGGGCCCCTATTTTATAAAGTTATTTTCAAGTTATTTCAAGAAATAAGGCCTAAGAGTGTGAATTATGAATGTGCCTCATCCTTGGAATGGACTTCTGGAAATGCTGGCAATTTACTGATTCAGGGATACCAGTCAACAGAAACAGTATAAAAACCGGTAAACATTACAATACACTAACAGGCAACTGAAGTAAATAAGAAATGCTTAGCGCTGTCAATCCATTAAAATATTTAATCCAATTAGTTATTAGTTAACTGAATTAATTGCAAATAACTATACATACAAATAAAGGGAATTCAAAAGACCATACAGTTTTTGTGGTATACACAATATTGACTAAACATTGACAAAAGTAGATTTTACAATGATTTTATCGTTTAGTTAATCAAGTTTGTTTGCAGACTGGCGTCATAGTTAAATTGACAACCCTAGAAATGATGCGACAGTAAACCTCTCATTCGTTCTGCTCTGGAAGAACAGTGACACAGTTAATCGTCTCCTCCTCTGGTTATTTAATCACTAATGGCTAATAGTGGCTGTTTCTTACACAAATCTATCATATGGCTTCATGAGCAGACAAGTCCAATGGACCACTTATGATACCTTATGTGCTTTTGCATTCTTTTTGAAGCTTACAAGCTGTTAGAAACAGACTTCAGAATGTGTTCCAAAGAAAGTACCAGCATGCTTGGAACAACATCAGTCTGAGTAAATAATGAGATTTTTCTATTTTTTAGCAAACTAAACCCACATACTGTTCCTGCATTACGCATACTGTAAGTTAATTTGGATAAAAGCCCAAAGAGATCCCTAATAACAAAGATAACAAGAGTCAACCGAGGCTTTTCCAAACTACATCGAGACTGATGGCTGGCCTCTTTCAGAGGAGAGATAACACAATGTCGCACCAGAGCGTTCAGCGGTGACTCACTGCAGAGTGGGAACAGCACAGGCTATTTCTGTTTAAAGAGTATTAACAGAGGAGGGGGGACCTTGAGGACTCATGCTTTGTCCATTCTCTTCTGCTGTCATATGTCATCATCTGCCTGGACTGATAAATCATGAGGAGGAAAATAAACCACTCAACCTCTTATTCGATAGAAGGGGGAACCTTAACCAACCCATATGCTTAAGGAAATGAAGACAAATCAAAGCATTCTGGGATTAATTTAAAGTTTAGTCAAGACAAACTCTGCAAAAGTTGAACAAATTGCTGTGGGGTTCTTTTAGGGATTTCTGCTCTTATCTTTGACATGGACGGCATCTTACTGTGTTGAAAAGCCAAACTGCACAGCTTCTCAGTTATTGACAAGTGAATACTTATATAGCTAGCGTCACATTCATCTTTAATGCCAGCAATTAATAATTGAGAAGATCTTAACTTGTGCCCACAAGTCAGGTGGGTGCAACACAACTGCCATGTACTGACTAAAACATTAATCAACAGCACTTTGGCTGTGTAAATGATCTATTTGTGGGTGTCAAAAAGCAGAAAAACAGACTTCATATACCTGGTCAAAATAATGACTTATTATGAGACACTTGAGTACATTATACAGGGTATTAGACATGGTACCATGGTACTAATGCAATTCTGTGGTTCTTAACATATTCTATAGTTCTTTAAAGATCCTACTGTACTTTATCATATGAAGATTTATTGTGAATGTCTGAAACAGAATGATCTGATCAGAGCTACCTTTTACTTAGCAAAATCCAATTACTGTAGTCTTCCTGGACTCATCTTACAGCTATTCTACAAACAATGAGTCTCTTTATTCTCTCTTTTTCCTGCAGTTATAAACAGTGTGTAAAAACCTTTATTCAAAGCTTCAGTGAGTGCCGTTTCAGTACAGCCATCATCCAACTCTTTCCACAACATCTTTATGTATTTGAGTAGATCCATGAAATGAAATACTCTGGGTCTTTGTTTTCATAAGGGGCTGTGGGTTTGTTTTGTTATGGGAGGGTGTGTTCTATAGATTCCATCTTCTCCTCTGCACACTGTTACCTAGGATGTGACGTCTGCTTTTAATGCAGTCTGGTTCCAAAAAATTACTCTAGAATTATATAAGTGAAAAAGGAAAGCTGATCGCTTTGCTGTGTGTGTGGTCTCGGAGGTACTCAGTTAATGGCAGCTGTTTTAAAGGAACAGGACTATAGTTATCTATCTCTGGGAAAAATAAAATATACTGGTATCAGTTAAAGATGGTACTTTAACTTTATATAAATGAAAAAAATGATGACCTTGATTTTGCAACCAGGATGTGTTTCCTGGATCAACATCTTTTGCTTGTTCAATGTTCCTTTTAAACAAACACAATCCTAACCCTAACCTAACCCGTTAACTACCTATTATAGAAATAATAGGTTGATAAGAACACTGAACATGACCTTAAAATCTGATTGGCTGGCAGGCATATTGTTCCAAAAACAAAAAGGATGTTGATCCAGGAACACACTCTACTTGGCACAATTATGGTTACATAATTCTGTCTACATGGTAGCTGATTTCTTTGAGGTTTTCCTGCTAAGAGAGGAAATCAATACTGACCTCATTCTGTTTAATTCATTATCACCCAGAGCGTTTAGATGAAGACAACACCAAAATGCAATTATCACCTTGTTTTTTTTAATCATGTCATTGGAACATGACAGCAGAAGCCTTCTTCAAAAAGTTCATCCCTGGTGAGTAAAGTGTCTGTTTTTCTCTCTGATCTTTAAGCTCCATTAAGAAGACAGCTCTGGATCTTGATGACAAACAGGCAGTGTTTCAGGAAAGCTGCCCACAATCAATTTATTTCAGTTCAAATTTTTACCCATTAATCTCCTAGGTAATCAATTATGATAGCCCTGAGCTGGAAATGTAATATTGATATGATGTCAGTGCTGGCTATGTATATTTAAAAGCGGAGAGAGGATGTATGTGATTTCTGCACTGTAAGCATCACCTAACAGAACTGCAAAAATACTGACTGTTTTCAAACAGGTTTTCCAAACACACCCCATCTGCCATTGGTTACACAAACAGATGGTCTCCACCCCAAACTCATGAAATTCTTAGGGCCAATGCTGCCATGTCAGGCTGGTCAGGACACTCAAACAGAGCGATGCTTCAATAGCATCCCAAAGCACTGTTTACAGTGGAATCAAGTCTATCACAGAATGACATATTTCACCTTCAATTACATCAGTGTTAAAAGCTTGTGGTCTGTCATCATGAAACCAGACTTACTAAAAACAACATTCATGGGTTAACCACAAGCAGTCCATGTAGTTGGGGCCTTTTTCAGGGGAATAACCAGGAATGTTATTCCAGGTCCTGTAATGAGGGGGCCTACTAAGATCCTCTGTGGTATAGCCTACTCACTGGGCTCAGAGAAGGAGCTGGCCCAACCATAAAAAATTTTGTTCCACACCCCACAAATTTTACAGATTACTTCTGCATGAAGCTTGCCAATGATCCATTAGCATAAGGCCTTCATGAGCATTCAGACATGGAGAGCCCTTTTCCTTCCCAACACTTGGGACAAGACAGATACCCATCGGCAACACAAAAACATGCACTCTCATTCACTCAGTGACAGTGATTTAACATAACTCTCTCTGAGGAATGCAGTGACCACACTGGTGAATGACCCTTGCCACACACACACAGAGGCTTCTAATATATAGGCATCCAAAACATTATAAACCCATTTAGACATAGAAAACTTTCCTGAACTCAAAATCTTTGAGTGTGAACAATTAAAGGATCATTGCAATAAAGTTTAGTATAGTTAAAAAAAAAATTATGTACAATTATGTATTCACATGCAACACAATGTGAATCATGAACTCAGGGAACACAGATTTCCCAATTGTAACAGTAACTATCCTGCATCATGAAAAGGAATGTAGTGAAAACCTACGTCTCTTGTCACTTTTAGTATAAGGGCCACCTGTCACCATTTGTGTTCTCCACCACCCTGAGAAGCTATAAAGAGATAAAAGCAACTGCCCCGACCAATCAGATTTCAGTAAATATGCGTCAGTATTGATTCAGTAAATATCTGACAGCAGCCAGACCGTCTTGGAGCCAGTCTGCTGGTGGGAAACCAAGTTAGCATTAATTGTCTTTGATATGGTCAGTACGTGCCAGTCAAACAACGAGATTAAGATGAATAGAAATGCTAATGAATGGCATATTAGACTTTTCTGAACTGTAAGTAACCATCAGGAATATCTGTAGAACAGCAGCCAAAGAGAAGTCAGAAGAAAGCTGGGCTAGCGGTAGCATCATTAACATTAGCATTATCAGGATCTGGCCAACAGAAGAGGAGTTCAGCTTGAAGCCCATCAACTCAACGCTGACATGATTGATGGAAGTAATTACCACAAGGAGCTGCATTTAGATCATTTAGGGAGTGTTGAGGGATACACCGTCTGTGTGACTCAAAATGATAAGCGCTCTCCTTCACACTGCCATATGGAAATATTCTCTTCCTTGTGTGCTTGGTTTCGTCTTCGCCTTGTATTCGTGAGCACTGACTACAACCAATGTGCCACAGGCCTTTTTAAAGCACCATCTAATTTCAAAGGCATGCATTCAAAAAGCAGATTATTTTAACCAGGTGATAAATCTGTGCTTTTAACTACTTTAAAGTCAACTTACCCATGACATGAAACGATCAAGGGTGCCACTCTAACAAGGCCTTCTGAAAAGCTGCTTGAGATAACTTTAATCTTACTGACTTAATGTCTATCTGCTAAAAAAGGTTCAGAGACAAACAGATCAACTTCTTTTTGTAGTTCAGAAAGATTATTTTCTTGCTTTGCTGAAAATTAGCAAGAAGGTCGACTGGGGAGAGAAACACTTCATTTGTGTCTATTAAGAAACTTGGTTGTGCTTTTAAATAATAAGGTTTAACAAGGACTGTGTGGAAACAATCACTGGGTAATATTTCACCACAGTACAAAAGTACAAAAGAAAAGGATATGGATTTTTTTTAAATAAAGAAAATGAGAAATCTAGTTTTAGGAACATTGAGCATTTTGCACTGTGACACTGTTTCCATTAGTGACATTTTCTTCCCAAATTCTTTTGCAGAATATAATTTCTTATTTCTTTCTTTGACTTTGGGGTGAAATATGACACAACATTTCCTGACAGTTTTCGTGAGGTTCACAGAAATGGCCATTCCCCTCAAGCACACTGTTTTAGATTTAACCAGCTCTTGACATCTCAGTATCACAGGTCAGGGGATGGATGACTAGGAAAGATGCCTCACAAACATTTGGGCTCCTCCAGGCTGAAACCTTAGAATTACCCAATTCGACCATGAGAAATCTTTAACTCGTTAAAATCTTTGTCCAAAGTGGGCCACTTATAACCACAAGAATCTGGAGTGGCTGGGTTTTGTTCATTCAACTGTGAGAGAATAAATGGCTATTTAAAATTATTGTTAAAAAAATCTTAATATAATTTTCTTGCAACAAAATTATACTTACTGTTGATGTTTTTGTTGTTATAGGAAGTCGAGTGCCTGTTCTAGTTTTGTTGTTGTCTAGGGACAAAATATATGAGCCACTGTACAGTACAGAAGAATAATGAGCCTTTCGTAATTACTGTTAAGGTAAGTGGGTATTTGTCACAAGCCCTCCACCTTCCACAAGCACAGCAACTTTACCCAAGCACCATCTCTGTGCCAATGCAGAGGGTGAAAAGATACAAATGAATGGCCAACCTCACAAACAAAGAGATGAATTCTCTCCACCTTGCTGTCCAGTGTTATTTCAAGTTGCACTCAGTATTGGTTTATGTTGCAATGGCTGACACCAGTGGCAATGGTGTGGATTCTTTATCACACAGAAACAAGTTCTCTACATTCTCTACACATATTTGTAGGCAGTTGTGAATTACTTATTCCACAAGTTAAAGTGTTCAGTAACTACAGATTACAGAGATAATGCGAGTTTAGCATGCAGCTGGTCGAATGAGCTCAACATGTCAGCCCCCAAAAGGCGACTACATCTACATCTACATGACTGAAGACTTCATCTTGTGTTAGTGAACATGATTTTAGTTATCTTATTTAAAATTACTATTCAATTCTTTGTGTAAAGCTGTTTTAGTGAGGGGGAAAAAAAAATCACAGTGTACCTCTAAAGACCAAAGACCATTACATGAGGATTCAACAATTCAGCTGGAACAGGAAACACTAAACGTAACTGACTTGTTCTTCAAACTGACAGCTTCTTTGTCTGTACGTATTACCCCTGAGCCCTATGATCAGTGATGACAGCAAGATATCTAAGGCCTGAGGAAGTCCACTACTATCCCAGATTTTTCCTGATATTAACATGAGTTTAGGAGGAATGTCATCAAACTATTTCAGTGATTAAGATCTCTTCCTGCTTAATGACAGGTCTTGTATTCATGTAATGTAAATACAGCCTGGAATAGGGCCAAGCTGTCACTGATGCAGAAACTGAGGGCTTTGCTGCACGCCTGATCACATGGGCAACTTCTAAGAGCTGCCTTAAAAAGGTTATGCCTGCAGGCTATGAATTACCAAATGCTGTTAAAATCAGACAAACCACAAAATGATTATGGCAGAAAAAGTGCCTCAACAGTGATCTACAAAAAACCCTTCTGATAACACAACTGACTTCTAATCTAGTCAATTAAAATTAGCAGATTTTCCTACTTTTTATGATTTACGAATTTAGGAGATTACAGACTCCATAATTTGTATTTGAGGACAAAATTATATTTTAGAAGCACCAACAGAGTACTAAACTTGGAGGTATTTGCACAGGTTATAAAAAAAAAAAACTTTTTTTGGGATATGCATATTATGCGATCATAATATTATTATATTATGATATTGTGCTGTCTTTAAAAATAACTTCCACTTGTTTTCATTTTTTTTAATATAGCAACATTCATCATTTAATGGATTCATACAAAGCTGCAGTACCTTGTATCTCCAGGCCTTTAAAAATGTAAGACAGGCTTACCTCTCTAAAGTGAAAAATACATTGTGTTACTGATATCTGCCATAGTACGAAAGGTATGTTTTGTTACAACTACAGAAAATTCTGGATGGTTGGGGGTTGTAGTTAACAATACAACCTTTATCAGTTCTGGCTTCCATTTTTTACACCTCCACTGGTCAAACAAACACAGCGGAACACATACAACTACCTGGCCAAGCAAACATGGAAAACATACCTTCACACATACGTTAACACATATTGAACATGAAGCCTGCTTTGTTCTGCCACTGGAAGGTATTTGCCCTGTAATCCTATGCCGTTTACACTGAGCATATATTAATCCATCTTTCCTGACACCTTCCCTACAGGAAGCACCAGCTTTTCTCCTCCATGCCTTCAGCTGATATATTATTCTAACTGTGATGTAATTTCCTCCTACAGAAATTCTTTCGTGATTACATCAAGCAGGGTAAAACTTGAAATTACAGAGTGTTCTGCTTGTATGAGTTGTTCTTCATAACAAAAATGTCTCCAGGCAGAGCACATAGGATATATATTTTAAAGTAGAGCCATATAGCACTATAAAAATGCTTTTCTAGGTCATGAGGGGTTTCTGGGGCTTTGCATATGGAATGAAAGTTTGGCACGATTAACTGAACATGCACAGAATTCTCTCACCTTCACCACCTTTGAGACAGAGCAAATAGCATGGAGCTTACAAAAGCATGAGGGTTCAACCTAATAAACACAGGCAGAGAAAGAATTTTCAGCCAATTATAGCTAAAATCTTTTGCTAGAAAACAAAAGCTTAGTGCTGCAGAAAAAAAAAACAGCCAGCACAAATATTTAATAATGACCCTTACTTGTCACTGACGTTTAAACACTTTTCGATCAGATCAAAGACTCTGTCATTTCATAAATCCTGTCCTGCCACAAAATCCAAAACTGTGGCACATACAGAGACTAAAACTCTAAACTATTATAATTTTCTGAGCATTATTGTTTAGCTGTAAGTGTGTGCAGTGCATTCAAAATATCAGCTGATTCAAAGTGAATCCAGGCCTAAATCCTAAACATTCATAGATGATCAGATCACATGTCAACACTGTTGAACTTTAACATTATAAGAATGAAAATATAACCATTTAATAAAACTTTGTGGTACTTTCTACAATGGTTGTCAGGTTCAGAGGGCACTCACATATCAAGCTGATGAGGGCCAACAGGCAGAAACACAGACAAGCTTATCTTGGTGGAAGAACAACATCAGAGTAATTACACAGAAGTGAAAGCAAGACAGATAGCAGATAACTAGAGGAGATCAGCTCTTTCTGGGTGTGTGTGTGTGTGCAATATTAAAACTGTGAAAATGAGCCACTAAATAAGCTTTGAAATCTGTCTCACCAACAGGCTTTCATTTCTTCTCCATTATCAGAAAGAGCACACAGAATCTGACCTCTGCGCTCAAACCCCTGTTCTTCATACTTTTTGACAGTGACTAATGACCAACGTGGAGTTTAATGCCACTTTAACATTTAAACAAACAATTTTTATCAAAATACTGAGGTTGTCAGTTCTGTGGCCTTATATTGGGACAAAAATATTTAAACATAATACATCTATATAGTTTTGTTCAGCCCAAATTCTGCAGAACAAATCTGCATCAGCCTTATAGAGGTCTCACAAAGTGGTCTCCAAACGTGCCTAACAATCATACATGGCATGTTGTGACCACTTTCCGTGTGCACCACCCAACACTACACTGTCAAAGATCAAAATGACATTTTCAAAACACTGGCATCTGCTCACTACCATTTCCAGAGGGGACACTAACATATTCAACAAACTGTGGTTGGGGGAGGGATTGTGACCAAGTCTACTTTGACGATCCATTGTCCCGATTCTAGAAAGCTTTGAAAGAGGTTCTATCACCCAAAGGTCCAGTGAATAGCTGATTAGCAAGTCTTCTTACTCTGACCTTTTAGCCTCATTACCATCAGCAGCCCTAGTGAGCACCACTAACTAACTAACTACTGACCCACATGGACCTCATTTTTAGAAGACCAACATTTTTAGACATTTCAGCAACCTTCTCCCATCACAGTACAAATTGTAATGTCAATAATGTCAAATCTAACATTGGTTTCATTATTATAAACCGCATGAGAAGATGCTGGACAGTCTTTACCACTTATGCTCGTGAAAATCACAGAAACATATTCCTCGCAGATGATCCTGAACCAAATCGCTCCAGTCCTGAGTAAAAGACTTATGCTGCCTACAGAACAAGCTGTCACCGAAGTGAATCCTGATATTTAATGCAGAATTTACAGACATAGGCTGTGTCACAACATCTACAGAGCTGCCTACCCAGACATTTTTCGTATTCACATGCATGCCCACTACAATGCAGTCTAGGTTGGCAGTGCACTTGGTTGGTCACCTCATATTAATCTGGTTTAAGTCAAGCAAGAAGTGTTTGAGTCCACTAATTATTTTTATTTCTTTACAATCCTAAAACGGTAGTTCCGGTCCTTGATTGTGATTGGTTGAGCCCTGAATCGCTCTATAACGTACACCTGTGACCTCACTGCATCTGTATTACCGAGCCACTGCGTTTTATCAATATCATTACATTTGTGCCACTTTTTAATTATTATTACTATTAATTAACAAATATATGATGATATAACCATTTTATTAAAGCAATAAGACCCGCGAAGCCGTGGTTTACAGTGGATTTATATCAGTTAAGGGGCGCTAACCACGGCTTCTTGGGACTTAATACACCACAACAAAGTTTTACTTTGCCACTGTTTTCGCAAAATGGCCATAGTTACTACAATGATCAGTAATTAAATTGCATGTAATATTTGCTTTTAAGACAAAACAAATAAACAACATGAACCCTTTCATTACCTGAACCCCGTGCACTGTTTCTTCACATCGGCAACAGTAACTGCAGTAGCTACGGGATTTTGGCGGAAACTACGTACTATTTATTCATAGTGACAGTTTTTAGACACTGTTCTGTTAATCGGTACACAAGGCTACAGAAAAGTGGTCTGTTTGCTTCACTACCCTGTAGTGAAGTTTCTTGGATCCGGACTCACCTGAGACACCAGCGGGATGAGCGTTTGCTCCACCGAGCGAGTTTGGATCTCGAGTCCGCAATCAAAGTTCCCACCGCCGCCGCACGGAGACGAAGCCATTCCCGCCGCTCGGATCCTAATGCTCACGACAACACTGAGTTTGATGCGAGTCTATAAATACTGCAGCTTTATATTTGGGTTAGTTTAAAAAGCACACTGCGTTTCCGGAGATCCTCTCTGTGCCCTTCACTGTAATCCAGGCTTACTCGGAAATGCTTCTGATTGACTATTTGTATGCATGCAATACAACTAACAACAACCACAGGACTGCTGCAGCCACTGGCGAGTCTGTCCGAGAGAGAGAGAGAGAGAGAGAGAGAGAGAGAGAGAGAGAGAGAGAGAGAGAGAGAGAGAGAGAGAGAGAGAGAGAGAGAGAGAGAGAGAGAGAGAGAGAGAGAGAGAGAGAGAGAGAGAGAGAGAGCAGCACAATGTGTTTTGCCTCCCACGACGACCAGGGACAGCTTGATCTACCGTGTCCAACTTTTCATTGTTACTCACTTTTATTGTTACTATTATACTATTGTTTTTACTTACTATATGCACATTTATTAATGTTATGCATTTTATATGATTGTTTTATTATTTATGCATATTATTATTTATAGTGGCTTGGTTAATTGCCTTGATAGGCCCCATACAATCTTAATAGGATTGGAAATAACATCCAAACCAATAGGAAATACATAAACACAGGGGAAAGAAACTTTGGACTGCAAATGACATCATGAGGATTCACCAAAACGAATCACCAATGCATGGAAGTGACTGTGGCCGAACCCATTATTTAAACCACCCAGAGAAACCTTATGGGCAAACATTACCTGACAACATTGTTTTGCAATATTGTTGCTTTCAGCCACGTTCATTGTTAGTAATAACTGCAAAAGCTCTGCCATTACAAATTTACAGGTATTTGTCATGCCAATAAAGCACAATAAACTGGAACTGAAAACAGTAAGGGGGGAAGACAGATGGGGGGGGGGAGATGAGAGTTTTAGATGTATATTAAGGACAGCAAACAACCCTCTGTCATGCAAATGTTTTCTCATGGTCTGTAAGAAAGTGTATATGCTAAAACTAGTTATTTTAACATATCCCATCCCATAGCAGTGCATAATGCATTGCACACAACACACACAAGCTCAACAACTCGGGATGAGCTACTGTGTATTTCCGTGGTGCTGCTGAAGTAACAATAGTCCATTTATTAAATGCTAATTGAAGTTACTAATCTCATCACAAATGCAGACTGTGCTCCAAATGTCTTAGCCTCTGATTTTCTCAGGCTGTTGGCTGTTTAGAAAGACATTAAGCATTTCATTGATGGTCAACTGATTCTAATGGGATATAAGATTTCTGCCTTCTTATTTCTTAAAGGCTTAGCATGGACATCTCATTTAGGCAGACAGTCTTTTCATAAGAGCTGTGATGACCTAAAGTGTTTTATTTAGGATGTTAAGAAGGTGATTTCCCCTAAGATTTCATCAAGTTTAGAATCAGCACTGACCTACTTCTCAGGAGCTTAGCTGTAATATTGGGGGATTCTAAGGATTGGTCAAAACTGTGTGTCATTTTTTCATGTTAAAATACTCTGTAATATCCCATCTTTATTTGTATAGACAATGATAAGTAAGCCATTTATTTGATTTCTTTTATTTGATTTATGGTTGATTTCCTTAAAAAGTATCTGACCAGCCCAATACAGCAACATTAGGTCAACCAGGGGCATGAGTTTGGTGGCACTGACAAACCAATGGAAGACGTGGGGCATTTTCTGGAAATCTTTCTCTATGTTGAATATGTGCAATTCCATTTGGTTACTCCAATGGCACAGAAATGACATAATAAACCTTTAAAAAATTAACCATGAAGGTGCTGAACATGTTGTCTCGTGTTCTCACAGTAATTCAAGCTATCAGGGATGCTAGTTTTCTCTGAGCCATGAGTATCAAGTGACACAAGAACACTTCCTCAATCCAGAGCAGCTGAAGCAGAGGCCAAATAAACCCTGCTATACAACCACACACAGATCATGGGCCTCAAAAGCGGTTTGCACTCCTCCAGCACATGCACAGAGGGGTAGCGCTTTGCAAACCCAATGCCAGAAATTTAACAGCACTGTCAAATGTCATTTCCTTCAATTGTACTTACAGTAAAGCAGCATCTAGGCAGCCAAAATGTGATCCGGTCATGTTGTTTTTTTCCAAAGCCTATTTCCTGAATGCAATAAAGAAGTGATTGACATGGTTTTCAAGATGGCCATAGCAACCTGGAAATTTGAATTCTCTCCACCTCTGAAGTATGTAGGGGCCAGATGCGATATTTCTCTGCTTTATATCTAAAATTTCAACTTTAATGACGCAATCTATCCTCTCCAGCAGAGACCACACATTTGCTCATGGCAGCACCTATTTGAGCATGCATCTTCAGTAGAATAACCTGAGAACAGATTGCTCTTTTCTATATTTTTTCACACTTTTTAGAAATGCTGACAGCATTTTTCACCTTCAGAGATCCTCGTGTTGCTCAGTTCCAGAAGGCAGTGTGTAGACTTTGGAGATCATAAATGAAGGGACTTAGGAAAGCGAGAAAGAATTGTGCGAAGTGAGCACATTCATCACCCTGGAAACACAGATCTGCATTCGAGCAGGATGCCAAATGCGAAGTGAATCCCTGAGCCCTTCTTCACCCCACCAATCAGGACTGATTACAAGACACGTCACGTATGGGTCATTGCTGGGAGACAAATGTTTGAAAATTTAAGCAAATGTAATGTGCTTACAAATGATAAAATCATTTGTAAGCACATTACAAATGTTGTGTGACAAACGTTGGAGCTGCTTTGCTTTCTCTGCAATGCCTGCTGAAGTTTTTCAACTCTTTCAGGATGCAGAGAAAGTTCATCTGCTTGCTGCCAATAAACTTTGTATTGCATTACTTATGGGACATCATCGTCAAAGAAAAACCACCATAGACACAAACATTGGGTCTGTTTATTTTTACTTAGCCTACAACTTTCACGTTTTGGCTTCTGACTGTTTTTCAGTGGATGCTATGCAGGGTTGAGCTTGGGCAGTATCTGGATGGGAGACCTCTGGGAAACCTTGCAATCTATGTGGGTCTTAATACCCCAGTATAGTGATCTGGACATCCTGACATGCTGTGGTTATTGTGATGTTTTTGAAAATTGTGGGGTTGTCCTGACCAGATTTATCTGTTGGTCATGTGGCATCACTTTCTCTGATTCTTATGTCTTAATTCATTTAATAATAATAATATTAATGATTTGTGTATTATTATTTTAAAAAAAGGTTTCCAAACGTTTTCTATTACAGGTTGTGGTTTGTCTATTGCAATTATCTTTATTTCACGAGTTTGCAATAGCATGTAATCGCAAATAATCATAAATGCATATTTGGTGTGCATTCAGGGAGGAGGGCTCCAAGCTCAGAATTTGGCCTGAACCCAGAGTACTCCCCCATCCTTGACTGAGGTAGTTTCTAGCCAAGAGTGAGGCGATGTGGTGGCAAAGGGATGCTGCAAAACTGTCATAGGACAGAGGTGAGGGATGGCTATATATTTATATATGCACCCCTGCATGATGGTTGGTTGGGTTACATGACCGTGCTCCACCCTAACTTTCTTAAATAAACTTAATATAAAAAACAACAGAATACTTTGAAAAATTCTAAATCTCACTTAGATAGCTAAATGTTTGAGTGAGCACAAATGTGGGCGAGAGTGTATGTATTTATGTATGTGTATGGAGTCTGACCTTACATACTTGCTCTCCCAACTCATGCAATAATAATACAAAGAAGGAAAAGACAAGGAAGAAACAGCTAGCTTCTGCCTACAGTTATGTTAGAGCTGGTGGTATCTTTGGCCCAGAATGTTCTGGAACACAGACAGCATTTATAACATCCCATTAAAAAAACTCTACACCCAGTTGCACAAACTTTGTGAAGTATGTCGGTTTACTGAAGAGAACCTTTTGTCACCCAGAAGCTATGGGTAAAATTGTTAGCATTATTAGGCTTTAATTTTCTGCATACAAAGTGAGAAAACTAAACAAAATACATACATTTTTAAAATATATTAAAATCCATTTGCTCTTAACTGCAATTGCAATGATTGCATTTTGGCAAGGTTCATGGGTTCACCTCCCAGAGAAGTGACAAAATGTTTGAAAGTGCTTTGGATAAAAGTGTCTGCCAAGTGAATAAATGTAATTAACAGCTAAAAACAGCACTGAAAGATACAAGAAAGTGTAAATGACCCCCTGTAAGCTCTGTAAAAGTCCTCTATCTGCCACCAGTTGTTTTCTAAAGTTTTAATCATCAAGAAAACTCTTCATTCTCACAGGGATTATATGAATGTTCTTCATAATCTTTATAGAGTGAAACAAATTCTCTGTGAGGTTCTGATGTCAGGGTCCAAGAATGGTATGCGACACAGAGCAGAGACTGCTTTTCACATGAGGTGTTTGATAATGAAGTGTCAGGCTGCTAATGTTTTAGGACTTGCATTCATCCTCCTCTCTGGCCTGTTGTCATTAATCATTTCATTTCAAAGGTTCAAAAGCAACCACAGATTTTTGTTTGCCATCTCATCAAGCAGTCAGCGGGAAACTGTTTCTGACAAAACTGTCACAGAGTCTTTGCGATCGATGCCCGGCAGCCCTCTTTGGATTGGCCCATATTTGACAACTGAGTCAAATTCAGGCACAGATGTGAACAGGAAGTCAGAAGCCCAGTAATCAAGCTTTACCTTGGGTCAATTAATGAATCTATAACATGCAACCAAACGAATTATTTTATGAAACTGCCAGTTTATAAAGTTCAGCATAAACAAGGGGCATTTATTACATACCATTTAAAAGTGGAACATAATGTTCCTTTGTAAAATGAAGTATGACAAGTTTATTGCACAGCTGTATGGTCTTCATAACCAGAGGGCTCAATGATAATCCTCTTTCCCTTCCAAGTGTTTAAAGCACATCTGCACAGAGGCTGAGACACTCAGAATAAATCAACTTCATAACACAACACTGTAGGGCTGTTGTTGACAATAAAAAAGAATGTAATTCTTATCATGAAACTCAAACACCAAGTTTTACTCATTGAGTAAACTCATTGAATTTAAAACAGCAATGCAATGTCAACCAAACTGGTACACGTTGTTAAAATGTAATATTTCACTCTATGATGATTCTGTTGACTGTTTTTTTGTCCAAATGCCTTTAATGGTGACGTCTATGGATTTATTAGACTTGTAGAGTTAGGTGAGTATGACTTCTGACTGATCTGTTAATTACATATCTAGCGCCATCTACTGATGTGCTCATGTGCTCTTACTGTGAACAAGTACTCATTGTTCTTTATTTCCTTTTGATCTAAAAAGGAAGGAACTCAATGCTCGAGATTATTAATAAGCATGCACATAATACACAAAGTTTCACTCTAGTGCCCCAGTGCTTCTAATCTGTGGTCCATTCCATGTCAGTTCTTCGCATAAAAATGAAACATTTACTTACTAAATTACTTGAGTTGTTTTGATGACTATATCCACTCAGACTGTTTTCAATTCACAGTCTTTAGTAGTTACATTACATTTTTGCTTTGAAAAGAACATTCTGTAACCTATAATTGATAATAATGAAATTAATAAAATATAATGAAAACCGATAGTATTTACACTTTCAGAATCATTTAACAATTTGGAAAAATATAACACATTAGTATAATAAATTCACGTTTTTGTGAGTCTAATTAAAAATATTACATTAATATTAGCTACAGGCCTACAGCTGCATTAATAGAATCAGCAGGCAAATCTGTCTTTAGGCCAAGGCACTAAAATAATTGCCAAACAGATCTTCCTAACATTGCTGTATTACTATCAATGGATACAGGGAAATAGTTCAATAATGCCAACTGGTGTCACTGTTTCTCACTGGTTTTGTTATTTAGGTTGTTAAGAGTTAGTGATCCAAAATGCCTGAGTCAGAGGTACAGAGGATACATTAGGACCAAAAGTACAAATTATATGTAAGTATATGACCATGTATGGCTACAGTACAATTACAGTAGAATAAATTAAGATAGTCAAGCACAAACATTCCAGAGAGCCATGTAATAACCATCAAGAAAGGGATAATGTACATTTAGCCAGTTGTTATTACAAAAAACCCAAACTGGGTGACTCAGGACTCTGTCTTATTACACAACTACTTCTCTTTGGAAGTCTTTGGAAGACTGCAGACTTTGGAAGGTCACAACTGACCAATCAGAATCAAGTATTCCAAAGAGCTGTGTAATAAAACAAAGTTTTATCTCAGAATCAAAATTGCCATTAGGTATTAACACTTGTTTTCAAACAATGTATCTCTTTGCCATATATAAACCTCACTAAATGTGTTTTATTATTTTATAAAAGCCATTTATTTGTAGTTCAGCGGTCCTTAGACATGCTAGTAAATTGATAAGATAATATTCTTAAATTTAAATATAATGCAATTATAATATAATGGACACTCTGAATTTGCAGACTTAAAAGCCAACTTATTATAACAAATAATTAAAAACAAACTGTTCCTGTTTTACAGCAGCTGGAGGCTGTGTGGAATGCATGTTTGTGCCAGTGTGGTTATCTGAATGTCATGTGATTTACAGGAACAAGAAGAATAAATTTTGCAGATCAGGTCTGACTAGCTGACATTATTTCAGTACAAAGAATAAAGGACATCACTTTCTGTACCATCTTGAACAACCAACAGAGTGCGGAATTGTTTTAACGTAGTGTCCACCAAGACACATCTTTTGTATGTGTGCATATAAAAGTCAACTAAGATTATTTATTTGCTGTTTTGCATCAAGACGATGGAAAAATGACCCAGTGACAGACTTCCACATTCAGGTTTGACAATTATTGCTTGTAGAATTGTATTATTTCATTCCATTGCCGTGCCTATATTTATAAATGTATTTACAATGATTCATGTACTTCACTAATAAACCTTAGGTATTTACTTTACTCAGATTTGGTCATATTGGTCATAGATAAATAACTATTTAAAATGTTTAGTTAAAAAGATAGTTTATAGGCTTATAATTTGAAGTTAAACTATTTTCCAAATGACCTACAAACTGAAACTTAAAATCCTTATAGATCTTTGACAGAAGGACTGCTAAAGTAAAAAAAAAAGTACCATGTTCATTTATAATAGCTTATAATTTGAATTTGTAAAACTATTTTCCAAATGACCTACAAACTGAAACTTAGCAAATTCTAAATTTATAGAAACTCATTTGAACAGAAGTGATCTATCATTCAGTTAATTGGGTTTGCTGTAGACAGTATAACAACAACTAGAAAGTTTTTTAAACAAAAAAAAAAAAAATATTTTTTTTTTTTTTTTGCAACTTTATCCAAAATATCTTTATAAAATTAACTAGTTATGGTCTGTTCCCCATTTTACAAAACCTGCTTGAACCTAATAATTGCTCCTTCTGGCGTTTAATTTATCAGTTAACCTTATATGTGTGCTGTGGCGCTGAAAGCCTTCTTCAGTGATGTCAGGTGTGATGCCACACAGTGATCAAAAAATTGAGACAGAGATGCACTGTCTGACAGAATGTACTAAATTCACATAAATGCGAGAAAAGGATTATCATTATATAAAACACACCACAGATTTGAGACTGTGAAACAATGCTCAACTCCTCATTCTACCAGTGAAATGTGCAGACTGCTGTTTTAGTTTATTGATGATATAGTTTCTCAATGACAGATCAAAATCCAGTTATGGACCATCTTCCAATAACAGACCAATCCTCCACCAATGGCAATAAAAGTAAGCAAAATGACAGTGGTGACAATATTAACAAATCTCACCAAGAACCTTGTATGTTTATAGTATTATGATTTAGATAAAGTAAACCAACAAAATTCCCAAAATTATTTCCGGTTCAAACCTGTCTAACTGCCTATTAATTTTCTTTTACATTTTTTTTTTACATATTCTCTAAAGTCTGCAGCCCTACGGAAACATCAGACCACAAAACTAAAAAGAGTGTTGTACAAAGCTCAGACCAAACAGTAACAGAACAGAAGGTAAATGTGTATAAGACAGAGAATAAAAATTACAGTAAGAAGGTGAATTAACAACAAAAACCATTTGTTTAATTCTTACACGATTTTTTAATGTTATGACTGTATTTTAACAATTTATATCTCTCAAGTCCATAGAGGAACTATTGGATAAAAGGAGCAACCCTAAGCTTGATTTTGATGCAGACAAAAGTGAAACTAAACAATCCACCACTGATTTATCACTTAGCAACATGGGTAAGAAAACAACTATACCTAATGACACAGGTTAATTAATCAGACCTACGGTTTATTGTTAAGTTTTGAAATATTTGATTCGTTTTTTCTAGACCACAAACTGACAATTGTACTGTTTGGAAACTCTGCGGCAGTCCAGTATGGGCATGATAACATGCTACTTGGAATAGAACCATATCTTGAAAATACAGAAATACCCAACATTGCTCCTGTACATGTTAAGATACTGGCACGTCATGTCTCAGTGGTCAACATGATTGGCTTACATGAGACTGAATGTCACCGTGACTCTGTGGATAATCTTATCAGTCAGCTAGTAAATGAAAATGAAATCCACGTCTTCATTTTTGCTGTGCGACTGGGCCAGTTAACAGATGCTGATAAGATGGGCATTGAATGGCTACAGAGAGTATTTGGGGACAGAGTTGCTCAGTTTACAATGATTCTTTTCACCTATGAACATCAGGAAGAGACTGAATCTCTAATAGATGATCTAAAGAACAACACTGTTCTGGAGCAGCTGCTGGAGAAATGTGGAAGTAGATATTATACCTGCAACAAACACATGAACAACCCATTAGATATCAAAAAACTGATGAATGAGATTGAGCATCTGTTTTTTGACAATAAACATCAGGGCTACACCAGTGAGATGTACAGCACAGAATTAAGAAACAGAGGAGGTCAGATAAACAGCGAACATCAAGGTGGTAAGAACACAGATTGGTTTCCTAATGTTGCATATGTTCTATGGCATGTTTATTTGCCCTGACTGTATCCTAAGCTTTAAATTTATAATTCATCAAATATAATATTTAGTGTGCTGTGATAATATACTACAAGTGTTAACTCAGATACACTTAGTCTAAACAAAAGTAGTCATTAACAACAGCCATTAATTTTAACTACAAGGCATGCATCCTAATAATGACACATTAAATATATTATATATTGCTCATAAGTTTACCTATAACTTTCAGAATATACAATGTTTATAATTTACAAAAAAGTATATTTTGTTTTATTCAGTACTGCCCTCAATAAGCTATTAAGCTTAGCTAATAAGCTATAAGAGATGTTCACACACGTTTTACAAAAAATAATTAAATTACATAAATTAGCCAGTTCAAAAATTTACTTTGATTTACTTTTGATCAACGATCAGTTTTCTTGTATATCTCGTGATAGTTGTGTGTGAGGCCCTGATTTGTCCCGAGTTAAAAAGAAACACACTGTTCTTAAGAAATTTCTTGAGGTACTGCACATGTAAGGTACTGCACTTTATGATACTGAAATCCAGCTTTTTACATGAAGGACATTTAAGAGACTCAAACACAACAAAAAGTTGCAAATATTCATTGTTGCTCAAGAAAGCAACACTGAAGGGGATGCAATCTTTCTACACAGATCATTTTGTTCAATCGTAATTATTTTGTATTTTGTAAAATATGTTAAATATCTTATGTAGGGTTAAATATCTTATGTAGTTCTGAAGGGCAGTTACACTCAATGCAAAGGGCATTGCAGCGCTCTATACAAAGATATTTCAATAGCACCTGGTGGAGTTTGTAAACCTTTTGTTATAGTAAAGGCTATTAAATGGCATAAAACATGACATATAACATGAAAGGAGAAGTAACATATGGGGGGGATCATTGAAGACCAAACATGCAATTAAACATTAATCGCTAATTTGGTTTATAATATGTACTATATTTTTATGGTTTTATATAAGGAAAACAACAATATAAATTGTTTGTTTGTGGTTGTACCTATAAAGATAATTACAAGTTAATGCAGATGAATTTAGCCAACACCGATTTCCACCCATGCTTTAGTCTTATATTTACCTTCACTTGGTTCTTTTTGAAATGTAATGAACAACATTTCAATTTAGTTTCTAATATTCCAATATTTCTCTCTATCTATTCTGACAAAAGGTAAACCTACAAATATTGAAGAGAGTAGGGACTACAGCAAGACAAAAAAGACAAGTGAGATCCATACGGTAAGTGTTGAGTGTATAAATAGCGCAAAAGCATATAGAATAAAATCTTGCAGTGCACTGTACTGAATAAAGAAAACTTTGCTTAAATTTAATTTGCATTGCAAAATGTAATGTAAACATACTGCAAACTGTTTTTCCCATTCAGACTTCTTCATACTTTTGTTACACCTTTCTGTTTGCAGCTCCCATTTAAAGAGACTCGTCAAATATGCCGCCATTTATAAAAAAGCATTTTGAAAAATTTTAAATGTATGGTTTTCATTTTAGGTCATGTGCAGTCCTTGCCAAAGACAACTAATTATGATCACATATAGTTTACTAACATATCAAATCATTTTACTAACAAATCATATATTTAGGGTTTCTTCTATTTCAGTAAATTTTAAATGGTGGTATAAGACAATCCAAAGCATACTGTCTATTTCTCAGGGAACGAGTGAGAAGTGTTCAACAGACCGTGAAAGTCTGAATCAGAATGAAGAAAATAAAATCAGGGAAGAAACAGAACATCTATTTAATAGACTTCATCTTGACAGGCACCCCAATAAACTACGAGCTACAGATGTTCTTCAACTAACTGCACATTCATTACAATCACATGAGTCTTGTACTGAGGATGATCTGGTTCAGACTTTCATACAAAAACTACTGATGATGAACTACAGAGCAAGAAACATTAAAATGAAAGAGATTGATATGCAGCACGACACACAACAAAAAGAAAACCTCTCACCAGAATATAAGGGCAATTTAAATATTTTTGATGAAGTGTTATTGTCTACAGAAAGAAAAAGCAAGAGATGTGCTATTCACCCAATGGATGTTCAGATGGCTGTGTTCCACTGTGCTGATATGTTCCTAAAGCAGCTGATGGTCACTAAACTCTCACAATGTCAGTATGCTCTGCCTCTGCTTGTACCCAATCTATTTACAAAACAGATTGAGTTTCCACTCTGGACATTTAGACAAATTAACAAGAGCTTGAAAATGAAAAATAAGAAAAACAGGATCATCAAAAAAATCCAGCCAGTGTACAAGGCAGAAACTCCAATGGTGTTTTTCTTCAGGTTTGAAACTTTGTCCCTATCCAAGTCTCAGCTTATAAACACTCTAATCCATGACAAAAACAACACGTTCTTCCACAGGAACTGCCCAGGCAGCAGCAAAACCAGACTACTGATGGATGGAGTGGTGGAGATTGCCTGGTACTGCCCCTCTGGGAAGGACATGGATAAATTTAGTGACTGTATTGCGTTCTGTAATCTCCATGGTGATGCAGGAGACAATAAGAAACAGATGGATATCCTGACTAAAATAGCTTCAGTAAATGTTGTTATTTTACCACAGCTTGACAAGAACGGCAAAGGTGCAACAATTATCAGTAACATGTATAGTGATAAAAAGCCACTTATTTGCATTTTGGCTGAGAATGAATCTACTGTTAGTAATACACAGAAAGGAAAATACATAATTGGTTTAAAAGGCAGAAATCAGTCAGAAGTATCAGAAGAACTCAGACAAGCAATAAATGATTGTCTTTCAATATCATCATCAGAATCAACTTCCATTTTTAAACTCAAAGATGTGTCCAAACACACAAATAGAGTAGATGAGGAGTATGATGAAAACTGCAGGAGAGGAAAAAAAGCAGCAAAGAAGATCATGGGATTACTGGAAAGTAAAAGTCTGACAGAAGTTAAAGAATCATTATTGCCCTGTCAGGGAACACTGTGGCATAACTGGTGTCAGAAGAATAAAGAACTACATCAGGGAAATGTGACAGAAATAGACCTAAATAACAAACGTGCTGAACTGAAGGAAATACGTGAACAGCAGCATGCCCATGACATTAGTGAATTTGTAAAGTTGTTTATTAAGGAAATTAGTTCAAAACCTCCAGATGAAAAGGTATTTTTTCTAAAATGGCTCCCATTCCTCCTGGATGAATACACTTCAGTTGAATTTTCTGCTCTACATTACAAATATGATGAAAAGTGGTCAGAAGTCCTAAAACGGAAAGATAACACTAGCAGAGCAGAGCAAACGACAGATACAAAAGTGACTGATGAAGAATTAGAACTTGACAGGATAGCAAAAGAACTTCAAGCTGCAACCTTTGGTTTGGAACACATTGTGAGAGAGATTGGTCAGATCTATGAATCATGTTTATCACTGAATAAGGAGAAAGCAGGTCTGGAGTGTGGCTTCTATTCTCTACCGGGTTTTGCAGCAGAGATGATGATCTCTGGATTTCCACTGGAGCTGATGGATGGAGATGCTGTTCAGGTTCCTTTGATGTGGGTTACTGCTGTTCTAGATGAACTCATCAAAAAACTGGGAGATCAGAGAGTCTTTGTGCTGTCGATTTTAGGGGTTCAGAGCTCTGGGAAATCCACCATGCTGAATGCCATGTTTGGACTCCAGTTTGCAGTCAGTGCTGGCAGGTGTACCAGAGGAGCTTTTATGCAGCTGGTCAAAGTGTCAGAGGAGATGATAAAAGAGCTAGAAATAGACTACATTCTGGTTGTTGATACTGAGGGACTTCGTGCTCTGGAACTGGCTGGAATCTCTACAAGACATCATGACAATGTAATGGCCACATTTGTTGTTGGTCTTGGAAATTTGACGTTGATTAATATCTTTGGAGAAAACCCATCTGAGATGCAAGATATTCTTCAGATTGTTGTTCAGGCCTTCCTGAGGATGAAGCAGGTCAGACTGAATCCCAGCTGCATGTTTGTGCATCAGAATGTTTCAGATGACACAGCTGGAGAGAAAAACATGGAAGGAAGGAGACGACTACAGGAAATACTTGATAAAATGACAAAGCTTGCTGCTAAAGAGGAAATCTGTAATGCTGAATATTTCAGTGATGTCATTACTTTTGACATACACAAGGATGTGAAATATTTTGCACAGCTCTGGGAGGGTAGCCCACCCATGGCACCACCAAACCCATCATACTGTGAAAACGTCAAGGAACTTAAAAAAACTTTTCTTTCTCATGCCTCAAAATCAGATGGAATAATGTTGTCATGTATTAAAGATCGTATAAAAGATCTTTGGGAAGCTTTGCTGAAGGAACGATTTGTGTTCAGCTTCAGAAACTCTATGGAAATTGCAGCATATAGAAAACTGGAGACAGAATACAGCAAATGGTCCTGGAGTCTCCGCAGTACCATGTTGGAAACAGAAAACAAACTACACAACAAAATAGAAAATGAAGCAGTTAATGAGGTTGTAGAAACTGATCTTCAAGGACAACTAAAAGAGAAGAGTACAGAAGTAAAACAATCAATGTCAGAATTCTTTGAGAAAGACAAAGATAGAGAAATCTTGATACAGTGGCAAACAACATTCAAAATAAAAATCCAAGAGCTTGAAGAAAACATTGTGAGAGAAACAAAGAGGAAGTTAAATGAGATTCTTCAGCAGCGAGATCTGAGGAAAAAGATTGATTCTCATAAGATACATCACGAAAACACTCTCTTTGAAAAGAGCAAAGAACTTGCAATAAAACTCAAAGACAAAGCAAGTGATGAAAAAATCCTGAAAAATGAGTTTGATTCCTTTTGGAAAGAGTGTCTAAAGAAGATTACCATAGATACTCCTTCAATCAAAGACATTGACATCTTAAGAGACTTGAAACAACTCTACACTGACATCTATAAAAGTAGCCCTGTAGATGCCTGGAAGGAAGAAAGCAAAAATAAGGATATTTTCAATGTGCAGAGTTATTCAACATATGTACAGTTAAATAAATACAGTGGAGTTACAGGACGTGTTATAAATGTCTACCAAACAGCTAAAGAAAAGCTGGGTTACACACTATCTAAAGAGGATGAAAACCAAATAAGAACCTTTGTCTATGACATTGCTCATGGGACTGATAAAATGATCATGTCATACAACATTCCAAAGATGGGCTACAACAAAAGCTACATTCAAGAACTTTCCGATTACATTAAGGCAAGAGTTATAAATTATGAGGAAAGTCATGTAAAATGTGTGTTCACAAAATGTTTTTACATGGATTTACTACATTCCATCTTTAAGAGAAAAAACGAGACATTCACTGAGCAGCATAAAATGTTCAGGGAATCCAATGATCCTGTTTTCCATTTTGAAAAGAAGAGGGAAGAATACTACAGCATTTTCCAGAAATACTGTCAAGGTGCAACATCAGCTGCTATTTTTGGGGAGATCATTTGTCAGAAACTCAAAGAGCCCATTGAGAAGAGTGCCTACAAAAACACTGCCAGAGATGTGGCTAATGAAATTAAAACTAACTGTGAATCACTAAATGGAAACAGATCTAAACTAGAGAAACACATCTTGAAGACACTGGCAGAAAATGAGAATTTTGACAAATACATGGAATACATTAATGATCCCAGAAAACACTTCAACAGTTTTATCAGAGAAGAGGTCAGTCAGTACATCAAAGTTAAGTTCAGTGTCAGTGTTTTACCCAAGATGAAAGAGAACATTGAACGCTTGCAGCAGAACATCATGGAAGCAGCTTGTAAAGCAAGATGTTCATGTGGAGATATTCACGAGTGGTTGAGGAATTTCACCGAGCAGCTCTCAGATGTGCTGATATTCTCTGTAAAGGACCTAAGTGGAGTAAGTTATGATGGTATTGATGATTGCAATATTCTTGAAGATGTGATAAATCAAGGACTTCCTTCAGTAAAATCTGACATAATTAGCAATTGCAATAATGAAACATTTCTGGTAAAGCTGGAAAATCAGGACAGACCGTGTGAGATTTTGATTGGTCACCTTTGTCAGTGCTGTTGGGTTCAGTGCCCTTTCTGTGGAGCCATTTGCACCAACTCTATTGAAAACCATGATGAAGAGCACAGCGTTCCTTTCCATCGAGTGGATGGACTTACTGGGTGCTTTTATGATTTTACACAGTGTCTCAGTGCAGACTTTTGCACAACTTTAGTGGCAACGAATAAAACATTTTATACAGGTCAGTGGATTCCATGCAAAGAATACAAAAGAGCAGGAGGTGTTTATGCAAAGTGGAGCATCACTCCTGACTTCTCTGAGCTGCCATACTGGAAGTGGTTTGTGTGCACATTTCAGGAGCAGCTGGAAGATTACTATGGTATAAATTTTGAGAAATGGCATCAAATTTCATATGAATGGAAACATTACACAAACGTGAATGCTATTGAGAGTTTGGATAAATACATCTAATGATCCTTATGCACTATACTTTGTGTCACACAACACTGGAAAATCTCCATGTGTGAAGCTTAAAAGTGCTGCAATATAAAGTACATATAAAAAAGCATGTTAGTACAAAGATGTAAGGTGAGGCAGAACAGTAACAAGTGTTTTTGCCATCATAAAACTAAAAGGATCGGATGAAATGTCTGATGAAATTTAGAGAGGGAATATATATTTAATCTGTTTATTTTTTTACAATTACTTGGTGGGTTGGTGGTGTTTAGAGTTTGCCTGTGACCAATATGCCATCTATGGCAAAATATTGTGCAAAAGTCTCAGGCATACTAGAAGTTTCTTTTGCTTTAATGTGTCAGTTGGAAATATCAATACAGATTTACATATCATGCTTTGTCATAAGCTGTAATAATCAAGTACAAGTTTTGCATAAACAAGGAGTCCTGAAACAGGCAGTATGTAACACACGGAGATCTGATCTCAATATCTTGGTGTCAGTCTGGGTTTACTGGGTTTACATAAAAAAAAAAAAAAAAAACATACAAACTTTGGCAACATCTTCAAGAAGCTATCTGCAAAACTACCTTAAAAACTGTGCAAGTGTATCAAGAACAAAAGAGTAGACACACCAAATATTAATTTATTGGCCTAAAATGCACTAAAAACTTTTCACAGTACTAAAGCTTCAAGGTAGTCTGTTCCAAGGATCTTGGCCATACTGCCAGACTTTATTGTAAGACTCCTTGTTCATACAAATCTAATTTTTTTCTTTTATACTGACACAAAATATATAAATAAACATTTTAATTAAAATTATTTGGTGAAACACACGTGATTAGAACATTTGCATAGTACTGAATATCAACTACTACTACTACGTCAATTTCAATGTTTTTTACAAATAGCAAATTACAATATTTAATTATTATTATTATGATTGTTAGTATTATTATTATTATTATTATTAAAAAATCTGCGAGACAAAATTCTGCAGCAATGCTTTGGCTAGTGGGCATTAAACTATTAAACTGACCTTTGCATTAGGCAAGTGATTGTTTTAAACAGCTGTGCTTTTGTATCTTGTATCACGCGCCACTATCTGTTTTTTTCTCACATTTTAGCAATAGTTACAATATCTCTCTGTTTATATATTTGTTTGTTTTTTTTACAAGTAGCCAGGTAATAAAATTCAGTTAGTCATTACAAATAAACCCATGTAGGCTCATACACTAATCATGTTTGAATCCAGTCCAAATTACCCAGATTTACCCATAAAAATACCCCAAAAGCCTGCCGATTTCATCTGTGCCTGCCCATAAGCGCTTGCTCTTGATTAATTTAAGTATAGGTTAACCTGTAAATAAACAGTGAAAGAGAAACCTCGTTAAATCGTTTAGGAAAGAGTTGAAACCATTGCCTACATGCTCCTTCTCCACCTTTCAGCTGTTTAAGGTACGTACGTTTCTGTGTGTATATACGTACAATAAAAGTCGTCCCAATCGTCTCAATGCTGCAGTTTTAACACTACTTTACTACTTTTACTACTTTACTTTACACAACTACCTAATCACGTCATGGTTTCAATGCCTGAAGTTCGGCATTTTGCTTTCGGAATGGTGGCCGGTGACGTGTACACTGTGCGCCAGGGAGAGCTCTCGAGCTGTCGCAAAAAAACAACGTCGTGTCTTGTTGAAGACGGACTATTTATGAATATACATCATATTTATAAATAAGCCAACAAACACAAATCTTTTGTTGTTGGCGGTATGGTTTTGTTCAAGGCAAACGAAAGCAGCAAACGAAACACCTAGAGTAACGTTTCCACAAAAATAAAATTGCAATGTAATATTTCATATCATTGCATAATATACACTGCATAGACACTTGATATAACTTAAAGTATTTAACGTCTTTAAAATATTAAATTTTTGATAGACTTCTTTAAAAGAACAGCTTTGATTTGTGTCTGAGTTGTACTGTAGATGTCATGTTTAGCATCAGCTGATGATGAGCTGGACTAATGTGATATCCCTGAACTAATGCCGTGTTTTATATGTGACAAACATATGCAACAATAGACCATGATCACATGAAAATAAAATAGGTACTACCGAGGCTGCTCTTGCTGTTACAAGTATTAAACCGTATAAAACCACATGTATTTCCATTAACTATCAGTCCTGTTGCTAAGTATTTGTTTAGCATTGCCTTCATTCTATGCATTTTATTATCTTGTATATATATTTTTTGTTTACATCAGCTTGTTTAGCCTAGCAAATTAGGCTATATTTTCTATAACAGACTAATACTTTAATTTTCTTTTAAATGACATAGTCAATATTATGGTTAGTGTTTGGGTTATGTTAGACGCAATGCATTTGATGACAAAATGTCAAAAGTCATAGATCATATTCCCACCAATAGCAAACACTGGCACACAGGAAAACAATGTTTAAAGGATCTTTAAAGTACAATGTTGTTTGCACTAGTGTTTATGATCTTAGCACACATTTGCATGTATATTCTTAGCACAACAATCACAAGACTAAGCCGACCATACCTACTACAGGAACTTGACCTCACAGCCCATCTGACCTCTGTTCTATACTTGCTCTGTTCTATACTTACTCTGTTGCTTCCTCAGACAGGAGGAGAAGTGTTTAAATGTGCCATGCCAAAGCATATTCCTCATGCTCTCCTTCCTCTGTGCAGGAAGATTAAAGCCATGACTCTCACCGATATGACTGACAGAATGCAGAATCCACATGAAAGACCTCCATTTATACAACATCAACGTTCACAGAAGGGCACAAATGCTCACAGAAATACATTTTAAATAATATTATTTATATTATCAAAAGGACACGTTTAGGTTGTGTTCACCTTTTAGCAGCCAACTGTGTTTTTGTAATGTTAGCTAATGTTAGCTTTAAAGTTTTTTTGCTTAGCTTTAAGTAAATGGAACCTGCAAGCAATTCGCGTATAATGGGAATATCAGGACAGTTAGGTCATGCCACAGTTGTGTAACTGGAACACTGTAAAGGAGTATATGAGCTGCACATTTTGGTAATGCTTATTCTGACCACATACAAAATAGAGTATATAGGCATCTAATAACTGGCCTTTCATTTCAGCAGATACAGCGTAATTAATTTAGTCACTTTAAAAAGAACATATCAATGACTTGTTTCTTCTTAACAGACAGTGGTTTGAGATGTTTTTGTGATCGGTGAACTGTCACCCTTTCACAGATGTTTCTCAAGGTTTCGTGATACACTTAGTAAGATGTTTCTGCAGTCTCTTTATAAAGTGTTGCATAATAGGTATTTGTGGCTTTCCAAAGAAGAGGGTGTCATAACCACCATTTACTTTGCTGCTTGACCAGTACTGCTGTGTGAGTTGAACTCTTGAATCTTCGGTATCTATAAACAATGCAACTAATGGAAACAACGTTACATTTGGGGAAGGAAGTAGATACAGACTTGACATGAAAATAGCTTTACACCCCATTACAGGCCTATTATAAGTAAATCTAAAAAATTACCAATCGTCTCACCCATCTGTTTAAGGTTTCAAACAATATGTCCTATTAGTTGTTATTCTGTATTGTACCAAAATGTCTGCTTGTTTATTGTATTTTTCAGGATTTATAGTAGCCTTTCATCAGAATGACACTTCAGAACTGACACCTACTTCAGAAAGCAAGTAAACATATTATAACAGCTGGCACTTACCATTTAACATGTCCAGCATGATGATAAATCTGCCATTTAACTTTACCTTAAATGACAAAAGCACAATCATGACATTAGAATGCAAGTTTGAATAAAAATAAACTTAGATATGTGCACTATGAAGTATTAGCTGGTATAAACTTGATTATGACCTTAATAGGTTAGTTGTTGACACTAACACCTAATAAATAAACATGCTGTAGTGTAAGTTTCATTAGCTTTCTAGAAGCCGTGGCTTTAACACATTTTATGTGTCCTGTGTAGTGCACCACCTAAAACATCCTTTCCAGTTAGCAGTACTACCTTCACTAGCATTGTAAGTTCTCTCTATTTACTCTATTTGCTTGTATTAAATTGTTGACTGTATCAATTTGCATTTGTAATTTTAACTTTCTCTACATTAGATACTTTACAATTTGTCCAGCAGAATAAAAGTTGGATAAGCAACCATTTTTCATGGTATTCCACCCTAAGATTTTTACAGCTGTGCTAGAGGCTAAATTACATTAAACATATTATGTTCAATGACACACAGTTCAACACTGCCTCTATTGTCATTCATGCTCAAAGGAAGAGCAGACTTTTGTGCATGTTTTTATAATCTCATCGAGTGAAGGCTTAAACCACCACATACCACATACTGCTTCTGGTGTTTTGCTTGATCTTGGGACCTGTTAGATTGAAGAAATGGTCTTTATCTCCATCTGCCACACCTTTCTCTGAAGGAAACCAGCCCTTGGGGTCCAGCTCTAGTTGCAGACCATTTAGGAATAAAGATCAGCTCTGCCAGTCTGAAGTCTTTTATAATGATAATCTCTAAACATAAAGCATATGTATTGTGTATGTACACACACACACACACACACACTATATATAGCATATGCTACATAAGATATGCTAACCACAGAAAATGCTAATTCATATCTCACCCAGTCAAGTGCAAACTGATAAAACAGCGTGAGACTATTTTAGGTGCAGCTCTTTACAACTAGTTTGGTTATCTATGTGAGAAAGTGTCTGTAAAACAAGCTGAGCAGTGGACCAGAGTAAAGTGCTTGCTGTTGGGTAGAAGGTTGGATCTGTTGATGTTGCGGGAAAGTAGGAGAAACCACTTGAATTATGGAAAGCACTGGAATCACCACAGACTCATAAACAAGCAAAATCCTCATTTGCAAAATCATATTCTCTCAGACTAAACATGACATTCTGTAAAACAGTGGGAAGATTTTGTGTACAATATTTAGCTATGCCATTTCAAAAGTCCATTGTTTGCTATTATACCACCTGCTATTTTGCATTTTTCATGTTTTAACTTCTATATGAATTGCAATGTCATTATATTTGAAATAACTGCTGTTAAATTGATACAATAAAGACAAAAAGAAAAAGTCATCAGATGATGAAGAGGTCAATGTAATTATAATACCACATCATGGTACAGTAAGTGTCTCTTACTATGTCTTTGTTAGAGCTCTTTTCATGGTGCTTGCATTGTATGAGTTAAACTTTTGATGGTATAAATGTCTCTAATTAATACTCTATATGGTTACCATTAAGATTAAGATGCTGAATATGCTGTATGGAAACGATACCAGGAGTCAGACGCAGTCAGGAGAGTTTGTTTGTGTGGCTGTTTGGAAAGATAGAGGGTAACGTGTTTCTCCACTGCAGTTTAGAACAAGCCTCAGTCCTGGAGTATAACAAATGTACAATTTCAAAGATTTTCATAAACAAAAAAGTAAAATATAAAGTGCAAAAAGGAAATATTTATTGAAAGACAATTTCAGTGCTCTCATGCCTTTCATGAAAAGTGTCACTGACAAGTTTGAAAAAAGCAATGGCTTTATGACTAATACATATGTACATACATATGTCAATTCAAATGCTACTCAAAATATGAAATGCTCCACAAATATTAGTAATACTGCTGTAAAATAAACTATTCTAGAAACTTTCTAGAAAATTTTGTTGCTGCATAACCAAATTACTTGAGAGTCAGTGTTTATATGGAATAAACTGCTTGTTTGAAAGAGAAGACAAAATATACTGACTCCCAAGTTTAGAGACTCCCAATAAACTTGTAAAGAATATGCCTGAGTTAAATTTGACCTCTAAATCATATACAAGAAAAAAGAAATTAAGTTTTGCTTTTAGACAAGTAAGCCTATTAGGACCATTATGATGTTTGCATTGTGACATTATTTTTAATACAATTAAGCATCCCCCATATTTTTATTACTGTAATACAAAGAAATTACTGTACTATAATACTTTAATACTGTAAAGTAATACTGTACAGTAAAAACATAATACATAATATCATGATAGTATCTGTTATGTTGTTTTGAATTTATGCTGATACAAATGAAAATAAAAACATTGTATTACAGTAACATTTACTGTATTACAGTAATGAGAATTTAATTCAGGGAAATGGGAATTACAAAAAAAACATTAAAATATTGCAGTAATGAGAATTTGGGGGCAACTTTCTGTGTAAATAGTGTTACAATGCAGAACAAATTTTAATGGCTTTACAAAAAGCAAAATATGTGTTCTGTACCTTTTCTTTAGATTTAGGGTGAAACATTAACTGAAGCATTAATGTTCGTAAACCTTATTAAGATAAACTCAATACAGTGCAAAACTATCCTTAGTCTATACCAACATGCTGGTGTACATTCTATGGTCTATGGTCACGTGCTAATAGTTGTCATCTATATCCATATTACTGTGGTCAGGTATCACATAGACAGACTTGCTCTTCTTCTTGCGGTTTTTGGATTGCTCAGCCTCAGGCATCGATGTTAGAGACATATAGGCAGCTATGCTGCTCCTCACTCCATAGCTCATCATGTCATCTTTGTTGTCCACAAAATCCAGCCCATTTGGGTTCATTAACTGTGACCTATTCATAAAGAGAAATATTAATATACCAGTTCAAAACCTTGGCTACAGATACTGATGCTGTAATAAAAATGAAATGATTAGCATGTTTATGCTAACATGTTTATACTGCATGTTGGTGAAGACAGAAACTTTGGTACCTGTTTACTTTCTTCCAGTCCAGGTTACGGCGCATCACCACGGGCTGTGTGTCCTGGGTTGAGCTCAGGACAGGGATGGATAAAGCCAGACATGGAGCGCTGAGGACACAACATATACCGTCTGAAGAGTCTGAAGGAAAACCAGAATACATTAATGCATCACACCCCTGTTCAGAGTTTTGTATGGTGTATGTCTTTAGTTCAACCCCCAAAAAAGTATTTTCAGCAAATGTACAGCTGAGCCAGTGCTGGTTGGGTGTAGTTCTCACCAGAGTAGTGATTGACCATGTCCTCCAGACACTGGAAGGTAAGACGTGGAGAGATGTAGAACCAGCTGTTAGTCAGCCGGAATATTTTATAGTGCTTGATGGTCCTGTGTCGCACAGACAGAGAATACACACCTGGAAGGAATAGCAGCTGTTAGTTATTTTTATAAAGAATATACTTCTTACTAGTTTGCACAGTTTTGGAATATTTAATTGGGTAGAAATTGTGAGTGGGAGCCTTTAAGTAATAAAAGGTTGAGATCCACTGCTTTAGTTAAACAGTTTAGTTAGTTAACATACCATAGTTTAAATGTTCCAGTGTCATTTATACTTAGATGAAAGCTGATATTACTGAAAATAGTAGAGACTTTTATTAAACATCATATTCTTATGTGGTCAGAGAGTAGAGACTTTTATTAAACATCATATTCTTATGTGGTCAATACTGAAGGGACAAAGATCAGTAGAAAACAACTTCTGGTACTAACCTCTTTCTTTTGGACTTTCCCTTATGAGAAAAGATCCAACACTATTACCGGGCAATAACAAAAGCTCTTCTGCCTTCTGTCTCCCAACCCCCTCAAACAGCCATCTTTAGAAACATGACATACAAGTGTTAAAGCGGAAATTATGTTAACACTAAAAAATAAACTGTAGACATACTAACTTAACTCATGCATTTTAGCGCAATACAACCTCTCTAGATTAGTGACAGCAATTAACAACAACTTCACAATTTTATTATGAATGCATGTATATATTCCATCTTCGAATGAAAGATCATTTACAAATCTTTATATTCTTGATATGTATAATTGAATATTTATGGACTTATTTGCAAAAAAAAGCAAAAATGCCTGAAAAAAGCCATGCCTGCTTGTGTGACCTTTACACAGAACAAACATGTCTGTAAGATAATGATTGATTATCCAAATTGCACACATCAATATGGAGTTTCTTACATCATACAGACATTCTGCAACTGGGAATAGTTTTTTTTGCTTTCATTGCCTTTGGGCACTGTAATCACATATACACTCCAAGCTAACAGTCTTCGCATAAACTCACTGTATTCAGCCTAATGGCATATAAACAATCCACTCTTACCCATGATACACTTTAGCCACATAATTATTTGGTATGTAGTTCTCAGTTCCTGTTAGAAGAGAACGAACTTTCCACCAGCAGCCATCTCTGTAATCCAAGCATCAATGAGTAAATAAAACATGTTTATAGAGGTTACGCTGATATGTATGTATACAGAATATATATGTATACAGATTATTTGCATGAATACATTTTAAAAACTGATGTTCAATCTACATGTACAGTCGTTTGGTGTTATAAAGCAGAAACACAACATTTGATTACTGCTGTTGAAATCAGACTTACTCAGAGAGACCTTTGAGACTTTCTCCAATTTTAAAGATAGGCTCGCTGATGTCACGACATGGATAGTCAGAGAGCACCACAAGATTGTCACAGTCTATAGACATAGATCAATTAATAGTATTGTTAAAGACACTAAAGCTAGTTTTCACATTTCTCATCATAGTGAAGATTTCTCAGGGTAGGCTTATTTTGAAAGTTAACTAGCTCGAGTCTAACATACCTTTGTCCTGAGAATACAGTTTAGCTCCTTGTTTAAATGACAGCAAAATTATGAACATTAAATTTAAGCATGGTGGTTAGAATTGACAAAACAGCGCCTGGAACCAACATACAAAACTGCTGCTAAGAAAACACACAATTGGGCATTTGACTGAAAACCATGTAGTTACTGAATTAGAACTTCCAAATGTGACAACAGGCCTCAGTCTACCACTACATGTTCAGGCCCAGTACATTCCACACAGATGAAAATGCATAGCTTACCTTTAATCATGGCGTCAAAGCTCTCAGGATCAATATCCTTCTCTCCCTTCCTTTTAATAACATTCCCCATGATGGCCGTTCAGAGCCCACTGCTCTTTAGATGCTGTAATTGATCACTCATATTTCAAATTCATATACTACATAAGATTTCATATCTAATAGTCGAACAACTTAAGCAACAACTGTTCGAATTTAGCAACTTCCCTTCAAAAGTGCAAAAACACTAACTAGAACAGGGAAGCTGTGGGGAGCCTGAGTTTACCACGGCTTCCACTTGACTCTATCCTGAGAATGTAAACATAACAGTATACAGTGCACCATAAATATAACTTTATATGTTGCATTGTAAACTGTTAAGGTGTGTCATCTTAAGCTCTGTCCTATCATACAACCACCCTGTTTGTTTGTAATCAACACCTGACATTGTGTGCGTAGTGCAAGCTCAACAAGATGGTTAATTTGGGATAACAATTAACATAGAAACAGCAGTATTTATATTCACCCTTTTTGTTGCAGTATCTTTGCTGCAGCATGTGCCCACAAAAAGGTTTGCTGAAATGTGAACAATGAACAGGATAACATTAATGAGAAAATGTACCCTCAAAAGATATCACCTTTATCACCCAATAAATCAGTTCTCTTACCTTTTACTCCAAGCAGTTACATATCCACTTCTTCTCTCATAAGGCAAAGTTTCATTTTTGGTTGGCTGCTCACAATAAAGTTGAAGCAGGTGATTCGGAGCGAAGAAAAACTGTCCGTCTGTAAACCTGAGGCCAGCAGCCTGTGATACTCTGCAAGCTTATCTAAACTGAGCACTGGTCTACAAATAACAGTGCACAGCCACAGACTTCCTCTGCTAAAATGAGGAAGACTTTAACTGTGTTTCCATAATTCTCATAATATGCACTGACAGAAATTCTTTATGATGGATTTTTTTATGCAAATGCTAATTAGCAGATTGCAATGTTTGTTTACTTTCAGATATGTGCTTATTTGAATAAGTTATTGTTGTTTTCGGCATCATTGAGTGTTGCAACTTCCTGTATTTTGCGTTAGTAAGTAAGTGTCTTAGTGTCTCTTGTATAATATACAAACTTGCTGGTGAGCATGACTATGGCTTTAAAGTCCTACTGAAACTAATAAGAAACATGTTTATTATTGTTGTTATTTAAATTTTAATATGAAGTTGCATAGCCACATAAGTGTCTATTTTCTTGTGTATGTCCAAGCTACTGCATTTAAAAATTATATAATGCATATCACACACATCTGTCTCTGAACATTTTAGTGGGTAATTTAAGCTTACAGATATCTTGTAAGGTAGATCATGCCGTGTTGTAATATATTTATCTTAATGTCTAAGACACTAATCATTTCAATATTTATTATAACCATTATATACATAAATATACATTATCTCCTTAAAGTATTAATTAAAAAATTAAAGTATTATCTCTAAACTAGAAAAAAAATTGTCAGGTACAAAAAGGAGTTTAAATATGAATAGAAAACATGAACATTTTAAATGTTGGACCTTAATGTATTGTGGTAATCAAATTTACTTTACAAAATCATTTTTATTCCGTCCCTCATCAACACCCTACATTCCATCCCACTATTGTTTTAAACAGTTTATTTCAAACTTGTAAACATATTAAAGAATTCCCCACTGAAATAAGAAAAATGTAAAAATGTAAGAAAAATATAAATAAAATTAAAATAGGGTAGTGCATTTTATTCACTCACAACTGTAGTATGTTCAGGGTTTTATAATGTCTTATTTTGTGTAGTAGTTGTGGGTTCAGAAGAAAGACTTGAGAAAAAAGCATTACAACTCTTCCTGTCTAGTCAGCCAGTTCATATCAGATATGTCACTAAAAATTTAACAGTTCTGTATTAACATTCTCAAATTATGTAACAGACATTATATTGTCTTGATTTGACTAGGTTCTATGTATCTAATTTTGTCAGAGCCTTGACTCACATTTAAATGTTTCAACTTTGTTATCAGGTGAAGGATGCTTAATCAAATAACATCTATACGTTAAAAAGAGCAACAGTTTTTTGCTATTTGTTTTTAACAAGTTCTTTAAGGTATATGCAAATAAATTGCAACATTTGGATTTGTTATCATGCTGGCTGCCATCTTTCAATCACCCTGTTTCCTGTGCGCTTTCACAGTTTTTGACAGCTGAGTCACAGACTCAGTTTTTATTTATTTACAGTTTTTATATCGGTGTAAAAGAACAACATAGGCCAGCATCATTTTTAATGCTGACCCATGCTGTTGTATGCTATCTAGTTATGCTCTGGTGAAGTTGGTGGATATTGTGTCAAAGTTACAAAGTTGGTGAATACAAAATGCAAAATTAATTTATCTGTATAACTGTTGCATTGACAAAAATTAATAAATAAATACTCATATTTCACATTACACAGAAATTGCACACTTTACTACTGTCATGATTACCTGAGAAATTACTAATTGTAACTGGTGTTTTGAAGGCCAACATAAGTAAATGCCAAGTAAAACATTGTTTCTTGTAAATGTAATTAGCTACAAATATATTTCAATAGTGTAATTAAAGAACACATCTCTAAAATAAAACTACAATACAAAAAAGTTTATAGTAATGTAGTACGATTACTTACAATTACACAATGCAATACATCACACTTTTTGTTTAAATGTTACAATAGTTTTAAATGTTGGCAACAAGCCAAACATCACAGGAAATGTCACATTCACATTAGAACTGTATCACCACATCAAAATGCACTAAATGTTTAGAGATAATTCAGATGAGAAAAATAAGGGGTTTTAGTGCAACTTGCAGCGTTCCAGGATGTTTTGCTTTTCCAAATATTTATTAAAATAATGTGTTTATGTAGAACTCATTTGCGCTGATGTCCCATGTGTTTTCATGGAAAATAGATCTTTTTAAAGTTTAAAGGTTTAAACTCAGTTGTGTCTTTCTTTTTCAGATGCTTTCATAAAACATAATTGAATAAGCAGGAACAGAAGATTACAACGTTCAGCTCTATCATCTCACGAAGACAACATTTAATCTCTTCATTAACTCTACACACAGTAGAGCCCATCCTCTCCATTACTTCTCTTTATTCTCAACATGAAAATTAAACTTGAAAGAATCATCATGCTTTAGCGCTTCTGTTAAGGAAATGAAGTTCTGAGAGACTTATATGTGAATGTCTTTTTCTTTTTATTCTTTCTTGTATTTTGACATGAAGTTGGATTATGCAAAAATATGCTGAGTGATTTTCTCGCCCTGTGAAAGCCATTAGCACCTTGCACTTGACTACATTTCATCTACTCATTTCTCAGTTAGATTTTTTGCCAACAGCTACACACCGATACATGCCAATACCACAAATAGGATTCTCTGTTTAGTCACATCATTAACCAATTTTTTAAGATCACAACTGTTTTCACTTAAACTCAGCACAAGGTATGACTTACATTAATGAAAACTAACCTCTGAAATTACCTATTGTCCTCAAAAGTAAATGTGTGGCATATAGGACCTTCATACTGCTGTACATAAGAATCATAAGACATAAAAACATAAGAAAAAACATAAGAAGCATTTTAGAATAATATAGTGTCCCCAGTAAGCCATTAAACAATCTTTCTATATCTTCAACCATGTTTTATTGACTTGCGCCTCCTTATTGACTGCAGCCACAATGCATGCAGACTTCAGTGGAAACTCTAATATAGAACAGGGTGATTACGTCACACTGTAAACTAAGAATTGTGGGTAAAACATCACGCCACACAGTTAGATGACACTCATCAGACACCACAGCGCTGAAGAATGAACATGTGGCAGATTTCTGCTTTAGCCAGGCCTAATGACTCAGAGCTGTCTCACAGTGATACACTACCTCCAGAGAAGAAAACTAAAACCATCCTCTAGTGACTGAAGTCTTTTTCAAAGAGCTACAAATAACATGGTATTCACATCAATGTGGTCAAATATTTATTTACATTTATAACTGCCTTTTACAGTAATTTACTTTATAGCGCAATGAGTAAAGCAGATACTCATTGAAGACATAAGACAAACATTCAAGAGAAGGTCTCATTTTTTTGAATATGGCATTACAATCCCACAACCACCTACGGGCAAGTCATTTATGCTCATTTAGTACTCAATTGCTTGTGGTGCAATTTAAATCACTATTATAAAATGGTGTCCCAGACTTTCCATAATATGCTCTAGTCCCAGACTCATTGCAACGTGATGCGGGCTAACAGCAACACAGGAACACAAATGAACTAACAGAACTGGGAATATTCCAATAAATCAGGCTTTAATAATTTTCCAAACACAGAGAGCATATCAAGACACATTAATTACCAAAATCATTGACAAAATGCTGGACTGACAGGGGAACAAAAATAGTGCAGATGACAAGGGGCAAACAGGTGATAGGAATGAACTAGTGATTAAACAAGAACAGGAAAATGACCAAATAAGGTAAAGACAGGAAGCAAACCAAAACCAACCAAGAAAACCAAAATAACAAAACATAGGAGTCCATAACCGTGACACTCATGTAGCTGCTAACTTTATTAACTATTGTTTGATTATTTTCACAAAGGCAAGAAAATAATAGGATAAAATAATGAAATAAAGTTAGCCATTGCTCAGTAAGAGATTGAGAGTTTACATAATAGTCAACCTGAAGTTATTGCAGATATTTTGTAGGCTGTTTAAATATGTATTAAAACATTCTTGTATTTATGCTCAAGTATCCATTGCAAAATATTGACAATGGACAGAGCTTAAAAGCAGAGGGTTTGGCTTTTAAATCTGTGTATCTTATGTGCTTACATAGTTTGATTTATATGTGAGAACTGCCCTTGCTCTGTATGCTGCCCAGACAATGTCAACATAACCCAGCAATGAGTCTAGCTTCAGATTGCAAACATACTTCAGAACTGAGAATACTTGTTTTTGGTTGGCAGTCAAATAAAGACATTTCAGGGATATTTAAATCCTTGCTTCCATTCATTGGAATACACCTTGAATTAATGTATTGACTGTAAATGATGTGATTTAGCCTGCATGGTGAGTTAAACCCTTGTGTTTTCTTTTAGCTGACTCTTTCAGAGACAAGCGCTTAGAATTGAAGGAAATTAAATTAAGTTGATTTAAAGGTCAAAGAAATTAACATTGTTTGTGCTTAAAGTAACTTTTCCAAAATAATATGTGCTTTAACCAATCAAACTAAACATCTTCCCACTTTGCAAAAACTAATTTATTTGTGTGTGGAGACAAATCACTAGACTGATTGTCAACAGGTATTCAGGCAGTATGCCTCAATTGGGAGTATATGCTCTGTTTTATTATGCTATAATATTTTTATTTTAATTATTTATGCCCAGTTTGTACTGCAGAAGTGACCAACCTACTTCCTAAACGTTTTTTCTATATGGCCAGGGCTCTATCAGTCAGAGTACAGGCAGATCTGCATAAGATCAAATAACTAATATATGCAAAACAAAACTCCACAAACGTAGTGCTGGATAGCCAATATTTGCACTGACAATAAACTGAAGACCAAAACAGCAAGACTAAAAATGCTCTTTTAAAGTAAATGTTATAGATTACTAAATTATAACCATTCCATGTCCTGGCAGTTAATCACCAATAACAAATGACAAGAATGAAAGAATGGAGCCACTTCTCTCATTCCTCTGAGCTTCTCAAATCTGACGAATTAACTCTGTCACTCCTTGTATGGTCAAATTTAGCCACATATCACCTTTCTAACATGCACCGCTCAGTCCAGATAGAGCTTGCATTGTTTTAGGTCCTCAGATGTGATCTGACTGCTGGCAACAGACCTGTCTGATGGTCCTCAGTCCAGATGCAGAGCAAAAGGTTTGGCTGTATCCAGATGGCTGTGCTTGCACAAGAGCATTTGTGGGTTTGGCTCCCTCAGACTAAACAGAAGAGCATTTAAGTCCTAAATACTGTTTATTTGCTCATTTTGAAAAACAAACACCATCTGCTAACTCAGAGATTAAGTGTCCAAATGGTCCAAAATAGTTCAGAGCTAAGCACGTGTTTTGATATTTGATGAGTTTTGTCTTTATGACAAGGGTTTTTCTCAACCTTAATAATTTGGCTCAAAGCCAGTGTTTAGTGAAATCTAGTTTTTGAATAGAACAAATTGTTATTGTTAATTTCTCTGGGATTTCTGCCGTGATGACAAATTAGCTGATAACTGAATAAATTAACATGGATAAAAAAAAAACCCTTTTGTAAAATACTGCACATTTAATAAAAAAAAAAAATGTGAAGAGAATACAAAGCAGTTTAAAGAAACCTGTTGATTTCCCACCTGGTACTGCAAATGTTTTAAACTTCTGTAAACTGTAATCTCGTATGCATGTTCATTAGTATTTCCTTCTGAGATTTTCCCCAATAAAGCATCACATGTTAATTAAGCTACGAAGACAATGCAACAAATGGCTTCAATACAATGAAACAAAACCAAAAACAATGACGTCATCGGCAGGTATAGCTTGCATCTGGCCATCAGGTGGCATAAAGCACTATTCAATGAACAAAAAGTTAACTTTTACAAGCCTCTATTAAGCTGTTTAACAATAATGACATTTTATAATGTATTCCACAGAGACACAAAATAAGAGTAGTTACAGAAATATACTGCAGTATACACCAGGGAAAAACCTTAACCACTTAAAAAAACGTAACCATTCTGCAAACTGCGCCATTTAAAGTGGAAATCCAATATATCAGGGTATGAAAAGGAAAGAGATCTTTCACCTTCTTTTTGTTAAAACTTTTATTTTTCTCACTTTTTTCTCTTAAACCTTCGCACAGAGCACGGTAAATATGTCCTTTTTTATCATTTGGTGCCAGCAAAGTCAGATATTTTTTATAATGGCAGATCGCACGGCGGGTTTGTCGCTGGTCTGACGTCATGATGATCTTGAGGAGTATGAAAACTTTTAAGATCATCGCAGCTCACTGAATAGATCCTGCTTGGGTATGGGCGATTTTTAAAGCATTTAAAACAAGGATTCAATGCATTTATCGCTCGGACTTAGGGATGACTTGGCTCCTGACGTGGGTTCTGTTAGTAGCTGGTATACCGCAGGTAAAATAATAACAATAATGAGACCCTAATATTTTCTTTTCAGTGGATTAATACCGCCTAAATTGTGGGATTAACATTCACCTGGATTCAAGCATGTACATCTCGCATTTTTATGATTTGTGATTATTTAGCACTGTTGAATAAGTCTTGATTTTTTATTTTAAAATGGATAATGCATAATAATTGACATGGGCACTTGGGTACATCATGTAAATGTGGCAGATGTAGTTTTATCTGTTTTCATTTTTGAATGAACATAAGATGTTGATGTAATTACCTTTAATCATTAACAAACATTGCTAAGATCGCCTATTTTTTTGCACACTTTATAATAAATTACGTCTGCTAGACTGATTCCGTATCGTTTGAAATAAATATGATGAAACGTGTGTTACGACCAGCTTTTGCATCAGTAACTCTCACTCTTTCCATTCTGAATATAACCTTACAGCTGTTCGTGTAATTACGTATATTAGACAAACTTTCTTAACAAATGACGTCATGTTTTATGCATTTTAGAAATCCAATGACGTCAAATAATGTCCTGGTATGTCATATCTTATAGAATACTGCCAACATGTGGACTGCATGTCTCCCGGCTAATTGAAAATGTATAGAGAGTATTTAGGGTATACCTTTTTGAGCTTGAATAATTGAATAATTAATAAAAATATGTTTAATATTTATTAATTATTAATATTTAAGAATGAATAAAATTCGAAAGTTTTCTTCAGTCCATTATGTCTTTGAAAACGGCAGTCACTCTTTAGATCTGCTCCCTTGAGAGGGTGTTTATCCTTAATTATGTATGTCTGGCTTTCTCACCTTCCATATCTGCAGCTAATTTCACCCATGCTGTAAATGTGAAAGCTTAAGAAGCCATACAGCTGTAAGCCATAATGTTTGTCTTATTCACAAGTCTGTTGCCATATCAATCAATCATATCTTGTTAATCACAAAACACAAGGGCCTCAAGCAGTCTGTGTGAGGAGGTGCCCTGGGGCATGCCTGATGTAAAATTAATTTATCAGCACTAGCATCATTTTCACTGTGTTTGTCTGTAGCCAGGATTTTAAACAAAAGCCAAAATCTGCAAGAAACAGCAATCTGTTGGGACTTGTGTCTTACAGATTCAGTGGGCTTTTGCCCAGGATTCCTTTAAGATGCCGTCCATAACAGAGCCAGATGACGTGGAGCCCTATAATCGCACCCAGTACTGCCACTGGCCCTGCAAATGCCCTAAAACTCCCCCCACCTGTCCACCGGGTGTTAGCCTGATCAGGGACGGCTGTGACTGCTGCCAAGCTTGTGCCAAACAACTGGGGGAGGTTTGCAATGAGAAAGACAACTGTGACCATCATCGTGGCCTTTACTGTGATTACAAAGCTGACAAGCCGAGGTACGAAAAAGGAATATGTGCGTGTAAGTGTTCTTGTACTAACACATGCTCTCTAACACAGCCTTCTAGTTAGCACTGTGCTGTGCTGTGCTCTTAGATTAGAATACAATAAAGATTTACAGGTTAAATTAAAGTGGTGGAACCCAGTCAAACCAAGTCTGAGGGAAATTCTAGTACGTTTTACTTTCATTTAATGTTGTCCTCTAATTCCTAATCTAGTTCCTAATTCTTTCTTGCCCTAAATTTGTGTTACAACTCATTGATAAAGATAATGATAAACAAGGATTGGTTACACTGTTACTTAACCATATTTAAAAGACAATCAATAAAATATGACCCAATGAAAATTTTACTTTTGTCACTATCCAGATCTGCCAGGCACTGGCTGTGAGCACAATGGTGTAATCTACCGCAATGGCCAAAGCTTTCAGCCAAATTGCAAATACCAGTGTCTGTGTGTAAATGGGGCCATTGGCTGTGTCTCACTGTGTAATAAGTCTCAGCCCCCCAGAGTGTGGTGCCAGAACCCACAGCGGGTTAAAATCCGAGGCCGCTGCTGTGAACAGTGGATCTGCGAGGAGCCCAGGAGGGGGCGCAAGACAGCACCAAGACACGCAATGGCTGGTATGTATATTGGTGTCAGACATTTTTGCAAAATGTGTGTAAGCTTTATTTCTGGGTAAATAAGACTTGTTTCAGATTTTTTGATAATGGTTTTAACATCATTATGAGATCCGTAGCTGTCCTATGACGTCATGTGATACTTCATGTGTGTCCTATGACTTCATGCAATCATGTGATATTGTGCAGTTCTTTCTGTCAGATGTGCACAAAATATGTACTATTAAACATTATTATAGAATATTGCTGTGGTGCAAAATTACTGTAGGTCAATTGTTAATAGCTTTGTGATTCAGCTATACCTATTTACTATGTACACCTGTGTTATTTTTGCAGAAACAAACAGATTTAACTTTGTTTACCAACAGATATAACATGCAAAGCAATCCTTCTATTCAAAGAGAGAAAAACAATTGTAAGCAAATATTTTGGCCGGGATTTCCACAGTCATTGAAAACTTCCTACTGTAGCTAAGCTAGGCTCAGCTTTAAATGTTTCATAGACTAGAAGTTGTTCAGTTTAAATGCAATCTTTATCAAATGATATCAAAGTAAATGATAGCTAAAGTATCACAGTATAAACTTCAGGTGCAAACAGAAACAAAGCATGTATAATGAGCAAACAGAAGTGTAGAGAAACTGCATTCACACAAATGCAGAAACACTCACTGTCATCTCCCTGTGATAGGCCTCTCTAGTGGAAAAGATGACTCTCATAAGAATTGTGTGGCCCAGACCACTAACTGGAGTCCCTGCTCAAAGATCTGCGGCCGTGGAGTGTCTGCACGCATTACTAACAACAACGGGCAGTGTCAGATGGTGAAAGAGAGCAGACTCTGTAACATCCGGCCATGTGAAGTGAATATCACAAAGCACATCAAGGTAGGCAGTAATTTCCAGTGTGATCCAAGCACATGTGACTTTACATGCTGTTTTGAATGCACCTGAGCTGGGCTGCTGCATTTAAAGGGACAGAGCACCCTAAAAATTACAATTTTGTCACCATTAACTCACCTTCACATCACTTTCTGTATTCCGTGGAACACAAGATTTGGAAACTTTTAATTTCATTTAAACTTGATTATTCAGGTACCCAAATATCAGATTTGTTGTGATTTTAAAAAGTTACTAAATATAAAATGCATAAGTTAAAAATGACTAATAAAACAATTTATTTCAATTTTTTTTTTTATTCAAATTTTTTTGATTTTTTTTTTGATCTTCACTAGCCTGGAAAGAAGTGTTTGAACATCTACAGGGAGAAAAGTCTACAAAACTTCACTATCTCAGGCTGTAACAGTACAAAGTCTTACCAGCCTAAATACTGTGGCATCTGTACAGATGAGCGCTGCTGCATCCCCTATAAATCTAAGACTATTGAGGTCACGTTTCAGTGCCCTAAAGGATCTGGCTTCACCTGGCAGATCATGTGGATTAATGCCTGTTTCAGCAACCTGAGTTGTAGGAACCCTAATGACATATTTACAGATCTAGAACATTACTATGAAAAGTGAGATAATGTGAATTAAAACTAGAAAAGTTATTATTTGAATACTTTATTTGAAAAGTATGTTTTGGCATAAATGGGCAAAAGATTGTTAATGTCTCAATCATTTCATCATTGATCTATCATTGCATTTGGTCTTTACATCATATCATTGCATTTGGTCTTTACATCATATCATTGAAATTTTATCTTGAAATATTACTGTTCACGTTTGTCATAATATTTATCACCCAAGATTAGCACAAAACACTCTTCCTTTAACAAAACCATTTAAAGTGTGTGGATGTAAGTAATAATGTTAATAACAGATATGTAAAACAACAAGCTCTTGTTGATCTTTGTAGCTGAAAAATTATGTAATAAGAAATTGTATATTGCAACTCATTGTATTGATAATGTAGTTTGTAATGGCAGATTTTTTTTCCATGAATAACATTTATACTTTTGAATAATGCTGGAGATATAAGACCGTTTTTGTTAGAACATATGATTTATAGATCTTGCTTAATGAGCTCAAGCCATTAAAACAAACAGCCAAAGAAGTAACACGTTTTTTATTTTCCTTTTTACAATAAATACAAACTGTTATTCAGTTATGGTGCCTTACAAGCATTTGTTTAGTTTGCGTGGAAGAGCATGTGAGTTATTTATATTCATGACTTTCAATCCTTTGCTTTCTTCTTTCAAAGCCTAGAGATAAAAGCATTCAATCCAAGTAGAGTTTTCCATGGCACGTTTTGTTCTGTTGTGCTTGATTACATAGAAATAATTGTTGTTACAAACAAAACAACAAAATATCAATCATGCACAGTCATTCTTTTGTATTCTTATATCCTTATTTACAGGTTATTACATTGAACTAATCCGATTATTTTTTAACATCCTTACATTTGGTCCAATAAAGCAATCCCATTTGAAATGAAAAAAATCACTGTTAAGTGGATCAATCACTGAGTTACCAATATAACTCAAAGATGAAATGATAAAACTACCACCTTTTCTACTCTGTGGTTAAGCAAATCTCTTGTCCATTCACTGAGGTCCATTTCAACATATACAGAAAATTAATTATGTACTCAAACTAGCATGTAAAGGTGTAATAGTATGAGACAAAAAAGAGCCATTTACAATCTTCTGATTAGTGACACTACAGTCAAGTATGTGACTGACACTACAGTCACTACAGTGTAAAGAGGAAGAAAAACTGTCGACTACAGATCAACATAAATATAAAAACTCTTGCCTTTTCAGTGCCCAGTTTATTTGATGTTGACCATCACAGCGTCTCTGTGCTGCATTGCTTCTAACAACACCAAAACAGCTGCTGTGCAGGCCGCAAAACGATAAAACAAAGAAATGACTCCATTATCCTGTCCTTGTTCCACCCCTTCCTCAGTGTTTTCCCCAGGAAATACAGTCTTAAAAACAAGACATTTGGCGAAAATTCCTTAAGACTAATTAAATGGAGTAAGACTCCTGAGGGAAACACCAGAGCTGGTGGGCTTGCGGTCCTGTTGCATGTGTAGTTAGTGGCAGCGCAGCACAGTCAGAACAGAGAAGTTAATGAAAGTGTGATATCGGACCAGAGACGTGGCCGGTCTAACAGGACACTTCAGTGGACTTGGGGCCCTGGTCCACAGAACTGTCCATGGTGTCAGTGTGTGAGCGTCCTCGCTGATTGTCAGAGGTGTGGGCTCGGCTGCGACCCTCATTGGTGTGGGAGCGACTGCGGTTGCCCTCGTTGGTGTGCGACCTGCTGCGGTTGCCATCAAATGAGGTAACGCTGGACCCGGATGCTGTGCGTGAACGGACCAGGCGGGTCATGCTGGCAGCAGGCACTAAGAGGCAGAAGAAGGTCGTAAGATATGATTATACACAATTTGCTCATTTTGAAAAATTCCTTGTTTGATCGTCATCAGGGGTGAAGTATGTACTGTTTTTAATTTTAAAATATGTTCTCCTGCTAGGTTTAATATGCAATGTGTAAAACAAACGGAGGGCAAGTTCCCTAAAAATGTTTAAATACTGTGCCACTAAAGCATTGCTCTGGTTATCAGAGCATCCAAAACAGCCCAACACAGCAACACTATCTGTTTAGTAACACTAGTGGTGCACAAATCACACACTTTAGCTTTAGAAAGAACAGGTCAAGTTCAGCAGATCAAGTTGTAAATTAAATTCCACCACCTGGGGGCAGCAGAGCTCAGTAGTCATTGTTATTCACATTGCTGGGGCTTACCTCACATTGTAGTTTGGGAAATGCATCATGGGTATGTTCAACAGATCAAAGAAAGCCAACACTCAGCATAAGGGGAATGTAAATTAATACTTACTGTAACCCATGCCCTGGATGAAGTACTTGAAGGCCTCTGTGAGCTTTCCAGGCTATGAAAACAACACATGCTAAAGTTAGTTTGAAAACATAAACACTGTGACTACATAAACAACTGTTATCAGCTAATCAGGTCAAGGTTGGAAAACAGATTTTTTGTAAGTACATATGGTGAAACAGGGTGGAATCTAACAGCCGGTAGTAGCAGGTGGTGAGCCTGATATTAGAACAAAAACTGTGTGGCATCACTTGTTGTAATGAGATTAGGGTGCATTTCATCCCTAACGATTATCCTGTGTCTTGTTTAAACGTGTAAATGAATCTAGTAGAGATAAACACTGTCCATACACACCTGGTCGACCTGTGGCAAGCCTCCACAATCAGCCATCTGAGGAAGGAGGGTAATGTTAGTTAACACACACTGAACACACTCATACATCACTGCTTGTTCCCTATTTTTGTTTCTGTGATTCACACAGGTGTCTGAAACACTGAGCGCTCCATTAACTGCACTGCTCTCGGCACTTATCAGTGACAAATAGGCCATTGTAGACATTCTAAATCTGAATCTCTGTCCACAAGAGGACAGCTATGGAAAATTAGGTCAGCCAAGGTACGATTTAGCCCTGGAGCTGGCCAGTGTAGACAGCTTCCGCCCTACCTGCCTGGGTAAATTAGTCACTAGATAACGCTGAGCTATTAAAATCTTATCAGTGACCAACTTTTCCATGTGGGTGATAAATACCGGCTACTCACCTTAAGCAGTGTGGTTTTGGTTGGGTCCAATTTAGTGTTGCACTCAACCTGTACAAGAACACAGACGTAGACTATTAAATATGCAACAGATTTAAGTTGTCAAATAATTATATATATATAGAGTGGTATAGATTTCGGTAGTGTAAACCTAATAAAAAATCTCTGCTCCAATATTGAGTGAGAAGATCCTAATGTAAATACATACCACTACATCCACAGCAGGAGAGCTGTCTCCCACCACCAACAGAGCAGGACAGCTGAAAACAGTGACATCATTAAACATGACAAAAGTTTAATTAAAAAAAAAAGCGAGATTTTTTTTATTTCAGACTTACTTTAGAGTTCTGACATTGGCATGGCCACCAGGTACAGGCCTCTCAATTTCTAGGTCTCGCCGGCTGTGAAACGGACAAAATTGTTGGTCAAGCGTAATGGCACTGCTTTAAAACATTTGTGAACGTTGTTTTCTAGCAGAAACATTTGGTGAGATTGCTGCACTTACCTGTCGTAGGCCTTGACAAAGAGTTGAAGATTGAATGGGTTCATGTCATTCACAATGTGGTGACGGTATCTGCCAATGAGGTCATGGTTCTGCTGAATTTCTTCCTGCAGAAATAATAGATAAATATTGTAAGTATCAATATGAATGTTAGTATCGATTCATAAATTCTCTACAGACAAATGAAGACAGAAAACATGGAGGACAGATTCCAACATTAAACGACCAACCTTTCCGAACAGATGAGAGATAATCATGTCGGGCATGGCATGAGTCCAACCAGAGATCTGTAATGTATATGTAAAATTAGTCAATGACTGAAAGGTATCAAAAAACATTTCAAAAACTATGGCAGTGAAGCATGTAGCACTCACTTTATGTGCTGCCCAGTCCATCCAGCCCTCAGCACAAGGGTTGATGTTTATTAGAACAAGGCCCTCCACCATGTTTGGATAATCCAACTATAACAGGAAACAGCATTTGTAAGTGTCAGCTAAAGAATCTTCTACAGCAATATAAACCATAATTCATTACATAAAAGAGAGCTCAAGTTGAGCAGACATTTTCTAAACAAAAATCTTTTTAAATTTTAAAGGACATTCCTCAGCAGCTAAACAAGCCAGAATGAATGGCAGGATCCACCAGAAGATAAACCCTATTTAAACACTCTATCTTGGTTTGATTAAAATGTAAAGCACCTAGTAACGATGTCAAACTCACAGCAAACTTAGCAAGGATATAAGCGCCTGCTCCAACAGCCATGCCGATCACACTCTTCAGTCTGTGGGAATAAAAAAAAACAACCAAATTCCAATCCAAATTCCAATTCATTGTTTTATTGAATAAAAATAAATCTTACCCAAAATGTTTAAGGATTGATGGAAGAGTCTCAGACAGTTGGTCCATAGAAGGGTATTCATACCTACAAAACAAGGTCAAAGTTATGGTTCTGTATTCAATGTTTACTACACACTCTATTACAACTCTATCACACCCATCTATACCTCAAAACACAAAACAACTCACCCAGTGGAGAAGGTGTTGGCTCCTTCTTGCTGCCCTGGTGCATCCACATGACACACAGCAAAGTGCTGCATGATCTCCTGCATATCCTCATGACTGAATAAAGAGTCAAAGCAGGTTTTGTCTATGGGGGAAACGTAATACGTAGATGTATAAGATGTCTCCTATAGATGAAGCTCTTGATTTGAATGCTTGAACAATGGTGTAAAGCAAAACAAAGAGATTTTATCACTGGACACCATATTTAGATGTATGCATACAAAACTTACGGTTCAGCCCAATATCATGGAAGGTGAGGATGACTGGCCGGTCACCCTTTGGAACTCCTTTCATGGTACAGTGGATCCGGCCATATGGAGTCTCCACATCATGTTCCTGTATGCAACATTGGTATGAAAGCTGAACCAGGTCATACTAGCATTATCCACATATTCTGACAACAAGAACTCAACAACAGCTTGCGAATGCTTTTATGTATTTAATGTTTTTCTGTACCTGTGTAGTTGATATGTCCTGCTATACTATACCAAAAATGACTTCAAACTGCCTTTTGCTCATTCTTTTAGAATTATTATGCATGCGGTTTTCATGATCTCGTATGAGGTATTTGCAATATTTTTCATCCACAAGACCACATATAATAAACTAATATTGCAAGATGGTGAAACACTTTAGAGAAATCATTATCAGTTACGGGACCTAAGTTACTTCATAAATTCAAATACATTTTAACCCATTTTTATTTTTGATTTTAAAAACGTTCATTGTTAGGACTAACAATGTGGCCCTACAATTTAATGTACCATTCAAAGCATGTTGCAAACAACAATGTGAAACCTTTGAAACTGTTGGTCACTGCATCTGCATATGAACCACAGATCAATGACAGATAGTTCAACACTATGCAACCAAAGTCTGGCTATAAATGTGTACTCAGTGATCTCACAGTCCATCCACAGTGTACCTGATTTCATAATATTCAACTGCATCTACCAACTTAGCAAAACTCTAATTATGAATGAAACAGCAATATCAACTCCATTGTGAACTTCTTGTTAAACTAATAATGTTACAAATGCAAAAATAATTTTAACCACTAGGAGAATAACAATGCCTTTACGAAAGACTAATGTAAAACAACATGATGAACCAACATGAATGCCTATACTCACAGAGATTTCAACCTCAAATACTAATTCCATGTCAGAGTCCTCCAGAACCATGACTGCAGGTAGTATTTAGTAGCTGTGATGAGAAAACACTTCACAGCGGGTAGGCAAGATCCGATTGCAAGTAAGCTCCTGTGCGGGTGCTGTGTCAATATTCAGTGCAGCAGGGTTTTATACCCCTGTAGCCATTACTCGACATAAGCCCCATGCTCCCAGCATGCTTTGCACCAAGATCAAAACAAGCTAATTCTTCTTAGAGACATCCGTAAATTGGATCAGCCTGTGTCAGATGCTTGAGGTAGCCTGCACTAGGGCATCGGAAATTTTAGGTGAGAGCCAAACCAAAATGCAATGAAAACAGTGGCAAATAATTGTGTCACAGTTGTAAAGTAAATAAGCAATCATAGTTTAATGGGGCTTTATAGAACTTATGACACATCTTAAGAAAGGTCAGCACATGGTTATGGCCATATGGGCTATCATTTTCTTGCTGAACATAAGACCGACATAGACCAACAAAATTCAACAAAAATCTAGATTTTAGTATCCTGAATCAAACATTTAAAATGGAAACTGAACAATCCCTGAAACCAACCAATCATAAATGAACTCCAACTGATTGAACTTTAACTTTCAATTTAACCTTGTTGCGGTTAATTTAACAACAGTGATTTATCACTGACAAAAAACATCACAATGCATCACAATGGTCAATTGTGATTAGTCAAAGATCAACAAGCTGACTCGAGACCAAGCTGCCTTAAGACCAAGCACAAGCTTGTGAGATACACAAAGAACATCTTTAACACTGACATGGATGTAACACTTGGCCTTCTATACTGTCTGAAAACACACATATGTTGTCTCCCCATTGACACTAATCTCTTTAAACGGGACAAGCCCTACGTGAGCTCCTCAGACAGATGGTTGGTGCATCCTTTAGCAGTCCACTGGTCTAAAGGCCAAAGTCTTTTATTAAACATATGACCGACAAACTTCAGGACTTTAATCTGTGCGAGGTTCAGCACGAGACCAGTCGGCTATGTTGTCTTCACATTAGTAGTTTCTTATTTGCCTGTAGGAGGCTTTAAAAAAGTGTGTAGTGCTGCTCTGATAAGCCCAATGGCATAAAAAAATGTGAAATTATACACCTTAATTCCCTTAAAAGAAAAAAAATGCTAATTTTAAAAGGAAATTCTTGCATATAATCATAATTCAGTCCATTTACTGACCATTTAAGATGTTAAATTGGCTAAAATCATCAGTTCCAATTTTGTTTAAGGCACTTTGTAAGGATATCCATGAGCAAATCTGTATATTTCACTTTGTTTTCTGAGTTTGTATGTAGATTGTTTATGTTAAATTATGTTCAATATGTTCAATTATGCACGTTATGTTCAAGTCTATACATTTTTCTGTTTACAGCACAACCTTTAACAAAAAGTGATGCACTGTTAATAATTAATTATATTTAAAATGTCCTCAGGCTTCCTGTCTACATGGATGGTTATTGGCCATACTGATCAAAAGATGGTGACAATTTTGAATTTGAAACTTTAATGTTCTATGCAGTGTATAGTGCATGATAGTGAAAACTGCAAAAGTAGCAAACTGTAGAAATAAAATGCAAAAAAAGGAAATGCTTGCCTTAATCGCCAGCTGTTGGACTGCCTCTTTAAGCCCCTAGAAGGAAGAACAAAACAATGTAGGTTATCACTAACATCAGTTCACTGCATTCTCATTGCAAGTCTAGACAAAGATATCAGTGCTCAATATACTTGCAAGTCCTTGTCCACAAGCAGAGGTTTCGACTCAACAACTTGGATATCATCCATTCTCAATGCTGATGACACCTAGCTGGTTTGAAGATGACATAAACACAACCATTTTTATTTAGCACTTTATTCATTAAGCACTTAATATAGTTTGCCACAATCTTCCACCAAAGTCAAAGAAGGAAGTATCAAATTAGAGAACAACAGAAAGTTCCACCTTTCATATTTTTTTTGGTCGCTATGTTTTAAATTGATTACTTTCTCAGTTCTGCAGCCTAATTTGTTTTGGGACGAGGATAATGCAAATCATGGAACGTTCGTTGAATGTTGATGCACATGCAAATAGGACGCGAGCGTCAACGGTCCCTTTGTCTGGCTGAGGTTTCTAAAGGTCACATGTCAGGCTTTTCCTCTGAAACAGGCCTGGAGACCACACACAGGAAGCCACTGACACAGCTGCTTCCATCCAACTCCCTGCAGTCCCCTCCACCCCTTTAACACCACACATTTTTTAGCTGTGCTCCAAAGCCAGTATGAAAGCCTTTGTGTCCTATCATCCCACAGGTTCAGAGAGAAGTGTTCCTGTGCCGAGCCGGTCCAAAGCAGCAATTGATTTTCTGATTCACAGTGAAACTCTAGGAACCAAGCCAAACTGTTTATCAGAAGGAATTTCTGTGGTTCAAAAACCATGATTGTGCAGTTCATCATATGCTGATGTTTGCAGCTACTGCAGCCCCCTACACAAATTTCTGCTCAGAATCATGTGAGAAATTAAACTCTTTATGATACTAGACCAAGTTAGAAGAAAAAGGGCTTAACATCAGACTTGAGATCTATTTAAATATGGACGGACGTTAGCCAAACGTAATTACAGCCAAAAAGCTACAGACAGGGTAGCTGCAACCAACAAGCAACGGTTAGTGAGCAAGTAGGTCACCTGCTTGTTTATAAACTGGGTGCCCTTTAAGGCCTCTCTTGTTTAATCTTTTACCTGGGAGTGGCAACGTCAGTACCGTCTCAGCAGGATATAAAGGCAGAGTAACATAAGGACAGAGCGTGACTCTCTCTATCCCCGGAAACACTTAACATTCAAAACACCTGAACCCAAACATTCATCTCTCCAGTTTGCAATGATTAACCTAATATTTACTTTTCAACTTTGTATATGTTAATATATGTATACTATTCATTATTATAAAATATATGTAAACACATTTGCAAAAAAAAAGTGACAAACTCGACACAATTATTTTGCATCAGTCTTTGTGATGTTTGTTTAGTTGATATGAAGGAGGGGCACCAAACCACCGGTGCAGCCTCTGCAGGAAATATCTGCAGATATTTTCACTTCACGTAACTGCTTTGTTTGTTTAATCATTAAAATCCATCCCCTGTCAGAACTACATCAATACTTAATATTGAAATGAATTGCCATGCTGTCACGGACATCATTTTAGTTCTACAAACCTCTGCAATATATAATCTTTCTGAACATTTATTTTGTCTTTGAGAAATCACGGTATTGCAATGCTAGTACTTGTAACTACAGAGCAGAAGGAAATGTAACTAAAATCACAGCGGAAGAATCATATGTGCTAATCTTAGAACAGCAGATATCTGAAGAAATCATAACCACTTCCCTTAATCTTTGAGAATGAATTTATTTGCTCAAACCCAGAAGCAGGGACTAAGTTTGTGAGGACCTACATTTTTAAATTGTAAGAGAGATCAAGCATCAAAAAATGCTTTAAAACAGTATTATACAGGATTTATAAGATTTAAATTTGTCACATTTTCTACCTTATGCTGCAGGTCTTTGTTTAATATTTGACATTGCCGCCTTTATCGGCAAAGTTCACACATTCAGTTGTCATGGCAACGCAGCCTGGTTAATATGTAACAACCACCACCTGTACTGTAAACAGGTTAACATGCTTGACTAGATGATATTCATTATTTTAACGACAACGTGGTATGTACAAACAACGCATTATGACAAACGACACACTCTAAAATGATGGTTTTAACTTTCTAGTAAAGCTACAGGTTGTAACAGCAATGCAAACAACACGGACTTTAAAGGTGATCAAACATCGTAAGTACTCTACCTGATGTTTAGGGTGGTAAAATCAAATAAGATCAAGTAAATATTGGTTATATTGTAGTATGTGCTGCTCTTGTTTTCGGTGAAGTTGCTCTTTATTCCTTTGTTGACATGCGTGACACGTGCCACGCACGTACGCAAACCCACGCGCAACGACAAACAAAAACATCATAATAATAATCATAAAAAAGTTTCTCCATATATTGTTAAAGCATATTGCAATAGCATGCAAATGTTTGCTCGTTAATATCTAACGCTGAAACGTTTGAGTGGAACTTATATTATGCAGGATATATACTGCGTTAAAAGCTTTAAAAAAATACATAACTTGTTAGGTGACATGATAGTCGTTTTACGTACAGACTCATTTTATTCAGAGACATTATAAAAATTACATAAATGCATATTTTATCACTCACCGGTTGATTGTTCAAAAATAAAAAGTCCAACACCGACAAAATATGAAAACAGAAAAGTTTTTGTTGAGTTTGAATGTGACGCTTAACTTGAGACAGGATGTCTTTTATAAAGATGTGAGTTTAGTCAGTCCTGCCCACTCGTCCGTCTATTGGGTAACTTCAGTGAGTCAAGCCTTCCTTTCACAGCATTGCATGAGATATGACATTGTTATATCAGGATATAGAATAGTTTAATCAGGACTTATTTTTCACAAAATAACTGGTCAATCGATTTTAACACAACTGAGGAACAATTCATATGGGGATTGTGTTCTCCATGATGTTTGTTTTCCAAAGGTTTCTTATCAACTTTTTTTTTTAGGATTGTTATGCTTTTCATGAAATTAACACTATTAAAACTAGTTGTTTTTATCAATAAAGTATTGTTTACAAGACTACATGCCTTTGTGAGTATGTGTGTCCTCTCTTAATCACACAATACTGTCACTGTGGTTAGCTAATATGAGGCTGTGATAACAAGCACATCCACAATGGGCACATTGCACACAAACTTCTGACTCTCAAGCACTGTTTACACCACCAACAATTAGATCTCAAAACAAATGCAAACTGTATTAAAATTTCCTTGGAACACTGTTCAGGATGAGAGACTTGAAACCATGTCAGCAGCTCATAGTTATTTTTAGGTTCTTTTTGTTATTATTGGAGAGTCTGTTGATGTAAAGCTGGGCATGCAGCCAGGGTTAATTGTATTGTTGTATTGTGGAAAAATACTGAAACCACCATTAACCTTTTAATTATTTTAGGATTTATAAGCAAATGAATAGTGAATCAAATTGTAGTTTTCTTTTGATTATAAACCAGGTTAAACAGAATAAACTGATATGAGTTGTGGACTTTAACCCAACAAGATAATGTCTTTGTGTACTCACCCAGTTTTCTTATGGAATCCTGTGCTACACTCATTTTATGTCAACCATCTTCATGTAGCTGAAATGTGCATTAAAAAAACATTTAAAAAATAATAAAAATCTTGCAATAATCATTTTCAGCCATGGTAAATAAATAACAAAAACACACAAATCGTAAAGGATGTCATTGAGTAATGTTGAGCAAAGTTTGTGTTAAAAACAAATGGTTTATTTGTGGTCACATGTACATTTCTCACTTTTCTGTCACGTCTCTTTTATTGACAAAATTTAGGTTCATGACATTGGTTTCTGTTAATTTAACTGGCCTTGAAATAAAGAGGTTTGCATATTTAACACCTAACGTCTGGTTTACACAACAAAGAGGTTATTAGATGTCTCAGAATGAACAGATAAACACCTCACCTCTTGGCATCAGACCAATCAACGGAATAAAAAGGACATTCAAAATCAAAGATGGTTTTCTGCAATGGCTATACAAATCAAACAATTAGTTTGTTATTAGGTTATTATAACAACACAGACATATCCAGTTGGTATTCTAATTGAAAATGTACAGATGCTATTGGCACAATAATTAACATTATAAAATAATTACTAGCCTTCCATTCAGGTACTGAGAGGTCAGTGGGTGCTGGTTTGACATTTAAATGTTGACTGACAAGTGTGTAGTACATTGTTGTCCTTCAGATAAAGGGGCAAAAAATCCTTTGCCTTCCTAAAACTTTGAATAAGCAACATGACATCCAGTTACCCAGATGCAAGAGAAAACCTCAAGATTGTGTCATCACTCAAACACGGGTTTTAAAATTACAAGTTAAGAATGTAGAAGACATCTTGTTTAATTCCTAATTATATACACTATCTTTCAAAAGTTTTGAAACACTTGACTGACATGTTTTTCACGACCTTTAAAACTTTTAAACTGAAGCTGTTTGCTTAAATGATAAAATAAATATGTACCAACATACTAATTGGACCAAATAATAAAAAAAGCAGCCAATCAGAGCAGAGCCTAGAATAGATGAGAACTCCTTTAATATTGTCAGAGTGACACTTCAAGACACTGGGTGATAAGATGCCAAGAAAACGTTTTTTGTAAATTGAAAATGCTAAAAAAACGACAGTGTTTTTTCATAGTTTTGCTGACCTTACTATTATTCAGAAATGGGAAAAATACGAACAAAGAATTAGTAAGTGTTGCAAAACTTTTGAATGATAATAATAATAATACTAACATTCTCAACTGTCATGTTGCGAGCAACACCAGTTTCAAGATAAGGATCTAATATGGATAGCTCAAACCGCATTAGACTGCTTTAGTGCAGATGTATACAGATGATGCAATCACTTTTCAGATGTAGTATGAATCATACTAAGCCATGATTCAGAGACACATGACATGAGACAGCGCCCAGGACTGAGGGCAGTCTGTTATGCACACCTCATCTCTACCTATCACAGTTTCTTAAAGTGGGCAATACTCAGTTCAATGTCATGTATTACTCATTTACTTGAAGATAATGGGTAAGGGGATAATATAATGTATATAAAGTTATACAATAATAATAATTGCTATTTATGGCATATAATGGGACTAAAGCAGTTCATGATCATTTTTTGTTAGTATTAAGTAGATCATTATTTCTCACAGAGGAATAAATCAGCTAATCATGGTAGGTCTTTAGACTCCAGCACTGGGTTTAGCATTGACAGGTAAGAGAAATTAACATGTTAGCCACGATTGTAAACATATGTTCAATAAACAATGAACAAGATAATGACTTGCCAACACAAACTCTTGCCAGTAAGATCAAAGTATTATGGATTAACGTTTGCACAAAAAATGGACCCTAACCACTTGTACACAAAAACATAAACAAATGATCATGCAACAGTGTTTTCAGTAATAATACAAAGTTTTACAGATAAAAAGGGAAAGGCCAGCCCATCTGAATGTTTTTCTCAGTCTTCATCATTTGTCAGTTTTGAGCGATTAATTGGTGCCAATGGTATAACAGGTATAACATTTTTAGAGGTCAGATCTGATCGAGCCTGTTGTAGTATCTGATCTTCAGTCAGTTTATCTCCACCAATCTCTGTCAATAAAGTAACAATTATGAAACCACTTCATTGCTCAATTTACTTTGATGTTAAGGATAATAAAGTTACTGAGTAACTATGACTATAACTTAATTTCATGTTTCTCTATTTAAAAAACAGATTTGAGCTGGATGCATTTCTTCTTTCTACTAAATCATCTAAACATTCTAGTCACATTGTACAGTCAGTATTTATTCCTTTATAACTGGTTTGCTCCAGACTCAAACACTTGAGGATAGTACCCCTGAAATCAAAACACCCACATATTTCTCTATCTGGGCTCATGTATTGTTTGTGAGAAGTGCTTGCACAGATATTCCGCAGCACAGTTGTTGCTTAGATTCTCACAGTAGTTTTATCCAGACACACCCTAGGCTGTTCCCCAGCTAACTAAACTAAAGCTTTCAGTAACATCAGCCCTGTGTGACTTATTTTGTGACTCACAGGTCATATCTTCATGTTATACCAAATGGGGAAACATTATGCTTTAATCTCAGAGCAACTTTCTGCTGATGCATGTGATAGAATCACCTGCATGAAAACTCCTGCTCTGCCATGTTCATTTCACTCTGACCTGGCAATATGTTAACATTCCTGTTACAGGTCATTGCTTCTGCTGATAAAATGCAACCAGTTACTGAGGTGGAAAATTGCTCTGACCTGACTATGTTTTGTTTTCCATGAATATAACCTTTACAACAGGGCCCTAACTCATTCACTAACAACTTGCCAAAGGCAATACAACAAGGTAACCAGACACGATCTTGTATGAAGATGAATTGGTTGGTTTAAAATATTGCCATGACTTTAAAACAAAAGTACCAATACTTCTTATGTAAATGTATGAATCTGCATACACAATAAAAACACTGAGAACATAATAAATGTATAGTATTCCCATTATATGAAATGTAATCATATTTATTTACTGATGGCTTGTTATGACAGAGAGTGAGGAGAGTCAATAAGGCCACTACACCACAGGAGGGCCACTGTTATTGATATTGCTGGAAACAGAAAAAGAATTTCTGGCAGCTCAGATTATACACCTAATGGTTTATCTTCCACAGCTGGAAACGCTGGGCCCATAGGCCCCTCTGGTGAAGTCTCTGTAATGCTTTACAAAACTAAGTGTTTCACAAATCCCATGATAGAAGTATCACCTTATAGTGCTGAGAAGCAGAAATGTTTTGCCCTCTGGAAAGCCCATGCCTTTACATTTCTTGGCCTGCAGATTAAGCAAAAAAGAGAAACCAGAGCAAATTAATGAAATTATTCACTCATTGTTTATGCAGTAAACATGACCCACAGACCGAGGTAATAATTACTCCACATGATGATGGACACAGCTGTCTTGTTAGAAATCTCTCTGTTAATCATTTTATTCACCTTTTGGCCTTATGGTCAGTCATAAGACTTCAGGTCCACACAACTTCATAGCATCAAAACAAAGACCCATAATTACATGTTTATAGTTTAACATTATTTTCTAATAATTCAGGATGTGACATATATCCAAACCAGACACCCTAACCCAGAAATAATTCTTACATCTGCATTATTTATATATGATTGTGTTTTTATTTGCAACAACAAAAATTTGAGACTGCTCATGGCACTAGTGATGCACCTCTGAAATATTTATTATATTCCCATATTCCACATTTAACAGTGATGGATAGATTCTTCTCAAATACATCATTTCTGGGGAAAAGGGAATGATTGTTTTTAATTGGTTATTTTTGTGATTTGAGATATCCTTTACAGAAAAGACATACATTTCACAGGCCTAAAAACCCACCTCCTCACAGGTGAAAGTTTTACTTATTCCATGGGTCTCCCTTGGGAATTTACATGGGATTCCCACAAATGTTGCAGAACCTCCCATTTTACATCTGATCACATTTTTTTGCACGTGAAATTGATGTGACTCTTCAGTAAGGGATGTTATAAGAGGTTGCTATTATGTAATAATCCTGATAAAGCCTTTAACCTACTGAAGATGTAAACCCGGTATTCACCACAAGGATGGCGCTCCAGTGCTCAAGCTGCGTTAACAGCACCTCGTAAAACGTCAATCTCGGTAAATTACCGTAAATCACCTGAGCTGATGAGCACTAGTTAGGTGTCACAAACGTGGATGTCTTCACGTCCTCATGCAGACGTGGCCAACGTGTTTCTCCAGCGCTTCTGCGCTGGGCGGGGCGGGGCGTAATTACATTGTTTGTCTTCCATCCTCGCTGTGTGTCAGTGGCTGGTTAGTTATTTTACACGATCTTCAGAGTGAGGAAAACAAAAGTTTATATCCAAAATACGTAGGATAAAACACGATCCCGTGTACATCACTGCCAGAATGGCAAAACGTTCAAAACTTCGCGGTGAAAGTAAGCAATAATCGAGCCCACATCACACCAAGTGCCTAAATATATCCTGCGCCTCACAATGTGTCTCAGCTAAACTTAAGAAAGAAATCGTTGTAGTTTTCAGGCAGAAATTAGGAAGTGCAAAGGGAAAAAATGTTGATGAATTGACACAAGGCAATAGCTTGCAGCTATTGCCTTGTGATGCATTTTTAATTTCATCTGTCTTAATCTGTGGATTTTTATAAATCTTATGTCTCTTAATTTTATATGTCTCTTAATCTGGGCCTTCTTATACTCTTTCGTTCTTTAAAGTGACCTTGAGCTGTGGGAAATAATAATAAATAATAATTACTAATAATACAATAATAAATGAACAAAAGGGCGTATTATTTATATTGTGGTTTCAATGGCAGATAACGAATGAATCATATGTTTGTCAAGTGTTAGACGTTTGTTGAAGAGTCACTAAACATGGTGATGTAACACCTAAACAAAGTTTTGGTTATTGGTGAATGTGTGAGATGAATATCCACAACCTTAATATTACATTTACAGCACACACATTGACCAGTTAGATCAATAAATGCTGACACCGTTTTTCTCATAACCTCTGTACACCCCGACGAGAGGTGAAAGAGCATCAAGCTGAAATACCTATTTTAAGACATGCAAACAGTTTCATTGCCAGGTGTATTTGCTCTCCTTGATCTTGCATGGTCAGCATTCAGTCAAAAGGGCATCCACATATGATCACCTCATTGAACATCAACAGAAGTATATAAATAAATATATAGTACTGAAGTGTCCTATAGCTGTGGTAGTTAAGAGTAACTGGTAAATAAAAGGTAAAGATTGCATTAAACATATTAAATAGCCCATTATTGTATAAAACAGGTGAAATACTGAAAATCCTGTTTGTTCGCGTGGCGAGTGAAATCCTCAATCACATTTACATCTACTGCCACCTCGTGGCAACTGTGAATTAAATGAATGTGTTGTTTAACTGGAAATTGAGAGAGAGAGAGAGAGAGAGAGAGAGAGAGAGAGAGAGAGAGAAAAATGTACAATTAAAAACCAGAGCTTTGTTTTGCTGCATTACACACTAAACATAGACAAATCTTACACTATAATAATAAATCCAGTAACAAAAAATGTTTGCAAACATTTTACAAACTGAGAGGGAGTTCATGGGACATTGTTGCTGACAGGTTTTTAACGATTACAATTAACAACATTATTTTATGTGTAAAGGTCAGCAAAATCGTTCAACAATTGTCGTGATTGCACATTACAATTGCAATCCAAATGAGGATTGAATGTTCCGGTTTTATTTTATTGCCACGCCGGAACCACAAATCGGGAAATTTTCTTACCATCCAAATAAACTGTAACACCAATATGTTTAATGGTGTGATTTCAGTACGCGATCAAGTATTACGTTTTATGTTGTACTTTTTTATTTTGTCATGTTGTTATAATTAAAAGAAGACATCTAACAAGTTTTAACACGGACTGGGGAGAATGAATAAAGAAAGCTGCATGTCGGCTACGTCGGAATATGCAATTATCACTCCGCCTAGAAATGAATGTGTATACACCAGTTGTTACTGGTAAGCTTCAGAATAACTTTTATAATTTATATGGGATGATGTCTACTGTACTGTCTAGGTACGAAATTTACCTTTAATTTCTGTATAAACAACGTTTATTTCTTTAGTGAGGAGAATGTGTGGAAATTGTGTGAATATATCAGGGATCGAGGGACGTGCTCTTTGGATGAGGTGTATGCAGTCTTTATATCTAATGAAAGGAAAAAGGTAAGCATGACATACATGATACATGTCTTATACGTTGTAATACATACAGTTGTTATATAAGTAGGAAATTCTTATTAATGTAGGTACCCATTTGGAAACAAAAATCTTGTCGTGGGGATGAGCCAGTAATCTGGGTGAGAATCTGTTATTTTATTATAAGGAAAACAATGACAGGCAGGATATTTTAAATCAATATAAGGTTAATTTTTATTATATTTTTGTATGTTTGCATTTAGGATTACCATGTTATTTTACTACACACAAGTAAACAAGGACAAAGGTTTATATATGATCTAGACACCATCCTCCCCCTCCCTTGTTTATTTGATGTATATTCAAGAGAGGCCTTTCGGTCTGATGAGGATTTAAGACCTTCTTTCTGGAGGCAAGTATCTAATCTGAAATGCATATTATTAAAATGTCTATAACAAGCATTATATATAATACTACCCATATGCATCTCAGTTATCTAGGTAATCAGATAGTTACCTCTGTCTTTCAGAAAGCTTCGTGTCATACCAGCTGACATCTACTTAAAGAAGTTTGCTTCTGATCGTTCACATATGAAGAATTCTGATGGGAACTGGCAGATGCCGCCTCCTAAATATCCTTGTATAGAGACACCAGGTAGTTATATTACCTACATATTTTCTAATTGTCACAATTTTGTTTATTTCTGGTAATGTTACATTGTGCCCTTTTCACAGATTCTAAAATGAATCTTAACAACTTCATCTGCATGGATGCCAGAGTGGGATATGGAGAGGTTTATGAACTTTCAGCCTTTGTTCAACACTTTGGAGTAAAATAATATGATATTGCTTCATGAGAGAATCTAGGCCATGTTAAAAATGTACATCATAAAGAGAATGCTTGTCTCAGGGTAAGCAGACAGAAAGGTTAAGGTATGGGAATGGGATGTAACATTTGTTGATAATACGCACCCTTTTATAAAGTCAGTTGCACAGATGTACAAATAATTAAACAGTGTCATTTAAACAAACAACCAAACTGAAAGGGCAAACTTTTTAAGCAGTTGTAGCGCTGAGGGTTTTAAGCAATTGCTGCCAGATAATCCTTCACCTCTGTGGGTGAGAGTCTGTGAAATCCTGCTTCATTACAGATACCCACCTCTATGTTGTCCGCTGTCATCTGACCCTCAAAACTTTCCTATAGAAAACATACAGATCTAAGTGATAATAGCAAGGCAGATAGACAGTTATTTTTATTATGTTGTTTGGGAAATAACTTCTAAGAAATTGATAGTGTCAGCAGAGACACTCACTTTCAAAGTTAAGATGGCAGTGAGTATAGCATCCTCAAGTTCCAGATCTTCATTGTATCTGTAATATAGTAGAGAACAAAACTGTAAAAAAAAAAATCCTTTTTTTATTTTACACACAATTTCAAGATTTATAATCTTGAACAATGTCTAAAAACATTTATCATTCTTCATGCATCTGGAATAGTTTACTGCTGATTAGATTCATTGCACCAGTATTGATTTAGCCACTGTGATGATTTTGATACCTTTTCTCAAGGAATGTTTTTCTATTGACAGTTCTTTCCCATTGCTGTGGCTTTCCAGGCAAAATTATGCTCCCTATGGGATATGATCAGGAAATTAGTTTACAAAATACATTATTGCATGTTTAAAATAAAGAGAAATAAATAAAGGTTGTAATTGTTTATTTTTGTACCGATGGGTCTAACTGAAATAAGTATGGGCGGTCCTCATCCCAACCAGCAATTAGAAGAGAGACTCCAAAAGGGTGCACACCACTAAAAAAAAACCCATGACACTTAAATCACTACAAGCTCAAATCCAGTTAATATAATTTTAGGTAGCCTGGCATAGGAGTGAACATACCCTGACTGTGTGTATTCTTGCATAACTGAAGCCACTCTCTGTACCAGCTGGCCTGTGGGAATGGGCTCTTGGTATACCAGATAATACTGCTCGGCCAATTTTCTTGCTCTTCTGCCAGCACCCTATCAAATAAGCATATTCATATATTAATTTCTTCATATATTAAAATCTAGACAGCAGCTGATATCATCTGTAATCATAGCTAACATTGTCAGCTCTACATGTAATCTTGAATGTGTTTCCTTTCCAAATCCATTATGTTTTGAGTGATAACTCAGTTTTCAGTTTTTCCTCTACTATAAATAATACAATGTTGATTGAAATAGCAATATTAATTAAATATCTGTAGTCAGGACCCATCCCACTGTACACCATACCTATTTCTGTCCCCTGCTCTGGAAATACACATTTAAAACAACTGCCGCTAACTTCTGTGAATAAACCCGTCAAAATAAAAGCCGCGTACACTACGTGGATAATTAAAAATAATTAAATAAACTGATTCCGCAATTTGTATTAGATACAACTATGATAGACTTCATAAACTTAAAAACCTAAATCTATAAAATTATGATGGACTTATGATGGACAATAAAGGCTTCCTATTCTATAACCTACATGTAAATTGCGATAATACAATTTTTCAAATATGATTTTTTGCAGATTTGTAGAAGCATATTTACTATTTTAAAAATATTCCTGCAATCATAACCAAGTAAAAACAAACAAAAGTTTGTTTTTAAAAATTAAAAGTGAAAAAAAGTGTTTTGAAACACTTTTATTATGTAAGCGTCTGACGAAGCTGTTGAAATGCGTCATTAGAGCTGCACTTCCTGTCGCGTCGTAACGCGGAGGTATTGTCTCGATCTCTATTAATTACATTTACCTTATAAATTCACCCTGTTTACTGGTTGTACAAGCCTATGTGGTCAATAATATATGCTGTTATATGCTTATTTATTATTATTAATATGCTATTTTTATGTTAGGTTATTCTGTACCTGTTTAGGGAGGGAGTTTTAAAGCTAGGCTTATGTCGCCGGATATAAGGAAGTTTTTAGCTATGTCCTCACGCTCCTTATGTTTTAATTTTGAGTCATTAAAATCCTCTTCTCCTTCCAGAGTTGTTGGTTATACTTGATGGCATTGAATTCATTGAGTATGGAAACTTTTGTAACGTTTGCTTGCTTAAACGATCATTCCGATCTCATTTGGTTAGAAACGCTATCATCGGATTAAACTGTACAAAGCAATGGTATACATGTCGTTTAACTCGTCTCTTAACTTGGCATAATTCAGCTATTTTGTAGACATAGACATCATTGGGTTAGTTAATAACTATGCTGTTGTTATTCAGAGCCATGGCTCGTGGGCAGCAGAAGATACAGTCTCAACAGAAGAACGCAAAGAAAGCAGCAGAGAAGAAGAAGTCTCAAGGAGCGGATCAGAAGACTGCAGCCAAAGCAGCTCTGGTCCACACATGCCCTGTCTGCAGGGTAAGACAGCCGTGTGTCAGTCAAAACTAGGCTTGGGATGTTTTTAGAAAGATGTGACTTCTGTTATAACATAAAACGACTTTTTAAAAGCAATCTGTTGACTGTTTTAATGTTTTTTATTGTATAGACACAGATGCCAGACCCCAAGACATTTAAACAGCATTTTGAAAGCAAACACCCAAAGTCTCCTTTGCCTCCTGAACTGGTGGATGTACAAGGTTAAAAGACACAGGAAATGCCATGGACGTAAAATGGGGGTAAGTGTAATAGAATAGTGTCTTACAAAACCCGTATTGTACTATAAATTAAGCCCATCGTTTAGTAAATACACTAAATTGCAATACATTATGCATGTCTATCTAATAACATGGCTGTCTGTTTATTTCATCATATTACAATTTTTAGACCCAGGGTAAGAAACGCCATGAGGTGACTCAATCAACTGACTCGACTTGCAGTATTTCTCAAACATTACTGGACTGAGCGTGGATATAACGACAAGGAGATTTTAATATGGACTCAAGCACACCAGCACTCATTTGTTCTTTTATATTTTTATAGGAGCATATTGCTTCCATTTTTCCCAAGTGTGCTGTATGACCAAACAGTCTCATTGCCATGTGTTATAACTTACCATATTTATTCACCACAGAACATCTTTTCTCTTGCCCCATGGTGTGTTTGTCCCTGTAAAGTATGATTTTTAAAAATGCGAAAAGTTATCAGAAAATGCCTCTGTATGCCCTGATCTTTTAACTGTGAACCTCAATTAAGAGGTGCACCACTGTGTGTATTATTAACAGTGAGCAGGATTGGATTGAAGCGCATTAGCTGACATGCCTGAAGTGATCATGAATGCGATACGACTGCACCTGTTCTAGAATATGGAATGGTTGGAGTCAGTACCCATGGACACACTTTTGTTACAGTATTTTCCAATAAATGTTTATGCATATAGTCAATAATTGTGTTGTGGTGATAAGCGCAAACATCCATAAGTTAATTTCAATGCTTACTGAATTTTATGTTTTTATATAAAAAATTCCAGGATCATTTATTTCACAAAGTGTTACTTTAGCAGTATGTATATATTATCTTATTTAATTGTATAATATTGTGTAATGTAAATAAATATTTTATCTGTATCTTTACATTTTAATCATGGCTGGATTAACTTCCCACTATGTATAAGCAACAAATAATTTTAATAGAATAAACTCCATGTACACAACATAACTGTTATGCAACAAATATTCTGATATACCATCATGACACCAATAACAGAGTCAATCATCTGGGATGAGCATTTAAATACAGCTAAAAATGACTACGTTACAAATAGTGTTTTAAAGATTTTAAACCAGATTTGTACAAGACCTGTACTGTGTACAGGCGTTATAAGCAGCCACAGTTCTTGACCACCATATTACGATGTTTTTTGAGTATGACGTTGTTGTTGTCATCATAGAAGAGCACAGAGATGGGACTCAATTTGGTTGGAGCGCAGCAAGCCTTAGGCACTTCGTCTGGTCTTAAAAGGTGAACCTGCCAAGACAAGGCATCAATACAGCTGATTCAACCAGCTAAAATGCATAAATAGAAAGTAATTCATTAAAAGATTAAAAGGTGAATAATTTAGACACGTCTTCTAGAAAATGTTACTGTTTAAAGCTGCAATCTGTAATTTTTGCCTCTCGCCATCTATTAGAAATATAAAAATGTGAATTATATGCCGAGTTGTTTTTGATTGCAGCTTGATTGCAGCTTTAAAGTAATACATTTTCACCAAGAGACACAAATGGCTTGGCATAAACTGTGTACCAGAAGCTGGATCATGGCATGGTTTGTGGCATTCATACAGGAGCCCAAAGGATAATCACATTCCCCATCACAGTAATAGGCAGAGTAGCCTGAAGGGGCCAGAACCCAATCCTATAAAAAATAAGTTGTTTTTGACATATTTATTCAGCAATTTTCTGTTTATAATAACAATAATGTTACTTCTGTGAGTTTTTAAATGAAATATTGAAATGCATGCAAAAGTTTGAATTACAATGTTAAGTAGTTTTATTGTCAGCTTTAGGAAACTATAACATTGGCATTTATGTGAAATCCCAAATGTCATAGTAATGTACAAAACTCATTATCTTACCTTCCAGCCAAGGTCACTGAAGCTGACGTAGAGTTCATGTTTCCTACAGGCTTGGCGTCCACTGCTGGCATGATTTTGGTCTGTAGCGGGTGAGATCAAAGCCCAAAACCAATTCAATTTTATATGCTCTTTTACAGCCCTGTATGCTTCTTTAACTCATTATTGTGGCTCACCAAATATGCCGGGTCTGTTTGGGTGTGGTAAGTCGTATTTGTGCTTTTTCCTGCGAGGAATGTTGTGTCTCACAGCGCGAGGTGGACGGCAGGGGGCTTGACTGGCCCTGAAAAACGTCACCATGAAGGGCTGCTTAGAGCGCGGTCCTCGCCGACCAACCAGACCCACTGACCCAGCAGACAATGACCGTTCTGTTAAAAAAGACTTAAGCTTTTTACCCATGGGACACTATACAAGATATTTATTGTAAGCAGCATGTTGGATATATGTAAGCTGTTAGTGCTGTAGGTGAAATCTGAAAATCACAGCTTGGAATGTATAAAATGTTATTCATTGTAGTAATAATAACTGTAGTAATGTTTATCTAATGGAAACTGTAGTCATGATGGTAATGTTTTGTCAAAAAGTCATTAGAATACAGTAAAAGAACTGAATAAAGCTACAAGTTTAACCTCTGTGCTGTATGTAAGGAACAGCTCACCATCCTCAGTTTCCACGTAAAGACGGATTCCCAGGTTGCTTCGAGGATGGAGAAGCCAGCGATTGCTCGCAGAAGTCACATCAAATGCCAGCCAGCCTTCCTGACCTGCAGGCACAGACTGCATGTCCAATAAAACCAGTTCAGGCTCCCTGTCAAACCAGCACCAGAATCCAGTTCAAACCAAGTTCTGCAACAGCGTTGATTTTAAAAGCCACTCAACACCCATCATAGTGCCCCATGACGGCCCATTTCAAATAAGACATCATTTTGAACAATGCATTTCAATTCTGGATAACTTCCTAATAAACACTAAAGTTTCTTACATTATTTACGCTCTCAAAAAGGGAAAAGATGTAGTAGGCAACTTCAAGACGAACAAGGAATAAAGCAAGTCACATTTTAACATCGACCTGTTTTTTTTCTCCCTCTGGATTTCATAGACAGAGATGTGATGGGTGCGATTTGCACGCCATCCCACTGTGAGAGTTTTATAAATGCGAAACTCAGCGGCGGTCACCGTCTCTCCCTGGGGAAGCGGAGTCAGATCGAAGCGGAACTCTTTCCAATAAGGGCGAGGCTGGAGCAAATCCTTCTCCTGCTCCACTGCGGTCAGAGACAGAAACAGGAATTACAAAGCAGAACAATGTAAGAAGCATAAACATGCGAATAAGTTTAAGATGATGTGCTGGAGGGCTGATTGGCAGGAAAAGAGAGAGAACCGAAAGGGCGCTGGATTGGACAGTAACGCCCACCGCCGTGGCTCCGCGGCGGGGTTATTACAGGCACCGCGCCGCTGGCTGCAGCTCTGCGCGCAACCGCTAATGACGGTCCAGCGGTTTATTTTTAGGGGAAGTGCTCAATAGTATTTTCATCCACTTCACCGCTTCATTTCTCTGCCTTTCACTGGAGCCTGTAATTTCACAGAGTTTACATGCGCACTAGGCTAGATCACATGTGATCTGGACTTAGTAAATTCCCAAAAATCAGCAACAATTGGGATTCACATTTGCCCATTGAAATGGAAACCACTAATATCGACGTACCCGTCTTCAACAGTGCATGTCATTTCACGTAACTTTCATTTATTTTATAGTAGTTTAATACTTTTTTACATTTGCACTCCTTACGCAAGTGTAAGCAATAGTAGTGCTGCTTGCCAAAAGTTTAAAACTAGCCAATAATACCAGGCAGAAAGACGTGAGGAAAGAAGCAATAGTTTTAAATGGGCTGTTGTTTGTTTTATGACAGATACGTATCGTCTGTGTTTAGACTGAAAGGGGAAGAGATGTTGAATACTGGGTCTCAATTAACTTTGTTAAATTAAGTTTGTTATCAGTGTTCATCCCAAGCTCTCAAGTTCTGCCCATCTCTCTCTCTCTCTCTCTCTCTCTCTCTCTCTCTCTCTCTCTCATTAGCACTGTTCCAAACTCAGTGGCTAAAATTATAACATTGAAGTAACTGATTTCCAATATTGCATAACTTTTGCACACCGGAGTTGTTATTTTGTTAAGCATCACTTTCAATGGCCCTATTAAGCATTAAGACACATACGTCATTACATTACATACCAAAATATCACATTATGTGGCAACAAATGATTCTTTTCTCAATAATTACACTTTTTTCCAGACATCTTGCAATGACGTAATCAACAGGTCCCAAAATAATTTAATAGTGGATGCCTGGGGTCAGTTCAGGTCTCCTAGCAGAGCGAATATTAGGTGTGGCTGATCACATTAACCATGAACATGTTCCATTAGGATGGACAAGAAAATGGTGAATTGTTATTTTTTCTGAATATTATAATATCTGGATTGTCTGAATTGACTTTGGCAAAGTACTAAACCAGCTGTCACTTACCTAAGTTGACAAAGCTCATAACTGTATCAGCCTCACTGACCACTGTGCCCAGGGGTGGTGTGTGTGTGCTTAAGGTGGGCAGTGCGGCATGGCTGACCACTTCTGGATTAAAGCCCAGGCCTGGTCCATTATCATCCTCTGATGACACAGCATGGTAAAGGTCCAGCATAAAGAGTGGGGCAGAGGAAGGAGGGCGCAGGGGTGGGTGTGGCCTGGGGCGCCCAGGCAGCCCTAGAATGGATAAAATCTCCTTCTGCATCTCCTTCTTTTCCCGTCCACTCAGCCTGCGAAAGCTGGAATGCACCACTCCATTCACCTGACCCCAAACGCACAGCAGCACACAGAGAGGGAGGAAGGCAGCCAGAGGGAAAAGCCGTTGTCTGCCTCGGATTCGGCCACTGTTGCTGCAGTTCTCCTTTCTCCCTCTGCTGTGGTATGATGGTACAAACTCAGCCACAATGTCTTGTTTGTCCAGTGGTGTGGCACTTAGGTTGGAAGAGCTCTGTTCCATTGCTGCTCCTGTGTTATTTTACTTTTCTATTTGCAGTCTTCTGTAAAGATCTGCCCAGTCCTTGAATTTGTCTCTGAGCTATCTCTTTGTGTTTAAAAGTTTGCTCTGACTACTGTGGAGGTTCAACTTTGAGTAACACCCAAATGTCTTAGCAACATAGATTCCACTGTGGTCATTGTTTACTACTAAGATCTGCTCAGTTTATCTCCCCTTGATAGCCATTACTCATGCTGTCACTGTTTACCAAACCCTCTTTCCATCTTATAATCCACAGATTGCAGACAATGTTCTAGAAGCTTAAAGAGGAAATAAACAGGTCTCCTAGTAGATTTACCGTTTTTATAGTCGATCTTAAAGTTAAAAAGACTAAGTAAAAAGTAAATGCTGAATAAGAACTGGCAGAATATGCAATTGAAGTCTTTAGGTACAAACAAAGGGCCTCACAACAATCAGCCTTCAAAGATTCAAGCTCTTCAAAGGTGTCTGCTCTTCTGTGTTCCTGCAAACACCTGCTTTGGCTCCTTTTGAGACTTGTAACTCCAAAATGATTAAATAAAATCCTCTATTTGAGAAGTTAAAATCCTCTCTTGCAGTAACCCATCAGTATTAGGCTTAAGGTTTAATCCAATGGTCAGAAATATCTAAGACCTCCAAAAAACTTTTAGTTAAAATATATTTGACATTTTTGCTTAAGAAAAAATGTTTTGTTCACAAGAATTCACTCTGAAACACGAATTTGGATTTTGTGGTTGAAATATCCCAGGAAGCTGTGATATTCTTAGCCTGTGTGCTGCCTGTGCTGAAAGCATAATCTGAACACAAGTGATCTCCGTCTCTCCAAGACTACGGAGAGGGAGTGTTCCAAATGACTGAATTCTCCTCCCTCTCCTCTCAGAGCCTCTCTCACGTCAATCTCCATCTACCCTATCAACCGTCTCATCTTCTACACATACCTCACAAATTGCTGACAGTTCTCATGTAGTTTGGAAAACAGATGATCTCTGATGATATCCAGCCTTTGCACAGAAGAGAATTCAGCTCTTACAGCTAAAATATGTTAACTGAAAACTATTTTAATATTCTGTGGTTTAAACAGTAGTCAAGAAGTAAAAGATCATTGTTGCCTCACTCAAGAGTCTTGGGTCATTTTTAGTGTAGAGATAAAATGATTTATCTCTTTAGAACAGTAGTGCTCTGCTGTTTGACATGCTTCATCCAACAGTCATTTAAACATTTTCTATATTTTCCTATTTTCCTATATCTCTATTTATATCTCTAATTATTGTATAATTATATGATATTATTTACAACATCATTCATTGAGACACTTAGCACATGGCACATGCATTTAATTTATCAGAAAGGGTTGATTAACATGAAATTAGTATACTTTCTGAAGTATATAAACAATTTATACAATTTAATCCTAAAACCCTAAAAAATGTCAGCAATGCAAGCAGACCTATAATGACTTTAACCATATGCGTTTCAAAAAAAAAAATGCACACAGAAAAAGTGTGCATAATTATGTCTGTTCGTCTAAATAGCTTGTTATAAAAAGCATGAAATTGTATTGCAGGTATGTGAGATGCCATGGGTTCTTGGCTCAGTGATGGCGTTTGGTGGGAAAGGATGTGAGTGGGTTTAAATATTTGTATATAAACACAGACACACAGCTGCAGAATGGAGATGATGGAACACCACCCTTCCCTAACCCCATCCGCTCCATCTAACCACCAAATATATACAGAGACCAGTACACACACACATACACATTGGCATATGTGGTTTATGAGGACTCTCCAACTCAAAACCTACCCCTAACCCTCACAGAAAACTTGGCATTTTTTAATTAACAAAAAAAAATCATCATTTAGTATGCTTTTTAAGCAATTTGGTTTATGAGGACACAGGAAGTGTCCCTCTAAACCATGTTTACATTGTTATACACGTCATTATACACATTTGTGTCCTCGTAAACCACATATTCAAACCCACACACACACTGTGAAGACCAAAGGTGACTTACACATATGCCAAAAACAAAGGTGCTTATGTGAAGGTGAACCTATTTTTGTAATTCCTGAATGACTAGCTAAAAGCACAGTGAGTTTAAAACTGTGAAAACACAACAGGCCTGTTCCCTTTAAGAAGATTTAATGGAGTGTGTTATTATCTCTGCTTGTAATTACTGTGACATTTCCTGTTAGTTGTGGCATCCCCACGCGCACACACAGACAAACCACTCAGCACCAAGACTGACTTCATTAAGAGAGAGTTTGACTGCAAGCATTATTTTAATACAAAAGAGAACAAAAAAGAATTTGTAATCATAACCTCTGTACTTTTACATAATTGCACCCATTTTTCTCAGTCATGTCAAAAAGTAACAATCAAAAGGTGAATCCTGTCTTATCCCTACCCCCATTTCCCCCCGCTGACACAATAAATAAATAAAATTTACCTTTCTTCAGGTTTCAAATGCTTCAGCTTGTCAAAGACAAGATTCAAAGCGCTGTTTATATGAAGACCACACTGGTGTCCCCATGATCCATTACTCTGGATGCTTCTGTCACAAAAGAAGCAGGAAGCCACTTCTGACGTCATTTAAAGTTTTTAGTTGCTGGCAAAAAGGCCACCATTGAAATCATTAAGCTTCATGGTCAGTTAATATCAGAAATGATCATTGTCAAAAGAAATTCTTCATGTCAGGAGCAGATGTTTACTTGGTACAAAAACGTGATTCCGGTTCTATTAATACTAGTCAGAGAGTTGATATGATACTGCAAATCACAAATAAATACAGTTTCTTACTCTAGAAAAGAAACAGAAAACATCAGGATTATAAATTAACCATGAAACAAACATTCACAATTGTAATAATTTTTGCATACTGTGGAAAAAGCTCTGTAACATATCTGTAACAAAATAAGCGGAACAGAACTAGAAGATCACACAAGAAGTGTAAGCTTGACTGCTTGGACACCATACACACAAACATACAGAATTCCAAAATGTCCCAAGTGCAGAGATTCAGAAGAAGGAAATGTTCCATTTCCATTTGATTTCCTCTTGTTTTAAGGGGCAGACACACAGGGACAGGAGGCCCAATGGTCTGCGTTCTTGTGGAGGGGGTGTTTTTCCAACCAAATAATCTCCAAAAAGTGACAACCATGATCGTGCATGTCTGTATGGAAGAGTAAGTGGTGGTTGCATATTCATAGTGGTAAGATCAACCCCCCGGTGCAAAAGTAACAGCAGTCTGTACTAATTCCCAAGTGTGCACTGAAGATGTAGATATATCTGTTCACATCCAGTTTTCTCCATTGCACATTTAAGAAAACTAAATGTCAGTCAAATTAAGGAGATGATGTATAACACAAATAAGGCAGCTTTTATGGTATTAATCTGGGTGATGAAGAGGTGTGCAGCAGTATCTAACGCTGCCCAGAGGAGGGCGCTAGAGAGATCTTTATATTCTCTCTAGCGCTCAACTCTTTTGGTTAGTGTCTGGTCCTGTCTTGTTTATCCCTAAAGGTCTGAGTTGGCTAATGAGGGGACAAGAATTGGAGGAGATAGAGAGAGTAGGTGTTGTGTCTCTTCTGCTGGTAAATCACAATCCCCTCAAAGTTAGTCAAGTAGATTGGGATGGAGACTTCATTTCTTCCCTGCCGGTGTTTTAGGGCTCGGGGCCTTCTTGGAGATAGTGGGAATTTTGGAGGGTTTGGCCCCAGGCCGGCGAGGGGTGTCTGAGGTATCAGAACAAGCTGAGCGGGTCTCCATGACTTCGGAAGTGTCGGAAGCATCGCTGCCTCTTCGGCTGCTGGCTCGGCTTCCCGCTCGACTAGCTGGGCCGCTTGTAGAAGACGGTGTGCGTTTTGTGTCTGATAATAAAGAAAAAATCATTAAAGGCTGTAATTACTTAAGACCATGTTAAAGACTATGTACACATGTCAAGAATTGACAACCACATTTATTTGCAGGTGTGAATAAGAAGTCACTCCATTTAACACTACAGATGATTACACAATTCTAATTCATCCCATGTGTATGTGGCTGTACCGGAGCGTCCAGGTTTTGCAGCTGTAGGTGTGGCACCACCGTTCTCACCAGTCAAGGAGCCACGGCTGGAATGGAAAGTTGGTCTCTTCAGCTTAGACGTGGAACCTCCCTATAAAAGAGGGGAGAGATTTTGTTAAACTACAACAGGGCAGATCTACCAGTTATTTAGCTCCAGATTACAAACAAAAAACAAACAAAACGTCAAGATATTTTTGTTTACATTCTATCTGCTTTTCCTCATTCACACAAGGTCATTCAACAGATTGACGCCTTGAAGATAATGAACTGCCACTGTTTCTCAAACCAAACTATATCTTCTTTTGTCTATTGTGGGGACTACACTTGGTTGTTTAGGTATATACACATACCACCCTTCGATATATAGCTTTTAAACCATGACTTTTTAGGACATGAATTTTCTGTACTGCTCTCTATCCTATTCTTAGATCTCATTGGATCTAAATGTAAAATCGTGAGTCATCTACTACAGTTCCTTCCCATCTCATTGTGATGGGATGAGATCAGGCTGCTATTTTCTGTTTGTGCTTTGCTTGAGCTCTTTTGTTAGTGTGTTAGGGCATTGGGAGAGGGCAGTTACCTCATGCCCAGGGGTCTGGCCGTGCTCTGGGCAGGACTGGCACTTGGTTGGCGTTGGAGTTTTACTGTGTGCCAGCCAGGGCTTGGCATAGCCACGAGATTGGGTTTGGGAGGACTGGGAAATGGGGCAGCAAAAAGGAAGAGGTACAGCCAAGAGCAAAACATTGGGAAACAGCCAGGATAATCGGAAAAAGAGTCAAGTACAGGGAAGTAGCGTAGCATGGCAGAGTGAAGTGTTTTTATAGGTGGAGGAAGTCACATTTTCCAGGCAAGGAAGGGGGAGGGACAAAAAGACAAAGAACAAATAAAAATCTTACATATGACAATATGATTCTGACATGCAGATACAACAGCGATTCTGTTTGATCCCAAAATAACAAATGTACACAAACACAACAAACAACACAATCAGTGACACACACACACACATGACAAACAATAATGATTTCAAGACATGTAATTCAAGTAAGAGTGGCACAGCAGACCATTTTATTGGCCAGACTGATTATTGAGATGATTTCTGGGTATTTTTTGTTTTGAATCATTGTACGTTTAAAGATATAGTTAGTTCACCAACAACCCAAAAAAGAGTTTTTCATCTGGGATGAATAGGGAAGAGTTTCTGAAAAACGTCTGAGCTGTTTTGTTTTTATTTTGATCCCTAATTCCATTGTAAGAATTTATTTTAAGAATTTTATTTGATATATTTATATTAAAAATTTATATTTTATTAAAAAATATGTTCTTTGACAAAAAAAAGTCATACAGGCTTGAAGCAGCTTGAAGGTGAGGTAATGATGATTTTTTGGTCAACTACTCCCTTCTACCAACAGCCTTACAAAGACACATTTTATATATTTAAACAAGTATTTAAAAATTCGAGGAATTTTAGTAAATACTGTGTAAAACGAGGGTTTATTTGATATTTATGTATGAGACAGGCAAGCCCCAAAGTCTTGGTATTAAGACATCAACATCATTCCCACAACAAACAGAATGGAGGGTTATAACCTTACAGTACGTGTAGAGTGTTTCCTCAGCAATACTGACTCACCCTTGAAGAAGCTGTGGGTGTGGCAGGGGTGGAGGGCAGTGAGGTGCAGCTGTGAGCACTGTGTGATGCTGATGAAGAAGAACGTGTGGGTGAGGCTGTGCGTGATGAAGGTTTGGACCGTCGTCCACGGGACCGGAAGGCTGCCATACCCTGCGTAGCTCCCTCTGGGAGAATGAACTTTTCCCGAAGCTCCAGGTTGGTACGTCCACGAGCTGCAGAAAATGAGGAAAAGGGAGCAGGACAAAAAGAGAAAGAAAATCAGCTGATTGGCCAGAAGGGACATTCATCAATGAGTGCTTCCTCTGGTCCACTGCTTTGACTCAGAGAAGACAGAGGCATACATATATCCAATTTTTAAACAGGTTGGTGCGCGTTGGACACAATGCAGGGGGTTAAACAGTAGAATGAGTCAGAGGGCAAGCATCTTCAAACAATAACTCGCTCAAAAAAGCACAGCATCCCTCACGTAAACAAGTGCCCACGCATAAACAGCGTCGACAGACACCTGAGGGTCATGCCTGATTATGCTTTACGCAAACATACACACTGAAAACCGACACAAAACTCTACAGAGCATTCTTAATAACAGATACTGAATGCAGCAGCCCTGCACAACATATAGACCAGAGCAGCCAGCTAGAGAGAGCAACAGAGAGAGAGTTTTGGAGAGAGGGAGAGAGAGAGGGGGGGGAGAGAGAGAGAGAGAGAGAGAGAGAGAGAGAGAGAGAGAGAGGAGGAGGAGAGAGAGAGAGAGAGAGAGAGAGAGAGAGAGAGGGCAGGCGGGAAGGGGCTGTGTGCATTAGCAGAAGTAGCTGTGGACAGAAGTTGTCTGTTAAGCCCTCAGGACACCAGTGTTGGGGAGTAATTTACTATATTATATACACCTTACTGTATATTGTGCAAATAGCTTTACACAGCAGAGTGGACTGAGGCAGAACTTAAACACCCTCTTCTAAACTATCTACTTTCCTTAAAAGTAGATAGTAGAAGTTTAAAAAATGATTCACTGATTCATTTCCTTGTGCAAAAGTCCCTGTGTGGAATCTTCTTTGTATTGACACACATTTAGTTAAATGCTGATGTTAATCAGTATCTTTTCAAGTATAAATGTACAAATACAGTTCTGATTGTAAAAATAATTAACATTTTTAAAAAAGATAGTAGTTAGATAATCTTTGTTAGTATTTTTCAAATGGTTAACTTGATTAGCTGCTTTGAAACATTATCTTACCAAGCTACTTTAATTTAAAAGGGATTTAACATAGCTTCCCCAACACTGCAAGAGACTTTTCCATCAGACCAAGAAACACGAGTGAAGTTAATAAATGCTGCACCATATAATTTCCTCCCCACTAGCCCGGTGGAGCCTGCAATTCATTCTCCACGAGTAATTGCTCTTTAATTGTTGCTTTAATGAATATTATAAACCCCAAGCCTGGCCACACCCAGGTCCTGGATGCTTTTTCATTTGCAATATTCATCCAGGACACACATGAAAAGAAATCAAGATCAGGCTTGGCCATGACTGTTTAAATGGTTAGCATGATGCTATAGCTGACACATACTGTACACCTTGCATAGTCCTCACACACTTACACACTCCACATATACAGACACAGCAGTGATGGGATGGATCCAAAGCTGGACAAAGGGTTTAGAGGCTTAGAATGAAGACAGACAGATGTTGTCAAACAGGAAGGAGTTAAGAGGAAAGGAAGGAGAGAAGAATGAGGTACCTCTGCAGCAGAAATAGCCAGGAGTAACTGTCACTAAGAGACACAAGAGACAACATGAAAACACACATTCACACAATCCGGAACAAGTCTCATTTGCACACACACACACACATTCTTAAAAGAACAGTTCATCCAAAACACTCTGGAGAAAAATGAGGGTGAGTAAATGAACTTTTCCTTTAAGACCTCCTGTCTTATATCACAAGGACATAAACTGTCTACAAACACAATCTGTGCCATAGCAATATGCTTTAAGTTATCTTAATCAAAATGATATACACGGCTGAGTCTGAGTTCTCAATGTGCAATTGGTTCATAACGCGCTCCAGGTGTGAGGGTGGGGCCTAGTTAGTTTAATTGTCATGGTCAGCAAAGCACAGCGAAGCAACAAAGAACCAAACAGGGTGTGAGTGTAACAGAAAGAGAAAGATAGGGGAAGGAAACAAGTGGAAAGAGAAGAAAATCTGAATAAGAAGGAGAGAGAAAAACCCAACCTATGCGAGATGATATGGAGCTGCTGGAGTCAGAGCGGAGGATTTTAAGTCCTGGATGATGCACTGGGGAGAGAAAGAGAGATAGGGGGCGGGGCAGAGAAAGAGGGAGGGAGAAACCTAAGGAACATGCATCATGCACTACAATTTAAATAAAAATTATATGATAAAGAGAGAGATAGAAAGGGCCAAATGTATAGGCCATGCATATAAAGACAACCACCATTGGAAAGAGTATGGAAAGTAATGGGGGAGTGATAAAAGATGAGATGAGAGTGAATTCAGATGTCTGAGGTACTGAGAAGACACTTGTTCCAAAACCTAGTGAACTGACGCACAACTCACTTTTCCCCCAAAGAACTCATTGCAATACATTCTGAGATTGTGACAGATACAAAGCAATGTTATGCCCACCTAGTGGAACAGCAGTCACATCGAGAGAGCACCTTGAATGCCTTAAACTGCTGTCTATGAAGGCAGCACACTAGGTTTAGGAACAGAGGTTTTCACCACAGTATGGAATGGATAAAGAGTGAAAGTTGATGAACAGAAGTAAAAAAAAGTCTTGAGAGGAAATTCTACTTCTGTGACGTGTCTGTCAGGGTGTTAAGAACTTCCTGGACTATTCTTGGAATAGTTTGTGGTCTTATAGTGTCATATTCTTCTCTGCAGTCAGATTGCAGGAGCTGTGTCAGATTTACCTCTGCAAGGGTCGTTCTTGACCAGGAACTCATCCAGTGCCATCCACCCGCCTCCAACCCGAACCATGACGGTACTGCGCAGGATTCGCACAAGACGCAGCTGCTGCGAGTCTCCAAACTGCAAAAGGAACATGATGGAAAAAGAACGGAGAGGAATGAACAAATATGTGGCAACAGAAAGAGGAGAGATGAGAGACAGACATTATTTATTTCATAATGTCTTTTAAAGGAATAGTTCAGATATTTTCTAACAGTCCAAATATTTTCTATACATACACGCCTGTCAAGCATGGTATTCTACTTGTAATACTTGTATATTCCAGATTTTCTAAAGCCATTTGATATTCTTTGACAATGCTGATTTTTCAGTAAACTATTCCTTTAAGATCATATTCAAATTAATTATCCTAATTAAGCTCTAAAGCATCAGGCAAATCAGAAGGAATTACATTGCCACATGCAGCAAATCACATTTTTTATAATCAACCTGATTCATGTTAGCGCTTGTCCAGCTAAAACCCATCTTTACTGTAAACATCACACCACAGCAAATCTCTGACTGTTTGTCCTGTTGTATGTCAAAGAATTGCTTTGACTGAATGTTTATTATTGCTAAGTAAGGAAATCAGTCATTGGTTAGTTTTCCTTCACCAAAAGCCAAAAAGTCAGTAAAAAAGCCAATAAAAACAGAAAGCACTGTAAATTTGAACCATTTCCTTATGATAAATAATTTCAATGAAAAAACAAGCACATCTCAACCACAGCACATAAAATGAACCTTTGAAATCTGCCCCTGGGTTTGGAAAGCATATACAAATGACTTGATGTATATATGAATATTATATGACTAAATTGAATATTTCCGCAATTTCTGTCTCCCAGACAGGAAATGCCCACTAGGAAAACAGGAAGAGACTGAAGAAATCTCAGCCAAAAATGTGGCCTGTCTGTAGGGAATTCTTAGCAAGCTCATGCAGAAACTGTCTATCCATCCTGTCTATTATCTATACTGATTTGGATCTGGCTGTCTCAGACACCACAGGACAGAGGTTAGCTTCTACAGTGGGAGCTCATGGGAACCATACAGAGGCAAATTTCAGAGGAAATGTCACAAACACACCGGGCACTTTACCTGATTGCCAAGGAAGAACTACAATAAGTCCATGTACATGGAGAGGGAAGAACACAAGGGAAGAAAAAAGAAACAAGTAAAAAACAAATACAGACATACACACACTGCTTACACATTAAAAACCTCATTCGTAATCTGGTCCGTTGGGAAGAGTTTTCATAAAACTATTCCTTAAAATTAGAATACACAGCAGAAATGGTCTACGTGGTCTGTGATGATTCATGGTTGTGAGCAAAGTGCTTATAAATAGTTGCTAGAGGAACACAACAGGGAGAGCACAGCAGGTGAGAAGACAGGCAAACAGATGGACAAACATCAGGACAGAGTTAGCATGGTGGATCCGTAGCCTGTGCAATGCAAAAGTTAGTTAACAGTCAGATATCATTAACCAATGGATAATGATGTCGGGGTTTGAAAGACCACTTAGCGATCATGAGTGCAGCAGCTGTGACCCCGGCCACTGGAATTATGGGTATTATCGTTAATTGGGTGGTGGGAAGCGCACAAAACTCTAATGTTGCTGTGAAATGTTAAAGTGATATTGCATACACACACAAAACCTTTAGCCAAAAATGGCTAGGCCACACTACAGTAATTCAGATGATGGTTAGAGTTGAATTTTTACAATTGCAAGCTCAGTGATGATCTGAATGAGAAGGTGCGATAAAGCAGCGATGAGCATTGTTCTCATGTCCTTATATAAATGTCATAAATGTCATATTACATCAAACAATAAAGCTGAACATGTTTAGAGTTCATTATAATGTTGAGAGACATTATAACTCGGTGTTAATGCATTCTTGTTCTTGAGTTCTTGTTCTTTGTTCTTGTTCATTGAAGCTCCAGATTCTCACCCTGTACTTGTTCTCTCCAATCTGCTCCACCTGAAACCTCTTGGCACACTTGCACTGGGCCACTTGTCTGGTGACCTGTAATAAGAAAAATTAGATTTAATTTAAACTCCTTAAAAACATGAAATGCATTTCCATGGCAAGCTCACTAAATGTATTTCTTGTTATCATTCAAACCTCATCCTCAATCTTATCAGCATCTGTTGTGGGTCTGTAAGCATCTTTGTTGGGATGCAAAGCTGCCACAAACTCGTAATAATCAATGTAGCCGTCGCAATCACGGTCAAAGATATCAGCCACAGCTGTCATCTCCAGCTTGCTGGTAGGGAACTCTGCAAAACAAACAAAATAAATGTTTACCAGCATTACAAATAAGAAAGAAAATGATAGGAGATATGGGCACATGATCGTACTTGATGCCAAGATGCCATCAATAAACTCCTGGCGGGTAATTTTTCCATCCTGGTCCTTGTCGATGCGTCTGAAAAAGTCCATGACGCGAGACTTCTTGTGGTTCATCCAGCGCATGTATTTCTTCCTCCACACATCAAAGTCAAAGTTGGCAAACTCCTTAAGCTAAAGTTAGAGAAGGAATGAAGCCACTTATTGAACAGGTTACATGATGCCATTTTAAATCACTTATTTTAGGTGATTCCATTTTAAATCACTTATTTTAAGTGATTCCTATGCCCTATTCCAGCAGTACTGGAATAGGGCATAGGTGAATAGATGCAATACCTCCTCTAGCCTGTCGAGGCCATCATTGAGCTTGCGTTGCCGATCAAGAGCGAGCAGCCACACTTGTTGCCAGCGGGAGCAGAGCAGGGTGAGGCGAGGGTTGCCGCTGGTTACCTGTACCGAGGGCTGCTGTTGCTGCTGTTGTTTGCCTGTGTGAAGAGCATGAGGTGTAAATTAAAACATTCTACAAAGGTTAGAAATGTACTTATGTTTGAATAGTTTTGTGGTTGTATGCAGGAAGCTGAGGAAGTTCCTTACGGGTTCCTCTTCTCTCTGACAGGCTGCTGGGATGTTCTGCTGGTTTCCTCTTATATGTCTTAGTCACTTTGTCAACATCAGGCTGTTTCCGAGTCATCTCTTCCATAAACACCTGATGGAAGAAAACAAAACCACTAAGAAATCTCTTTTCCACCTTCCAATGTAAGACATTTAAAAGACTATAGTTGACAAAACGTGATCAATGATGGCTCAATAACGCAGGTGTCCCGCCCACCTGATGCTCTGTGATTAGTGTCTTCAGCTGATTGATGTCCTGGGGGAGTGGTTCAGTGTCACGCTGCACCAATGTGGTCTCTGCCCACTGTAACCATGACAACAGCTCCTCTAGTAGTGCAGCATTGTTAAGTAATTCAGACAGAGCTGTCTCCAAGCGCTGCTCATGCTGTTTTGCCCATGTTAGCACCTGCAGAATGTGAAACACATGACAATGTTATTATTTGATTTAATTTTAATACTTCACTTTAAAACCTTCAAAGATGCATGCATTTAAAAATGATCTGAAGACATACCATTTGAGGTTAGCTTCTGATAAATACATTTTATGCTATTTCTTTGTATTATATCTTTGTATTATTCACAATTTTATTCACTTTTAACAATAAGCTGCCTGCATTTTATGTATGTTTGATATACAAATAAAATTAAGCTTGGAATAAATAAAATTACCTACATGGAATGGGGTTCCAGTACAAATATACATGAGTTTTATGCTTTAACACCTACAGTATTTAACATATTCACAGGTCATAATCACTTATCTCTGTACCTCTTCAAAGCGAGCCCTGATGATGGTGATCCAGTGTTTGATGGTGGTGATGCAGTCGGGGTGACATACAGCCAGTATGCCCTCACCCATGCCAGCAGCTTTATTTACATCCACCCTCTTCTCCTCAACTGTCTGCATGAAGTCTCGGTGCGTGTGCAGCAGCACCTGCAGAGTCTCCGCCTCCTCTGGCAGGACGCCACGAAAACGCAATGTCTGCTCTGCCTCCGACAGCCACTCCAGCAACATCTGGACAGCTGTGCGGAATTCTTCTGCCTACGGTGCGAACATAAAGATAGTTAGAGGAAAGTATTGGCACTGCATTTAAATGTAAATGTATCAAGCTGTCAGAGTTGTCACCTGTTTGAGAGCCTGCTGGAGGCGGGTCTGCTTCGAGACTGACAGGGCACAGACTGTTTCCCAGCGGTTACTGAGCTCCTGCAGTTGAACTTTGACCCAGGCTGTGTCGTCCCGGCCTGTTTCCATTAGCTCTTTGGCAGAACGCTTCAGAGCCTGCACACTACTGGTCCTCTTGCCCAGTTCCTTCTGGAAGGCCTGCAGAACAACAGAATCAGAAACATCACTCAGAAACTGTGCTACTGAAGAGCAACAGGGTAACCTCGAAAAGTCCAAATCTTTCTGCTTTGTTAAAATTGGGATCCCTATGGTTTATAATCTTAGTTAAAGGCTAAAATAATAATACTGATCTGATTTGTTCATGAAACAGTTGTGTACCTTATGAGAGTCCATGAGGTTGGATACCAGATCCAAGTCTCCATGAACAGGCTGATCTTCTGCAAGCTGAGGCTCCACACGATACAGCCAATCAACAAGAGCTTGGAGAGCCTCTGCAAACTGACCTGAGAACAGCAAAGCTTCCTCCAACTTGTGTTGCCTGAAAAGGAGAAAATATTGAAATAAAACAGTAAATCAAACCATTTTTAAACTATTGTGTTACCAAAATCACCACCATTGCAAATGCAACAAATGTTTGAACTTTTCTCACCTCTCCACACTCTTTCCGCACACAGTATCCCATTTGTCACGGACCTCACCCAATAAATGGTCCAGTTTTTGTGTGTCAGCAGGAAGTGTGGCCTTGTCTCTCATGGCCTTCCCAGAGCGCACTGTGGTGTCGTACACCGGCTGTTTGGACCCAAGAGCCTTCTGGAACTCCTGCAGTACAGTGATGAACAGATAGAGGGCGTAAAAGACAAATCTGAAAGCTTGCAGGATAACTGCATGTTCTACTCCATATAACTTTGACGCCAGTGTACCTTATGTTTTGCAAGCTGGACTTTGATCTTGTCAGGCTCATTGGAGATTTCCAGCTCAGAGTCCAGCCTGCCCTCTGCCTCCTCCAACCAGTCCGCCAGTTTCCTCCAGGCCTCATGAAACTAGACAGAAGAGACCAATATCAGAGACAGAAAAGAAAACAAACAGTGTGAGAGGAAGAGAGAAATAAACAGTACCTGCTTGGCTCTTTTGCGAGCCTCATCCAGGTGGCGCCCTCTGTCCAGTGACCTCTGCACCAGTTTGTCCCAGCGGGCCTGAACGCTGAGCAGCAGGTTCTTGATGAGAACAACGTCTTGTTTGAGACTGGCAAATCGCAGCTGAGAGCCGGCCTTCTCTAAAGCCAGAACCTTCTCTCGGTGCGTGTTCACCTCATTCACAAACACCTACAACACACAGTGAGAAAGATTACTCACAGACCCAAGAAAGACAAAGAATATTACCATCTAAATTCTCAAGGATAATAATGTAAACATAAAAATCAGGCAAACAAAATTTTAAGTAAACCATATTTTCTCCAACCTTGTGCTCATCAATCTGGAATAGTATAGTGTCGAGTATGAGACTGGGAGGCTGGGCCATGTTGAGAGTCTGCTCTGCTTGAGTCAGCCAGTTTATAGTGTCCTGCAGAGAGGTCTGGAACCCTGTCGCCAGCAAGACAGCTTCTTCTAGTTTAGCCTTTGAAGACAGAGGAAGGGAGACAGAATGCTTGAAAACAGGAGGCAAAGCAGAACAGGTCAAGGCCTGAAGTAATGAATTATGAAGTAATGCTTGTTTTAATTCCAAACATGATCAAAGGGACAGAAACCACTGTTTGGTTCCCTTACCCTCCTGTCATCCATCTTGTCGTTAAGACTGGCCCACTTGTTCTGTAGTAGAGCCAGGTTCTGTTGGGTCTGGGTGGTACCGGGTCCAGCATCCTCCCCTCCTCTGGCCAGCAGCATGGACTCTCCCTGGTCCAGCAGTCGATGGTACTGCTCACCCCTCTGTGTCAGCTGAGCCTGGAGCTCCTACAAACACAAAAAACAGGATGAGTTGCTATTACTTTTTAATGTGCATGTGACTGATATGCTAATACAATGCAGCTGGGTTATTCAACATACACAATACAAATGTAGTGTTTTGTATTATAAGTTCTGCATTCTTGTTTTGCATTTATTCTTGTCCCTCAGTAGATTTATTTCTACTATGAATTATAGGAACTTAAAGGGAAAGTTCACCCAAAAGCAAATTTTCCATCATTTACACACCTTCATGTCAATCCAAACCTATATGAGTTGTTTTCCTTTGTGGAACACAAAAGAAGATATTTTGAAGTTTTAAAGTCTCAATCTTCTTTTGTGTTCCACAGAGGAAAACAACTCATGAAAAAGTCACACAGGTTTAGGAAGACATGAGGGTGAGTAAATTATGGAAAAAAAATCTTTTTGGGTGAAATATCCCTTTAAACTCTTAGCAGTGAAAAAATTCCGTACAATTGATTATGTATGAATTATGTACAAAAATAAGGAATTCCTTTTTCTAAACTCTTAAAATCAGATGAACTTAACATTCCAATTAATTAAAATTGCTGTAATATGTTAATATTTGAGAGAGGCTTGTTATCTGATGGGCAGATGGCAGGTGAACTGTGTTAATGTACCATGTGCTGCTGCAGCTGCTCTCTGGCGGTCTCAGGCAGACCACCTGTGGGTTTGGCAGCAGACAGCTGACTCTCTGTGCGTCTGAGCCACTGCAGAAACTCCTCCAACTCTCCATGGAAACCCTCCGCCTGACACACAAACCACACAGGGCAAAGACAATGAGCTAATTGATCCAACACCTGTACTACAATATTAAAAAGGATCATTCTACTGCACAGCGAACCCTCCCAACAGCACAACTAGACTCCTTTGTAAACAACATGCATATTCACTTCTATGAGTTTTTTACTGGTATATTCAACAAGAATTTTCTGCATAGTGGCCTATTTATCTCTAGCACCTGTTGCAGAGCAGCTTCCAGAAGTTTCTGCCTCTCATCTGTCTTTAGCAAAAGGTTCTTCCAGCTGCGGTTGAGTTCGTCCAGCTGGTCTCTCAGGTGGTTGATCTCATCTCCAGGACTGGACTCCAGCAGCTCAGAACCTGCGCTGTTTACAGTCTCCACCGTGGACCGGTGGGATAGCACGTCGTTTCTTAAAACCTACGAACAGAACATGGGGTTTTCAAATCAGGGGGATTTGCCTACGAAAAAGAGAAAGTGAAGCACATGCAAATAAGGTCGGGTTTACGTACATGATGCTTAGCCAGCTCGATTTCAATGGCCTTGGGATCAGAGCTGACGGGCCGCTGGGTGTCAAGTGTGGCGTGAGTGTGACTAAGCCAAGACTGCAGCTCAGAGAGAGCATGCTGGAACTGACCCAGTGCCAAGAGAGCACCCTCCAGCTTGTGCTGAAAGAGAGAATGAGAGAGGATAAATAGAAAGAATATTTCCTGTTTTTCATAACCCAAAATCAGTTGATGGGAGCATGGACAGCAGGGATAAAGTTATACTAAATGTAAATAATAAAGTGCAAACAACCATATTGTTGTGCATGGTACAGCAAAACAAAAAGCTTTTTTTAAAAGAAAATAAACCTTAAAATCACTTATAACACGTTGCGCACCCAGTCAAATTCTATGGTATTTTAACGCAAATTAGTTGGTGACTTAGTACAAGCTTGCGTGACCTGATGTCCTCATTCTCAAAAATCAAAATATAAATACAATTCAAAGCTTAACTTAGAACCTTGTTTAATTTTGAATGGTAAATAATTTTGGCACATCTCTGCTCTAAATGAGTCTGTATTGAGTCACTGTTTCCTCACCTGTCTGATCGTGATCTTGTCCACCAGGTTGTCCCACAGGTGGCGCAGCTCAGTGAGGGGCTCCTGTATCATGTCTCGGTCTGTTTGATCAGTCACTTTTTTGAGGAGCAGCTCTCCTTGATGGCAAAGCTTTTCCATGTCAATCTGCTGCTGGTACACCTCCACTTTGTATTGCTATTTCATGGAAAATGAAAACAGGTCAAATTAATTATCGTTTACTCAATATGATTTGAGAGGTTTGAGTGGATGAGGACGGATATAAACCTTAAGCTCCTCAATTTGTTGTTTGACAGTGCTGAGGTCTGTCCCCACGGCTGGCATTTCACACAGTTTAATGACAGCATTGTCCATGTAGTCAAACATGCCCTGAAAATGCATGAGGAAAGATGGTGAACATACAGTTGGTTTGACCAATCAAAGTTGATTCTGAGGTTAAAATTTTGTGATAGACACCTGAAGAGCATCCTGGTACTGAACAGATGCTGTCATGGCCTCCTCCAGCCTCTCCATTCTCTCTCTCCATGTGCGGTTTAAGCCCTCCCAGGCGGCATTCATCTGAATAACAAACGACAAAAGTTAGCCAGATATCTTCTTTGGGATCAGAGTGAAACATGGTGTTGCCTGCATGACCTGTCACCCATACCTCATCAATGGTCTTTTTGACCTCTGGTTTCTCCGTCTCTCCACAGGCAAAGATAAGATCAGCTCCCAGGGTGCGCACAATCTCCAGTTCTTCCCTCAGCCCATCTGTCTCTGCCTTAATGGCCTAAGAGAGAGAGGAGATCATCTTGCCTATATGCTGACTGCACTACAGATGCACTTTTGCACAAATTTTTGGTTAAAAGTAGGAATGTATTTGAAATCTAATTTGATTATACAGAGCTTCTTTAAGACCCAATAGTTCAGGCTACCCACAAACTAGTAAAACAATAAAATAAATTATGTGTTGCACATCCAAAAATCTGCTTAATTAAACCTAAGAGAAAGACATTATGTCTTGCCAATGTCTCTTGTGTTGGACTAACCTCTGCTGCTTCTATTTGTTGCTTTATGAGCGAGGGATCCACCCCTGGATCCTCCAGCTCTTTCACGATGTCCTGAGAGTCACGGAGCGTGCTCACCAGTGCGACCATGTCGGCCCAGAACTTTCCTGCGAGATCCTGAACATCCAGAAGTTTTCCTTCTCTCTCCTCTGCTCTCTGCCTGATTTCATCCCACAGGGAACGCAGTCTCAGAAGTCGGGAACGCACCGCTGAAAATGGGAAGAGAACATGCATTTATCAAAACATGTAAGAGGAATCAGATCTTTCCACATAAACACAAAGCCAAAGATCGTCACCCTGGGCAGCAGGATCGTCGTGCGGAGCTCGACTGATGAGCTCCTCTCCGCGGGCACACAGGGCACTAAAAGAAGGCAGGAGTTTGTCCAACTCTAGTCCTGTGGCCCGATGCTCCGCCAGCTGCTCCCGGATCTTCTCCACCTCAGCCGCCACAGGAGGGGGCTGCCGCAAGCGCTGGACTGCCCCCTCTAGAGTCTCCAACAACGGGTCCATCTTATCATGGAACTGATGGAAGAGGAAATGAAGGACAATCAGAACAAAGACAGCACATAAGGAATTGAAGAAGGACCAGGAATAAGTAGGTTTAAAGAGTGTCCTCTTTTTATTTATAATTTAAAGATTATAAATAAAAATTAGACCTACAATGTCTAATTTATCCAAGACATTGTAGGTGGTGCTACCTCTAAAAGAGCTACAGAATACACCACAGAGACATGACACCTTCATCCTGCATGAATATGTCAAAACACATGTGAAGCAGTATGTTACTTGCTTGTACAGTCCACAGAAATAAATGTCATGATGTCAAGTGTTTTGCATGTCTTTTTTGAATTAGGGCTTTTTGTACTGTATCTACTAAATCTATTTTCTTGCAAGGTAACTTTCTAAAATTCCATGCTTGCCATTTGCTGGTCACAACTATTTCAGATCTAAAAGTCCAACAATTTTATTAAATAGCTTTAGATAAAAACATCTTCTAAATGCCTTAACTGTAAATAATGAAAACACTGAAAATAGGTGTAGTGTCAGGATGGAGGTATTAAAAATCTCTTATTCTAAGGCACAATTATTGGAAATGTGAAGTAAGAAATTGTTAAAGAGATAAACTGAAGGTTTAAGGTGAAATATGAACTATTCATGCTGTTAAACATACAAAAAAGCATAACTAAAAAAAATTAACAGATCTTGTCTAGAGATCAGCTGATGTGGGTTCAAACTGATTAAAAGCTACACTTGACTGTTCCATCAGTGTTGTAACATTTCAATAAAAATGAAAAACAGGTAAACAGAATAAAGAGTTTAAAGAAAAAAAATCCTAATAATTCCTGATTTTCAATCCAATATAGATGCTATCAGTGGGTGATGGAGTTCTTACCTCTACCAGCTGAAGGTGGTGCAGAGCAGTGATGGAGGAGGTATAAACACACAGCACATCCACAAACATGAGTGATGGACGGATGGATGGATGGAGCAAACAGACATGGGATAAGTGGGGGGAAATGAGCAGGGAAGTTGCAGCAAGTGAGTGGGAATGGGGTGGGGAAGGGGATCAAAGGCAGGGCATGGTGAGGGTTAAAGAATGGGTAAATGTACAGACAGATGGAGTCACATGGTAGAGTTTGAAGGGATGAGGGTGGAGAAACAATATAATGAGTTAATTCAACAGCATGCAAAAATGCAGCAGCAAGCATCAATAACAAACATTCAGGCAAAAATGCAATTGATGATGTCAGTGATGTTATAATTAAATGTGATCTCAATGGTGCATTAGACTATGCTGACTTTTACACATATAATCTTACAATAATGTCTTAATGATTCTGTAACTTGTTTATGGTAGAAAACATGATGATGACAAAAATTTGTTGATATTGTGCTGTGTAACCCTGGCTAAATGTTACGAGACACAGTTCAATCACAAACTGGGCAGCAGTCCAATATAAGCATGCAAACACATTGTAGCACCTACCTGCACGGACTGTGAGACAGCTTCATCCAGAGCTGTGGCTCGACCTTTGACCTCCTCTTTGATGGTAAGGTAACGTTTCTCTGCATCACTATAACGTTGCCTGACTGTTGCCCCTTCCTGCACACTCAGCTCTGCCAGCTGTGGGCCGATCTTTAGCAGTTTGTCTATGTGCGGCTTGTGCTCTGCTATGGACTCCCTCAAAAGCTACACAGACAGAAATAAAACAATATGAATTTACCACATTATTATGTTAATATTATATCAAGACCCAATGAAACTGAATACACTTCTGAATGTTGACAAAACTATTGTACACTTCTATAGAAAAACTGATAAAAAATATGATTGGCTCTTCATGTCCTTGTTGTCCAGAATGTCCCTCCCTCTAATATCATCTGTTTCTAAAAACAATAATAAACAGCCAATCATGGTTTACTGTTACCTGTGTAACCTAAAGGATATTGTCTGTTTTAAAATGGACAAGACTATCTGTTTCAATAGAAAATACATCAATATAGAAAACAAACCTGCTTTATCCAGCCAATTAATTCTACCATTATTTACAGCAGACAACAATAGGGCTAATGTGTCTTCTAATAAACAGTGATAGTTAACCATAACTTAAGAGTTAAGCGTTTCTGGACTGCCTCTCCACATCGCTTACTCACCCTCATCTGGTCTTGCTGTTGCCTGAGTGTCTCTGTATCAATGGCAGGAGGGGGCAGCTGGGTAATTAGAGTCTCCGTCTCGCCCAGCCAGGGTTCAAGTTCCTCATATGTCTCCCAGAACCGTGCCACCAGTACCTGAGCTTGCTCCAGAGCGGAGAACCTCTCAGCATGACTCTGATTCACTGCTTCATAACGAGCGCTTAAAGAATCCGTCTTCACCTTCAAGAGAAAAAGAAGAAGATTACTTCAGGTCAACAGAATGAGTCTTTTGAGAGACATGAAAAAAACAAAATACCAATGTTGCTGTTCTCAAGCAAGATATGTAATTTATACATGACTCATCAAAATTGAATCTCTGCAAGAAAATGCATGAGTCACAATTAAATTTTCCTCATATAACCTTTCGCAGAAGAATAATTGCATGGCTTTATCTTTTCCCTTCCTATTAAATTTTTTCGTCTCTTACCTTCAGTGCATCTCTCTGCTGTTCACTGCAGCTCTCCAAGATGTCCTCTCGAGTCTTTAGTAGTTGGTCCACAGTATCTTTGTGACGGATGATGTCAATGTTGAAGGCTCTCTGCACCTGGAGCTGAGCCACAGTCACATCAGGCTCCAGACTGAGAGGCCCCAGAGATGTCAACTTCCTCTCTGTCTCTCCCACCCAGGCCAGCTCTGCATCCACTGCTTCCTCATACTGATGCAATAACAAGCATGAAGAAACCATCAAAGAAACATCTAAACTAATATTGGTAAAGCAATCATTTTTATGTTTCATATCTTATATATAATAAATTTATATTTTGTATTAAAATACAGTAAAACATAATAAAACAAGCAAGCAAACAAAAATATATATTCTAAAATATAAATATAAAAACTAAATTTGCATTCCCCAAAGTAAATACTTGTTTACAGGGAATGATAAACAGTGTTAAAGTTTTAACTAAGATCAGGATTTATGTATTGGTTCTGATTTAAAGGAATGCTGCATCCAAGCTGCAATTCCATTAGTTAGAGAATTAGTCAGTGTTTGTTGCAGTACCTGCTGTGACCTTTGGATGGCAGCTTGCACTAACTGCACTCTCTGTGTGATGGTCTCGTCAGCCTGGCGGTAGCGCTGATTAGCATCAGCGACGAAGCGGTCCAGACCCTCTCGTGCGCGCCAGGGCACCAGATCCAGTAAGGCACTGCCCACCTCGTTCACTGTGTCCAAAACCAAGCGCTTCTCAGCAGACACGCACTTTAGCTCCTGACACAAACATACAAACAGAGCCATCAATTAACTGTAACTGTACAGTAACTGAAATGCCCAGTGAAAGAAACAAGAATATTTGTTATCACCTTTTGCCTGTCTTGGTAGGCTGGTGTCGTGTCTGGCTCAATATTGTTAAGCTCCGCCTCCACAGCATCCAACCATTGGTTGATGTCATCGTGTGCGCTGGCAAATCGTGTGGACAGCTGAAGGGCCTGTTCCAGAGTACGAAGGGCTTTGCTGCTGCCCGCTGTCATCTCTGCATAGCGGCTTTTGATTCCATCCAGCTTCTCCTGAATCAACAGGACCTCTTCACCTGTCACAGAAATCAAAGATGGGCTCAACTGAACAAGCATTTCAGTGAAACTCCAAAAATCATAGTGACTGGAGGGAGAAGTACCAGTGGTTTGTTTGAGCAGAGCCTGTCCATTCTTAATGGCCTGATCCACTGTCTTCTTCCGGCTGACAATCTCCTCATTAAGAGCCTGTATAGGACAAAAGTGGTGATATTAGCTCTCACATTAAATATTGTAACAGGGTTTTGAAACAAAAAATCATAATTCATCCTGCACAATGTCTTTGAATTCTTCATTAGGAGGCTTTATATGCAAAAATATATATTTATGCAATTAGCAACGCATCATTTGTTCATTAAAAAACTACATTTTAATCCAGTAGTAGAACTCCAGAAGTATAACTCTTTTAAAAGAAAAAATTCTTTTTTGTGATGAGGGGTGTTTGACAGCATTTCTGTTCTCTAAACTAATTAAAACTGCAATGGTAATCCTTGGCTGCTGTTTCTTAAGTAATCATACCAGTGTGTGTTTGTGTTGCTGTGCTAGCAGCTCCGGCTGATAACTCTGCACCGAGACCTCAGACAGTCTCTGGGCTACCTCAGCTAGCCAGTTTAGCACCTCCACCTCTTCCTCTCCAAACAGTTGTGCATTGGCCAGGGCCTGCTCCAGCATGCCCTTCCTCCGATTGCACCAATCATGCAACTCTGTGTACCCACTGCGTACTGCCCCCACACGTTCACCCAGCCAATCACGATCAGCCGCACAGCTGAGCGGATTCAGTGATTGGCTGAGAGTCTCAAGGTGGGCTACCTCTTTCTCCCGAGAGGACACCTCCTCTTGAAGAGCCTGGGATTATAGCCCAGGGTAAAAAAGGAGAGGGGATGATAGGATGAGAAGAAAACAGAAACAAAAAACAAGGCAAACAAACATAAATGAAGGATACTAAAAAGTGAGTGTGTTTACATGCAAGACTTATGTAGATTAATGACCCAACAGTGTGTACGGTCATGTGAATACCGCAAACTGTGCTATGAGTTTAGGAAAAAATGATCATAAATTGTACAACCCAATCAGCACCAGCTGATTTTTGCATTAGCTTGATTTCTTACTGCATGTAAAAACCTTTAACAGTAGCGGCTTATGTGTGCATTTGTTTTATAAAAACCTGACAAAGCCAAAATCTCGCATTAGTGCAGTCTTGTACAGTGTACAGTGCTGTGTTTTTAAAATGTGTTTGTTGTGATAGTTTTCAGAATTTTTTACATGTTTGTGTACATGTAAACACACTTAATGATAAATCATAATTCACTGATGTGAACAAAATGTGGATCAACATAAGATGAGATGGAAACACAACCATAACCATTTAGAAAATTATGAAATCAATTATGCTGCAAAATGGAAAAGATCACGACCAGGGTCATGACCAGGGTTTCTTGATAATTACACTCCTGCTAAAATCACGAAACCACAGGAGACTGACTGTTTGTTTAAGTCTGTTCTCCTCTTTACATCTCCAGTCATTTTTAAGGATTCTCGTCACTATAAAGATTGCTTGCTAAAATGAGATCAGATGTTAATATCAACAGTTCCAGTCTCAGATGTGGCAGCTGTCACATCCTTAATCTGCCTTGTCGCTTCCAGGTGCTTTGTGTACTCTACCTTGTGCCTTGCAATCTGCTGTGTGATTTTGGAGGTCTGGGTTCCCATTGGCTCAGCAGAGCTCAGGCGCCTCTCTGTGGCACTCAACCATTCCCCGAGCGGCTCCAAGGCCTCATGGAACTGCAGTGCCAACACCTGCAGCTCCTCCAGCTGCCGTTGCCTGAGAAGGTCAGGAGAGGATGAAGTCTGTTATACTTTTATGACCTCTCTGTATTTATGGCCTTGTAAAGCAAGCGAGCGATAGTGTTCAGAGTAAGAAATTTGATTAAGCAGTTTTATGGTAGTGTCTGGGTGTCCATATTGCTCTGATTATGGAGTTTACCTGGCACTGGCCTTTTCCAGCATGTTTGTCCATCTCTCTCCGAGACTCTTCAGTTGTTTCTGGATTTTGTCTCTGTCTTGTGTCTCAGCTGTGGCAGCGATGCGTTCTCCTTCTGCCCTGATCATTTCTACTGTCCCACGGCGGTCATCCAGCAACCTCTGCAGCAGCTGAAAACACAATACATATCTCACTTAGATCATCTTAATCAATGAACATGATCTAATTTTAACTTTGAAAGCAGGGTCATAAATAGGATCTGCTCAGTCTCAAAGGGTTTAAAGACCTGTTTTAAACAATGATTAAAAGCTGACATTCACCTTCTGCTCCTGAATTTGCGCCTTCACCACACGGTACTCCGCAGATGGAGGCTTCTGATTGGCTATGAGTTCCTCTGTGTCACTCAGCCAGCTTAAGAGGGGCTCCAGGGCATCCTGAAACTTCCCACAATGCAACAGGGCCTCCTGCAGCTGTGCAATTCTTTCAGCAACCTATGAAAAAAGAAATTGAAAATGAAAAAATATCATCTGAATCCATTTTTTGAAGTCTACTAAAAGAAAAATAAGGCAAAACGGATGTAAAGCTTACCCTCTTGTTAAGAGAGTTCCAGCGTAGGTTGGTGGTCTCCAGGTCATGTTCCAGACCCTGAGTATCTGTGTGTTTGGCTGCACTCTGGATAAGACCTTGACCCACTGCGTTGACATGCTGCAGTTTAGGTTGGATGCTATCTACCTGTTCCCTTTCCACAGCCTTAAAGAAAACAAACAGAACAAATGGCTCAAGTAATAAATATAAGTAATAAAGTAATAACCAACACACTTGTTATGCAACTGGACATATGGCAGAACATGCCTGAACAGGTCAAGGCTGCAGAAATACAACAAGTTAATTATGGTGGCATGGCCATTTATAATTGGAAAGCACTTTCAGCCCCCACACACTGGCTGAAATTAAATACAGGGAACACTGTACACTTCTGTTCCTTCAAAGGGCCACTCAGTTTTTCTTAAGAGGAAGTTTGATTTTATGTTTATTTTTCAAAGAAGAAAATGTGGGAGAAGTTGGGCAATTAATGAGACTTTAACATCAACTTAAAACATCAACATGCACATAAGTGTTAATTTAATGGCGCACTCCGTTTTCATTGATCTGGTGCAAGTATTATGAAATTCTGTATATGAAAAGGGGCCGATTTGCCAATAAAAAGTGAAAACAAGTTCAGATTCCCCTTATTTGTAAACATGCAGTATCCTTTCCACGTGAGTGTGTGGTCGCTTGTCTGCAGATGCCTTGTGGCAAGGGGCTTCGTTACTGCTTTAAACAGGAAGTCTGTCTGCCTCAAAACAATGAACGACGGTTCGACCTGCTCCACCCTCTCTCACCGACAGCATATGTGACTGTGAGAGCATACACGGCTGCACAACGGAGAGAGTGTTTAGTCGCCTTTTGTCTGTCTGTATCCTGTCTAACATTATCCTGAATCCATCATCCTGGCCTCCTCCATCCCCTCACTGTGTCCGTTTGGAGTCATTTCCCATTTATAATCCTGATCATTCATCACATGTGCCACTTTCACCCACCAGCACAGAAATAACTTCATTCATCTGCATCTGTAGCAACACATGCCATGAGCAGGGCTGTAAAGTACTTGTAACGGATCCTCATTACAATACGTTGGCATTATTTGGGGGGATTTGTATACTCAGTTACTACTACAATGGAATACTTGTACCCTTTATTACATTGACAAAGAAATAAATAAACATTTTTACACATTATATTTAGACTTACAATGTACATATAACAGAAACATACTCAACTTATATTTAATTGTTCACATCTTATGAAGACGTCGACTGAAACCGATTGCTTACAGTAAGAGATTTTAATTTTAACCACCATTGATGATGAACTTGACTTCAGCCAATGATCACTCTGTAAACACTGTTTGAATTGCTATGTCCAAGAGCCATACAAAGTCAATATATAGAAAATATATATAGTAATATATAGAAAGTAATATATAGTAATATATAGAAAGTAATATATAGTAATATATAGAAAGTAATATATAGTAATATATAGAAAGTAATATATAGTAATATATAGAAAGTAATATATAGTAATATATAGAAAGAGTTTCACTTTTAATCAAACATGCTGCTCTACATGTCTGCTGCTCTGTGACTTACAGTTCACAAGAAGATAAACATCTTTGTTTATTGAAAAGCTAAAATCTAAACAAAGAATCATATGGCAACATGTACAGAGAGTAGGATGTGACTATGAATAGTCATACAACAACAGAAAGAGGTCAGTGCAAAATAACTACTGAACAATCTCTCTTCTCTTTTCTTTTCTCTTGGTGGACGCACAGAGTGTTTGACTCTGGAGCTCTGGAAAATATCTAGCATGCTTTTAATTCCACTCAAACGTTCTCAACCAAGCTGGCTAGCACACCAGTCTCTCACACACGACTGCTTCACGCTTATCTCCCCAGCACTCTCTGTTTCTTTTGTCACCAAACTTTAAACTCTTTTGTTTCTCACTCAACCCGCCCAAAGATCACTTTCAACTTCTGGCAGCCTTCCATCGTACTGCCAACCCACAGCCACTGAAGTACAAACCACAGGTCCACACTGCCTAAGCGTGCATGCCTACAATTCAATAAAGAACAAATGACAAATGCTGACTGCTGTATACCCCACATTATGAGCTGGACTTGACCGAGTTTTCTCAATCCTGATCTGAATCTGGAAGAATTACACTAATACTTAACACAATTCTTGCTTAAGGTTAAACAGGGACCAGATGAACTGTACAGTACCAGTTAAAAGCTTGGATACACCCGGCTGTGTGTTTCTCGCATTTTCAATTTTTATCTAAAACTTTGTGCTAAATTGCCTGAAACTGATATATGCTGATGTCCAGCATATATGAAAACTCCTTGAAGTTGATTGAGAAAAATACAGAAGTGTTTAGGGTTGTAATCTTGGGAATTGGCTTATAAACTGAAGCTAAAATATACAAAAGATTTGATTTGTTTAACATTTGTCCACTGCATATTTCCAGTACTTTCATGAATTCAATTTAATTGTTTTGATGAATTTATTATAACTGTTCTCCACATTTTAGAAATATTTCCAAACTTCTGACTGGTACTGTATTTAGATTTGCTGTGTTGCTGAGGATAGAAATAATTACAGGCATGCAACTCTACACATGTAATTCACATAATGCACACAACATTCCTAGACATACAGTAAGATAAACATGTCTTGAATGATTTCACAAAGACAACAGGATGTAGTATTTCCCTAAATATATATACTGCAGACAGAAAATTGCCAGTAAAATGCTATCTGATTAGTGCACAATACCTGATGCATAATGCATAAAAGAATTAAAAAGCTAAAAAGCCTAAAACCGTAAAAACAGCAACAAACAGGAATCCAGACGGACTAAAGCACAGGTTACATTTAAATGTAAACTAAGTAAACAGCTTCTGTATACTTTCCAACACTCTTGCAGCATTCTTGGTCTTCCTGTCTTTGCTTTCACCTCCTGCTCTTTTCCTGTCTCTTTTCCTAATCTCTTCCTCTGATTCCTTTGCAGTGGACTTTAGCTGACAAAACTGTATCTGACCTAAATGTTCTAATGCGGAAATAATTTATGAAGTTTCATTATGAGGTTCAAAAGATTAAAACCACAATCGATAAGTTAACAGCATTATTATGCATTGTTATGGCCTCACTCACTCTTTTGTTTGTAACAGACTTTTATCACAGATGTTTTCCACACACCTTTTGTTCTTATCATTATATAAACAATAAATTATGCCTGCTGTTACTGTACTTACTGTATGCCACAACATTAGAGCACACTGTCCCCAAATGCCATTCTCTTTCCACTGTGCAATACAAACAAGTGTCTGTTTACCTAAAGTTCCCTTCTGACGCCTCCTATTGCTCAGGCAGCTCAGTTTATAAGCCAGGCAGCAATTTTGAGTGTTACCAGGTGTTCTGCCATAGAGACTCTTTGTTCATTCATAATCGAGGTGTTGCAAAGTCATCTGACTCTACCCTTTAAATCAAACCCACTGGCACTGTGCCATTTCACTAGTGATAGTGTGCAACAAAGCACAGCTCCAAAAGATTACAAAAGATCTTTCCTAAAGTCTGTGGTCTACTCCCTTGGCTCAGAGCATTGCGGGGGCCACGGGTCTGGCCCTGTGCTGATAGTACTGACATGTCCTTATCATCTATTTATATTTCCAACAACTTTCTACAGTGTTTGTGTGTTACTGGCAAAAGTGGTTACTGAGCCTTATGTTTATTTATCACTTCCTTATCTCAACTGCAGTGTCATCTGACTGCACCAGGGAAGAAACGATTGTGAAATGGAGGTGGGAGGAGTAGGGCTGGAGATTTTAAATGGCTTTGGCACTGGATGACAGCCAGTCCTCAAATCAGTCATTTTGTTCTGGCTTTTTAATCCATCTATCCCAATGGAGTTTAAAGATCATTTGCTAGCTGATCCTATTCAGTCTCACAGTTGCTATAATCCTCTCCACCCAAATCCAGTCTGACAGGGTCCTGATTCTGACTACATTTGATGGACTGTGAGTTTTGTTAGTATTAGTGACCATGCAGAAAGCACAGTTGGGCCAGGCTAAGGGACAAATAAGATATGGATGACCAGCCAGGCTTGGCCACCGCTGCTAATGAAGAAAGCAATGTAATAACCATCCAAATATCTTAAGGACTAACAGGCAGTCTCTCGACCACCCACCACAGTCACAGCGAAATAGAGCAGACACAGGCCTTGTCACAGCAACCAGACAGACTATCAAGCACACTGAAATAATGTCCAGAACTCTTACATGTATTTACAATAGGACATTTCAGTCCCCTTTTGACTCCTAAATCTCTTAAACATACACACAGTGATCTCATAGAAAAGGCGTTGCTCAATCAGGCAGCAAAAGCAAACACATGCAAATGTGGGCACAAACCCATTTGCCTGTAACCAAACACACAAACGTTCACAAGGGTTTTAGTGCATTGGAGTGAGCATGTTTTCTGGACAAAAATATCACGCTTATTTTCAGATCTGTGATCAACACTGAAACACCCGTAATGCTAACTATTGTGCTCCCCACCAATAAATGTTTGTGTCTATGAAACAACTGAAGTCAATATTGAGTATATATACAGATTACACTTAGGAAACGCTTAACACTGATTAATTAGATCATAACGTAAAAATATTGTGCTTACAGTAGGTCACTATGAATATAAACACATTCATTACTTCAAATATAAGTTAAATACATAAAAACTGTATTTAACTAGTCCAGACCAGAGGGATCTATGAAAGGACTGCTTAATCCATTCATTGTCTGAGTACTTTGTTAAGACAATTTACTACATATAATACTGCACACAATTATACAACTAACATTTACTGCACAGCATTTACTGCAGTGTTAAACTAGGTCATCTCTCTCATAGAATGCCACAGCAAACAACCACACACACACACACACACACACACACACACGTATATCAAATTATTTTTATTTTTGGGGGGCTAACCTTCTTTGCACTGATCATCTGAAAACATTGAACTTTTAAGTTTAATTACCTTTGTTTCCAAATCAGGGTCATGTTTTTGTAGTGTGATTTCCTCCTCTGAACTCTTTAGCACACAAGTGGCCTCACAGTCAATGTCACCTGATACCACACCTTCCTGAGAGCTTGTCTCACTTTGGCACTCATGAAAAAGTCCCTGTAAAAGGCCTGGCTCTAGCTTCTCCCACTGGTCTCTTTGTGGGTGCACAAAGTCTGGTGCTGACCCATCAGAGTCCGATTCACTATCCCCAGTCATTGATCCAAGCACAACACCTAACCGGATCTCCTCTGATTCTGAGTCCAAATCCTGATAGTCTTCACAAGCAGAGCCCCCATCAGACACAAGCCGCTCAGGGGCTGCCAGGTAAACAAAACTATCAGAAGAGAAAAATGCCCCTTCTTCTGGCTCAAGGCAGCATTTAGGAAGGGGGCTTGAAGGGGTTGATTCCACTGATGGAGATGGGGGACAGTCCTGAGAATAATGGGGTGGCGCAGCCACAGCTAAATAAACAAAACTGTCTGTTGCAACAAAAGCATCGATGTCTTTGCTGTCAGTTCCAGCTGTTTTGGACTCATGTTTAGTGGTTGATGGGGGCAGAGGGGATAGGGGAGCAGACTTTATACTCATATCTGGTGAATCTATCCGGGGATGTGAGGTGTCTAATTTTGGCGTACTTGTGGTTCCCTGATAAATCTCCCACTCATGTGAAGACACTTCCTCTTGAACAACTTCCATGGAGATTGAAAACTCTGCTTCTTTCTCCGACCTTGAAAATGCCCCCTTCTGGTCAGATGTCATTTCTATAGCAACTTGTGCAGGCTCAGAGGAAACTGCAATCTCATGAGAGACAGTCTCACAGTCACTTACTTCCCATTCTGCCTCATCTTCCAAGACCAGGCACTCTGGGGATTTGTGAATACTGTCCTCCATTTCCACTCTTTCTAAATCAGCAAAGATCCCAAAAGTCACATTAGATTCAGCATGTGCATGCAAATTCACATGCTGAATCTGTGAGGGGGAAAGCTTATGCTGTAAGGACAGGACATCTATTATCTCCTCATTCTCTTGCTGTTCATTATCTGATGAAGCTCCACTGCCTAAATCTGAATCACTCTCTGGACGGTCATAGCCTATCTGAATAGGATCTGATGGAACAGTTCCATCTTGATGTGATATTTGAATGCCACTGGACTCAGAATCTATAGCATCTACATCAACAGTGTATGAAGCATGATCATCTTGATTATAGTTACTATTCTCACTTTTACAATTAAGACATTTTTGTAATTGTCCTGGACTTTGGTCATTATCTTCAGTAGCAGAGCAGCTCTGCATACTTTCTGTGTCCTCACAGGGTGCATTTTGATTTATCTGCAATACCCATGGCTCAGCCTGATCTAAGTGTTCAACAGTTTCTGTAACATCACGTGGTAATGTTGTAATAATATACTCAATTTGCTGTTTGATGTCAGGTTCACATCTGGCATCATCAATTTGATCCTCCTCCTTTAAAAGAAGTTTTTCACAAATATCTGAGTGCTCAGGATTCTGGGAATTTTCTCTCAGCTGAAAAACAGCCAATTCATCTGTGTCCTCCTCCAAACACTGTCTTTCCAGTTCAAGAAATAGCTCATCTGAGCCTGCTTCTGAGCTTGGATAGGGGGAAACATTAGGAGCCTCTGAGCCTCCAAATTCTACAGGTGGGGTCAGAAGGGGCCAGTGGCCTGAGGAAGCAAGTTGTTGTGTCTCCCAGTTCTTTAACTGAGATTCCTCCCTGTCTATCTTCCAAGATGTGCCACTAGTTTCAGTGCTCTCCAATTTCAACACTGCCTGCCAGTTTCTCTCCTCCATCTCCAGTCTCTCTTGTTCTTTCTTTTTGTGTTCTCTCTCTGTCTCATCCTCCTCCTCTAATTCCTCTAAGATTCTACGTTCGTCTTCCTCAAAGCGAAGTTCTGAGGCTGTTTTCTTTCGTAGCCCTACAGTAGGAGGGGGCCAACCCAACAAACCATCCTCACCACCCTCTTGACTGATACAGGGGGACAGAGGCAAACCCCCATAGCAAAGTCCTTCTTCTTGCAAAAAAGGTGACGGAGGATCCAACAGATAAAGAGATTCCTCATCCAGGTCACTATCCTCACCAAGAACAGGGGGCAATGGGGGCAGAATAGAGAAGTTGTGCAGTACTTTTATGTGCCCAAGTGATTTTTTACTACCCCGTATACTACGAGGCCAGGTACGGGCTTTAGTAGGGGGACAAAATACTGGTTTTGGAGGTATTAGAGGAGCTGTGTCTTGGTCTTGTTCCAGCAGTGGTGAGTCCCACTCAGTATCAGAGGTTTTAGTTACAGTGGTATCACAATTTTGTGGTTCTACTGAGGCACTTCTTACATAGACTGGGGCCACTGTTGGTTTGCTTGGCTCATCTCTCTTTTCTTTTGTTTGTTGAGATATACTGAGACTAGGTTGTGGTGAACTATCAGAGTTCATTTGGGCAGTAGTAGTAGTCTGTGAGGGTGCTTTTTCTTTGCAAGGAGAGGGTAATGCTGTAGCAGGTTTGTGAGAGTGCAACTGGACAGGCTGCTTTTGGTCTGTTTGCATAAGGCAGATGTGGGGGCATTGGACTTACAGAGGGTGTGAAAGATGGAGAGCTGGAGACAGGAGGAGTTTGAGGGCCTACTGAGACAGGAGAGGGGGTAAAAGGTGACAGGGGAGGTGAAGATGCAGAAGGAATAGATGAGTTTAACAAAGAGGGATGAGGATGTAGAGGAGAAATTGGGATTCCAGCCACAGACAGACGCTTCTCTACATTCTCTCCAGGTGAAAGCTCTAAACGTTCTGCAAACTCAGGGTATGTAGGGGGCATAAAAGCTTTCCATGATCGCCGATTTGGATTGTCCTTTTTGTCACCGCCCTGGTGCCGTCTTTTGGTCACTACAGCTGCCCCAACAGCAGCTGAATTTGATGTAGGAATCACTACTGAAGAGCCAACTCCTCCAACAGGTGACATACTCTGTGGGTCACTGGTGAGTTTCAGAGCATCAAAAATTACTCTTTCATCCAGTTTTTTTACACCTGCATCTACAGACCCTCCTCGTGCCACAAATACTCCACATATGTCAGCTCCCAATGTCCCATTGCTGGAAAGTGTACTTCCTTCACCACCCCCTGAGCCCATAGTACTACGAGAGGGCTGACTGAGCTTTGTGCCTTGGTCAATCTGCTCATTGATGCGCATGGTGTCATAAATTGAGCGCTGGGGTACATAGCAGTCTTCAATATATGCCTCATCATCATCGCCCTTCCCAAGGCACCTGGGGTTCTGCCGCAAGCAGTCCGGGCGGCTCAGAGGTTTTCCCATTCCAAACTACAGCGCCTTCAAGGGGCCAAAATGGGATGGCTACTATTCCACAAACAAAGCCTGCAGTAGGTAAAGCAGAAGTGAGCTGCTGAAACTATGTAGCTCTAATTCAGAGCTACATGGTGAAGTCTGCGCACACATTGCTGAAGTGCATTAGAAATGTCATTGTTGCACAGATAAATCTTTGTAGCATCATATTCCTTTAGTTCTTTCTCCTAAACAGCTGGGTCCAAAAACAAAAACAAAAACAAGAACCAAATCCGAAATCCTTTCCTTTCTTACTGCTGCTTCTTGACTCTCCTTCCCACTGCGACAACAGGAAAGTCAAAAAGAGACTATAGCTACTTTCACCATCTCTGAGAGCTGCAGCCAAAGCTATATGAGGCTCCTTTTAAGGTGAGAACTCCTCACCATGTTACATAAAACAGAGTTCGAAAAAGAAAAGTGGAAAGTATAAATTAAGAGATTTTGTCTCTCATCTTCCTTTCCTTCAGTACATAATTTAAAATTCATAATTCCATATTGATAATTCCACATCCAGCTTGACAAAAGATGACTCTAAAAAAAATCTGTGCTATTAGTCAATAGAAGTGTTATTGAGTACTTTTTTAAAGAAAATATCAAAACCCTTAACTCGTTCTCTTTTCGACAGTCCTACCAGTGTTCTTGCAGCATGTCAATGTCTTCCTCCTCTTTTTAATCCTATAATGAAGCATTAATAGAGCATGTCAGGAAGAGAAGCCATCTGTGCTTGAAATACCTCACCCTCTTCTTTTATCTAGCTCTCTTCAGCAGCGGAGCACGAGGGTCTTTGTGACATGTTCATTTCACCATATGAGCAAAAAAACAGACACTCTTCAAACAAGACAAAGATTTTTTTGAACCAGTGCTTGGGGGAAAATCCAAAGTGTCTGTATCCAGGAGGGTTACGGGTATGTTTGGAGATCCAGTGTACACTTGAGTCCGGTGCAGCCAGGGAGATAGTAGAAAGTCAAGGGATCGTATCCAGAGGGCAGAGACCCAGACAGAGCTTCATTCCAAGCGCTACCTTGCACTTCAGGCACTGTGATTTCCAGACAATCCCCGGACACACTCTCTCTTCTCCTATTTTCCTTTTTCAGTATTCCAAAACCAAGAGCTCGGCTACAAGCTGCACAAGATCCTTGTTCTTTCTTTCTCTGAGTTCTTCATGTGCAGACTTTCCTTCTCATACACAAATCCTCTCTGTGTCTGTTCTAAGGCCACTACACAGCTGAAATGGTTTGCAGCTGCTAAAAAAAATTTCCCACTTTTCCTCCCTCTCTCTCTCTCTCTCTCTCTCTCTCTCTCTCTCTCTCTTCTTCTCACACACATACACACTCGCCTCTTTTTTCTCTCACTTGCTCTCGCTCTCCCCCCTCTTCTCTCTCTCTTTGTTTTTGTTTGAATCCAGCTCCGTTTGTTCTGTTTCCTGCTATGGTATTAAAAGACAGGAAGTGGTCCAATCATGCCGGGTTCCTTTTCCAAAAAACACACGACAAAGCTAGAGGAGCGAGTCTGAGATAAAGTCAGTGGAAGGAGGGACTGTGGAGTCAGTGGGAGTGACCAATCCGGGCATTTAATGTTTCTGCAGAATCACTGGATAACGTTTGCAGATTGTAGCTAACTGCATACTAAGCAATACATACCCCACTTCTGAACAAAATACACATTATATAGAATGTAGAATGATCACATGTGCCAAGTTTCTTCTTCTAGCATCTAGTCATCTAATGATATCCAACTGTGTAAGTGATACAGCATTTTTAGTTTGTGATTGTTGCATTCATCACATTGTTGTAATCCAAACCCAAATCAGCTGGGGATATACACTCCCACTCAAAAGACAGCAAACACCTTAGGCAAAAAGGAAAAAGACAAAGACACATACACAGGGAAAGTATGAAAAAGATTAACTAAAGTGGGAGTGTTTATGCTGAGGGAGGAGGAGTCTGTGATAGGAAAATAAAGAAATAACGGCTGCCCTTTTCCCCCTTCAAATAAACTGCCATACGTGGATGCAAAAATCCCCCAGACACATTCTCTTCCAGTGTTTCGTCCCCTTCCTTTCAGAGAGGTTCTCTGTAACTGTGCAAAACAATACAGAAGGACATACAAAAGTCTGGCATATTCACACACCCCACTTGTGCATTCCCGTCTGCCACCCTTTCTGTAACACACTCCTGTCAGGAGAAAATGTGGGGGGGCTGGGGCCTCTGACAAGGGACTTCAGGATAACATCAAATGAAAATGAATGAACATTCCAACAAGACATGTCAACAGCCCCAGATCAGCATGCAATGTGAATACAAGGTCTATCCTTTCTTCCTAGTTTAAGAAGAGTTCTGGCAGACAGTAAACACCGAATACATGCCTTTTCTTCACAGCACTCCGTGTCCAAGATTAGAACTCGGTTCCAAAACCTAGTGAACTGCCTAAGAAGGCAGTATTTTAAATCATCACAGGCACGCTACTGACATGAAGGCGTAGCAAGATGTAGGCAACTTGTAGTAGTACTGCCTTTGTTTGGGCAGTTTCTAAGGAAGCATCACATGTATTCTTCACAGAAAAGGTCATTCCATAATGCACTGCACCGCAATTAATTATAATTCATTTAACATTAAAAAGTATAAATAGGCTTTGAATGTTTATACTTGGAGTATTTAGTTGTCGACTTGGCAACATTTTTAGCAAACTATTTAAATCAAGTACTTTATTTACTTTATTGATATGCAGAAAACTATTTAAGTGGCAGATCAGTCACTTATGAGGTTGCCCTTTATTGTTATAATGTTGTCTTAGAAGGCAGCTTTCCATAAAGGCAGACAGACAGGTCACTATGTTTTGGAATAAAGATATTAATGCACAAAAATGCCCACGCTTCATTCTTATGCATCAAGGGTTTGGGGGTGGGGGTGGGGGGTTGGTTGTCTTCTTCAGTGATCTAACTGTTGCTCCACGCCACGCTCCCGTGGCCTGCATGTCAAACAAGCTAAATACTCTGTCTTTCTTATAAACTTTGCCCTCACCGTCAGCTGGGTTGCAGCTGTCATTCCTGCTTCCAACTCAAACCTCCATAGAGAAACAAAGGAGGTTTGTTGTTCATTTTGCTGGTGCCTGTGGTCTCTCCACTGACCCACATCAAACTCTGATTCAATGACCTTTTACTACAACCGGACATGTGTGTCACAGATGCAACTGGAGGACAAATAGAATTACAAAATAAATGTGTATGCAGTGGTTAAAATGAAACAAATTCAACAAAGAGGCCAAATCTAATACTTTTTTCTTGCACCCTGTCTGTCTACCCTGTCTAAACCTTGTCTGCTCATTGAACTTAATGATACCCATTCAATTCATGACTGCCTAGCCCAGTCTCCTGTTCGTCCTTCCTCATTCTTTTAGTGACTGGTCATTTGGCCAGTCACGCATGGTTAAAGAGTCACAGTCTTGACTCAGACAGAAAGAGGGAGGGGTTTAAACCCCAAAATCCCCTAAGCAGACTCTGTGGTTAGAGCTGAACTGCCTGGAATAGGTAAAGTGGCTCTAGTGATTTGTGTTTCGCTGTATAGAAACGGCTCTAAACTACAGACAGGTGATCACTCAGTAAAACAAACACGGGAAACAATTATTGACTTTAGAGAGCAATTTGTTTGCTTGAGTTAAGCACCTGTTGATATTGTTCTCCCTCTTTCTCTTTGTCTGTTTTAACTCTTGCCCACTCCCTCCCTCTCTCTCTTTCTCTCTCTCACACAAAAAGTAAAAGGTACTGAAAGCTTTATCTGTTTGTTTCGGCTGTTCATCTACGCCCCTCCTCTGCTCTCATTCCCTTTGGCACACTGGTTACTAGGTAGCCTCTCCCTGGTTTTCTCTATCTCAGCAGTAGATTTGTAATTAAGAACCAGGCTTTACCTGAATGACTCAATGTGAGCATTGTGTCTGTGGTGGCAAAAGAGAACAAAGGCACACGGAGTGAAGAACAAGAATACAAAAACAGCTCAAACTGAGACGGGAGTCTCATCCTTCCTCAATTAAAAATCAATTAAATTTACAGCATTGAGTTTTAGTTTGCCATTTAGTTTACAACAGGACTGGACGATGTAAAGATACTGTACAGAAATATGTCAGCCGATAGACTGTGGGCTGTCTTATGTTACTAACAAATTAAAATGTTAAACATGGAGTAACGCAGATATAATACAAAGTAAGACGTGTCCCAAAAAAGTCACAATGAGGGAAAACGTAGTAAGAGGTCTAATAAGTTGTTTATAGTTGCAGATCAATGTTGAAATATAGAACTTAACTATTTTAGAACATATAACATATATATATATATATGTATGTGTATATATGTATATATGTATATCAGCTGTTATGCATTACTGTATTGTTCTATAGAAAAGCCCACTTATAGCCCACCATCTTATACTTATGAATACTCATAAGATTTCCTCTAAGGTAGCAAATGCTATAGATAAACAGTAAAAGACTGAAAATGACACCAGCATGACATCAGATAATTGGCACTGTTACATGTTCACTAATCATTTCTTTAAATCTATAAAGAGATTAATTGTACCTACACTACAGATTAATTGTACCTACACTAAAGTACCAACATAAGTATATATCACATTAGTACTTCAAGCTGGTACTGCATTGACTGTAATTTATGCACTTAATTTTATGCACTTAAAAATAACCTGCCTTAGAATAAAATCTTTTGGAATGTGATCTCTTTTTGTTCAGAGAACAGTAATGACAATTTGGAAGGGAAAATGTTCTTAAAAACAGGCTTCATTTTTTATGACAAAAAATACTTTGGATTTTTGGGTGAAATATGACCCAGGCATTACTAAGGGAAATTCCACCAGTTAATGCACTGTACTGCAAAACTGCATTAACTTACTACAAAAGTAATAAATACATTCTTCTAGGTAAAATCAGTACTGAACTTTTCCATGTGACTGAGGCTACAAGATTGATGAGTTTGAGGGAAACCATGAAGATTTGGGTGGGGGCATGACACAGTTCTCTGCTGTTGTTATTGTGCAGGATAGGCTGTAATCACAAACTGCATAAAAAATATAAAAATAGACAGACAGGCAGATGTGAAGGAGGGATGGAAAATGTAAAGGAAGAGAAGATATAAGCAGCAAGAGTGAGGACAGCACGGACAGGGCGATGTGATTTAGAAGCCACTGCTTCATCCCGACAGCCCTGCAAAGGAATTCCCAGTTGGAAGAGAAGCCCTTGTTTTACTCCAGTCTAGGGCTTCATCCCACCCAGCCAGCTCAGAGCTCAGCTGCTGTGGGACAGGGTGACATGGGTACATGGGGGACTGGGATTTTTGGGGAGAGGGGTAACCACACCCTGCTTATGTGTGTGTTCACAGAGTGAAGGGTGGGGGGACAGCTGGGATGCCGGACGCTCCAAACTGACTGGAATTAGAAACATTCCCACACATGGACTTGTGGACACACTCCCATCACATTCAAACACACTTTCTGTGTCCACATATCAACATATAACACGTCAACATACTACTAAATATTAGAATATATTTAGACAGGAAACACTCACAAACTGTAAAACACAAGAGAGACATTCACATTCACAGGCGGTTTCATTAAAAACAGATATTAGAACTGAGAGTCATGAAAACCATTAAGTGCCTAAAAATATGAACTATAAATACTATATAAACTTATGAACTATAATGAAATTGGCAAAAAACTAGCAGTTTAGATCAGTCTAATGACTTTCTCACTGACTGAATCTGTTCACAGTACATAGTGAGAACTGGTTATTCTTTAGGTACTTGAATGAATCACTAGTGGCCTTGGAATGGGAAGCGTTAAATTCCATACAATTCCCAATTCCAGCACTTTACACTGAAGGCGTTATGGTCACCGAATGGTCGCTTCCCTGACTCTTTCAAAACAGATTTCAACAACGTCTCAATAAGCTCATTGTGGAAAAGCCAAACAATGAGACAGAATAATCTGACACCTTCTCTTAATACCCCATGCCCCCTGCAGCTGCCCCAATGGAGCTTACACAACAACAAAAAATCTCTCAGACACTCAAACACAGAGAGAGAGACACACACACACACACACACGCACACACACACACAATTGCCCTCCCACTCTCCCCCTTCAGCAATGACATCATTTTGGATTCAGTGTCTTTGAAATGGAGTCTGGCGTGCGTGGAAATGGGAGCACACCATTTCACGACAGACAGCTGTACACAGATTCATTTTAAAATGTTTCATTACAAAGTGGTATGTGAACAAAGAGAGAAATACAGCAGAGATGATGAAAAAAGAACGAGTCCTGGCAGCAAAGTTGGATGAATCTCAAGGAAGTCAAGGAACACATTTAATTTTTCGTTCTCTCATCCCCCCTTTTGCAATGAAACAGATCCCATTCCACAGCCCTAATAATAACTCTGGCTGCACAAAAATACAGCGGGACTGTCTCCACTTATTAAAAAGCTACTTATTTGCATTTTTCTCATTTTATACAGTTTATTCATTACAAATAATATTATAAGCATAACAACTGAAAAATAAAACATGAATTTACGAATTTCTTAGTATTTAATGTTTTAATACCAGCACCTCGCATTGGCATGGACTCCACAAGTTTGTACAGAATCTCATGATCATGTTATCCCAGCAAGATTTGAGAACATTCCAAAAAGCATTTTGTGCACTTTACTAGAAGTGAGAAAATGTGACTTGCACAAGGGAGTTTATGTCACAAAATTGTTTAATTTGAATAGCATCATTCAATTAATTCTACAGAATAACATTTCTTGGTTTTACATCTTTAAAAAAACATTTAGATTAGATTTTAAATCCCAGATTTTCAATGTGGATTCAGGCTTTTCATCCCACAGCTTTGTAAGAGCTGAGTATTGGCAACACCCATATATGTTATTCGGCTACGGCCCTTTCTAAGATCTATTCATATGCACACAATCTTTCTGACCCTCTTGCTGTCTGTGCTCTGAAACATCTATCCAACCTGCTTTCATTTAGCACCCATGAAGGAATGAGAAAAATAAAAAATGAAAAACAGAAACAGGGATGATGGCATGCATTCGGTCGACCACACTGTTAAAAATTGCACAGACAGATTTATTGGACAGCTCGACCTAAGATGAGATGAGGTAGGAGTGAAGCTATGAGAAAAGCAAGTGGGTAGACAGGGATTAGAAAACTGAAAACTCAAATATGGAAAAATCGTGAGGAACAGAGAAACACATTAATCATCTGCTTATTGATTATCTGCTTGTAAGTAGTCATTCAAACAATGCAGCACTGATTTGACACATCTAAGCTGATATAATGTGGATTTTGACACAAGAGAACTGTGTGTCCATTACCATGGTGACATCTTGAAATGTTTTGTGTCGACACTGAGCAGTGAATAACAGTATGATGAGACACCAGACAATGGGAGACTTACAACATCTCACCGCAAAAGATTACAAGATTTCTAAAGATTTCTGTCTTAATGATATACATTTTCCACAATCATTGCACTCTATAAATAACATCAAAATGTTCCAAATCTCCAAAGTTACACCAAAGTTGTTCCAATGTCCTCACCAGATTACCTCAATACCACCTCATGTCCTTTTAAACTAGTCAAACTATTGATGCTCAGCAATCAAAGATGGCAGAAGAAGCAATGATTTAGTCTCAGCAAAGTATAGCATGCACAAAAGCACTGACTCATTCTCCTGCCCCTGTAGGTCTCTCACGCCCACCACGTATGTCATTTCCTCAGCTTTCCTGCCCACTTCCACCTACACGTCTTCACTTTAACAGTCTCCTTTCTTTCACCACCCTCAAGAGGGATGAGTAAGAGATATACGGACGTTTCATCAGACAGACAGCAGAGGGGAGGTCAAGAAGCTGGCTGTGAGAAGTAAGAGCTGAGATATCTTTCCTCTTCCCTCACCCTCATCAGAGGGAGGCATGAGGAGAGGAATACAGCAAAAACATTCTGTGCGAAGACAAGCTTTATCAAAGAGGAGAGCTCTAATCCTGCAGTAATGCAAATATTTGAAGTAACACGTAGATTTTAACACATTTTCCACACAAACTCAGGAGGCAGGAGCTTAGAGAGTATAATTGCATTCATATTGTTTTGTAGATATGAGTTACTTTCAATGGAAAGTATTCACCTGAAGGGAAATGTGGTGGTACTCTATAAATCTCTCCAGACAAACATTCAATTGGGACATCTTACTGGATTGACATTCTTTTTAGTTATGGAACATCATCCTTACAGCTAGTCACAGCCTACTGCCTAATATAAAGATCTAGTCTACTTCACAGTGCAATTTAAAACCAAATTACTAATTATTATTATTATTAATTATTAAGAGATTATGGTTAACGGAGAAATGAGTCTAAACGCACATAGTCTGCTAAAAGTACTAAACATCTGTTCCTACCTTGAATTCCTGAAGTTGCTCTTTGATGACCTCCACCTCTGTCCCCACAACAGCTTGTGTGTTCAGCACTTCTTCTGCCCGTCCCAGCAGCCCCTGCAGCTCAGCCAGACGGCTGTAAAACTCTTTCACACGCTCCTCTGCTGCTTCTATGAGTGCCAGACGGCTCTGGCCCCTCTCGGCCAACTTGCCTGCTTGTCTGCTAAGGGCCTCAGTCTCTCTCCTGAGGGCCAGTAGGTCTGGAGAACTCCCCTCTCTGCGGAGCATAGTAGTGCATTCTCCACCATGACTCTCAAGCTCAGTGCGGAGGGCATCAAGTCGGCTCAGGAACCCCCTGACTGCATCAGCCTGTGAGGCCAACGAGTCTGCATCTCGCCCTACAGGGCTAAGACTGTCCAGCTCATCATCCAAGTCAGCCAGACGGGAGAACACATCACGTACACGTGACTGAACCTGTCCCACACCCTGTAACCGAGACTCCAGGGAAGAGCAGCACTGCTCAGTCTGCAGGAGGAATAAAGTGTACATATGATCTGAATGTACAGCATATAATTAAATAATAATAAAAAGCTTGAGCATATTTATTAGACTAAAGCTTATTTCTGAATGTCAAAAACACTTTTCTACAGAAATACTTCAGCTCATCACAAAAGCAGATTTTTCAAAAATTACAGAGTTCACAGGTTGCAGCATAACAGGAAAGATCCTTCATGATATGAATTTTAAAGCTTAAAGGTACAATAGGCAATTTCCAAGAAACGCTGTTGATATTTCAAATCGACACGCAAACAAACACACCCTCCCATCATTTAGCCACCTTCAAAATAACAAATATGTTATGTGCAAAGATTTACAGCTAGTGCATACACCCCTATTGATGATTGGCTACGAGAATGTTATGGTGTTGAGGTGATTGGTAAGATCCACTTTGTTTTTTGTCTTCACAGCTGGGACTATGTACAAACACCAACTTTTTTGCAACAGCATTTTTCAGAAACCACTTACCGCACCTTTAAAGTCTTGATTACAAATCTATGACGACAAACTCTTTGGAACGCATGAGCCAAATTTGACCCTACAGCCAGAATAAGATTGTGTCTTACTTCAGCAAAAATGTACATGCTCAGACATAAACTACGAATGAGGTTATATATAACATCCTGTCTACCAACTCCTGACACATTCCAAAGGTTACTGATTATGTGCAGATTCTCTCACCTTCTCAGTAACTTCTTTTAACTCTCTCTCAGTATCACAAGCCTGCTGTAACAGCCTCTGACCACCATCTTCATTGTCCCCAGAGATCTCCGATGTGTCCTGCACCAGCCCCTGAGCCAAATTACGCAGGTACACCACCTGCGGTTGCACTGAGTTCAACAACTCCTGCTGGCTGCGCAGGCGTTCCAGGCTTTTATTGCTACAAGCTTGTGGTCCGAGTGCCTCCTGAACCTCGATTTGATGTTTGGCTGCCTCCAGTCTTCTTTCCACAGCCTGTCTCCCATCTTCAAACTCCTTCAGTTTGCTTCCCAACTCCTCCAGCTGGGCTGTGTGTCCCTGCAGCTGCTCAGATACACCATCTACCTTGTGGTTAAGCTGGGCTTTCTCATCCCTCACATTCTCTTCACCAGCACAGCCCTGCTCGAGAAGCCTATCTGCTGCAATGTTCAGGGAATCCAAGAGGGGGCGACGGCGATCCAAGTCCAGGGTCAGCTGTCTAGCCTTTTGCAAAGCCTCTTCTAAGACAGCAGGATCCAGTGATGGGTGGATCTGTGCTGCCCTCTCCTCAAATTCACTCACTAAGGGTACAAGCTCGTGGCAATGTTGTCTATACAGCTCAGCACGGGACAGTGTCTCTTTTATTCTGCAATGTTTCTCAGTGCTTTGTTGGTTCAAGCCCTCCCAATCTTGCCGTAAAGTGTTTAATCGAGTCTGTAGGGCTAGTCGCTCATCTCCAGCAGGCAGCGATGCCAGAAGAGACGCTCCTTCGGCCTGGATAAGCTCATATGACCCACGTTGCTGTGCAATGGTTCTTTGGAGATCCTCCTGTTGGACAAGAAGGGTCTTCAGAGCCTCGGGGTGGCAAGGAAGGGATTCAGAAACAGCAGCTGTGTGATTCCCAGCCTGCCCATCTAACCAGCCACGAAGCTCATCAAACATCTGTTGGAACTGTTGAGTGCTGGACAGGGTGGCCTGCAGCTGGGACAAGCCATCAGCTGAAAGACAGCAGTTAGGGACTTGGTTACTATTATATACTTATGCAAAGGCTTGGAAAAATTATACATCTACACTATAGCATACAGGGTTTGGGCTATGTAAAACCCTATAACAGGATGTACTCACCAGCCCTTTCTTCTAGGCTCTTGAGGGGGCCACTTACGGCCTCCAGTCTCTTATGCAACTCATCTCTGAGATATGGTTCAGCCACAATTGTGCCGAGCTCTGTGCACAGCTGCTCAGCATGGGCCAGCTGACTCCGTCTCTGTTCTAGTTCAGCACGGATCTCCCCGGTTTCTTGAAGCCTATGGCGCAGGGCCTCGGGCTGAGCGCTTAGAGATGCCTGTGCATCCAGTCTCTCCCCCAGATCAGCCACACTCTGAGACAGTTCCCTGAGGAGGGCCAGGTAACGTTCGCTGGTCCCCTGTGCCTGATCGATTTGCTGGGAGCGGCCAGTGAGGCAGGAGGTGAGATCCTCCCACTGCTGTGAAATGTCTGCCAGCTCTTGTCTCACCTCCTCTAGGTCTTTACCATCTCCAGAAGCAGATGCCTCATCTGCAGTTGGGGAGAGGATTCCCCCTGCTGCCTGTGTCAGCTGGTCAAACTGGGGTTGGCGTGTCTCAAATTCCCGTAGCATAAACTAGAGAAACAGGTGATTAATCAGTTTGTACAAAGTGACAAATGTACAAAATTTAATTACAGGCTGGGAATATATTTTGTTTACCTGCACTTGCTGTTTCTGTGTGTTAAGCATGTTGGGGTCAATACTCAGTGGGCCCAGTACACTCATCATTAGCTCCTTTTCTCGCAGCCATGGGCCTAGCTGATTGGCTGCTGATGCAAAACTACCCAGCCTATCAGCACATGCCTCTAATTCAGTCTGCCTCTGTGCTGCAGTCTGATTGGCCTTCTTCCACCGTGAGTCTATTGGGGGAAAAAAGTGTGCTTGTTTAGGAAAGTTCTAAGAACCAGTATAAATGCTTTCATGAAACCATAGTAACTTTAGTTACTTTAGTTGCTTTAGAAACCATGACAACACTAAAATTCTAGGGTACCATGATGGGTAAGGACTGAATCATTTCAATACTAAACATAGCAAAAATGCTATGAGGGGGCCACATAGCAAGATCTAAACATAGCAAGAATGCTATGTTTAGACCATTATGAGACCATTATGATACTGGACAACCCAGCAGTCCTGTTAAGAGAACATATTTCCTGGCAACAAACAGAGACAGAATTTTGTAGAACATCGTTTTGCATTTGTTTTGTTCTCATTGAAAGAACCGTTCAAATGTGCCAGACAATGGCATACTTTATAAATGAAGCACTCTGATCTGCATGCATAAAATGTTTGCTGTACAGGTTGCACTTTGACAAAATCAGATGGCCAAAAAATGTTATCAGCAGAAGTCCAGGATATTTGCTCTGTGTGAGACGGGGTGATTGCTCTTGGAGCTCTAGTTATTTTATGCTTTCCATTTCCTGCATACAACTCGACTCATGACCAACAAATAAATATTAATGCATTATTCTGTGTAGTACATCATTAAACAGTTCCAGAGTAATTGCTTCAGGGACAAAGTCCATTAAATTGAAGTATATTTATAAACCTTTTATGCAAGAACAACACAAAAGACTCCTAATGACTTTTAAAGACTCCTGCCGTTTCTTTGTTCACTGACCTATGTCTTCAAGCTGACGTTTCCATGTCTCTGCTTCAGGAGAGTCTGGATTTTCTGTAATTAGCTGTTTCAGAATATTCTTAAGATCCTCCACTTTCCCAGAATGCTCAGCGAGCTCTGAGATTAAAGCCTGGACAAAGACATCCATCTGTCATCTCACTGACAACATAATCATATACAATACAATGATAGTCACACTCAGCTCATAGAAAATTACAGGCATTGCCCATACTTGTTTTCAACTCTGAATATCTATTCATCCACTCAAGTATATTGAAAAGTAAGTGACATGACAAACCAAAATATCTTACTGAAATAAAATTACCTTGGTCTCCTGGGCTTGAGCACGTACCACCTCTGGCCGGGAGGGTGAGGCAGTCTGCCCTTGATTTAGACTCTGCTCGCGAGGGCTCAGCCACTGGGCGAGAGCCTCAGTGCCCTGCCTGGCCTTCTGCCGCAGGTTGAGCGAGGCCTCTTGTCTAAACTTCCTTTCCTTTAAGTCACTGCCCAGCTGCTCATACTTGCTGTTTACATCTGACACAGCCACCTGGATCTCTGTCAAGTCTGAGGGTAAGAGGAAAGAAATGCTGATGTAAGTACAGTCAGGCAGGCCAATAGCCAGGTCAAATACTTATAAAACTGCATCATTTTTGGGCTGCATCTAATTTTTTCATCTAACTTTCTATGCATAGGGGACAAATTTGATGTCCTATTACTTTTTTTGGAGGCAAAGCATTAGAGGCCATGCATTGCAGACAAAATCTGTTGTTTTTAGTTCTAAACTATGAATTAAACTCGCATCTAATATAAAATTAACCCACATGAAAATGAGCTTTTTAAAGCATTACAGGTATAAAAGTATTTAATTTTTATACAAATTGAATAGCTGACAATAAGTTAAGCACCTTCTATTACTGACATTTCTTAAAAAGGAAAAAAGACTTCATTTTCTTTGTTCCCTTTCTTCATTCGCTACTGTGGACCCAATTTGTGAAGTGCCTTCTGTTTTTCAGATTATGGGACAGAAGCTGAGGATTGAGCATTTTAATCCTAAATGACTGGACAAATTGGCCATATGCACAAAGACAGACACCAACCTGCATATACTCCGAAAGCTAACAGGCAGAACAGGACAAGAAGCAATGTGAAGTAAAACACAGAGAGTGAATGAGAGAAATAGTAAGTGAAAGAGTGGGAGAGAGGTTTCAATGGGAGGGGAAAAAGCAAGTGGAAGATGTTTAGCAGTTTTAAATGGAGATGTACAGGCTTCACAGCTCATTGGCTAAAGGTGTGGAGGAAGCTCACCTTTACAGGTGTGAATGCCATTAACACTGCTGGGACTGGAAGCACCATTGAGCTGGGAAACACCTGGGAGAAACACACAAACACTCAGACACTGGCACAATAATTCACACACGTTTGAGCAGTACACACAAACACAAGAAGCTAAACAACCTCAAAGACAGTTTAGAACACAGAGATACATATATACACGTACATAATGGCACCAGTTTTGCCAATACCAACTCAGTTCAGTCTGATACACTCAATTCAGTCTCAACACTGTCTGATAGACAGGTGTCTACTTTTGACCATTGTTTAGCTGAACTACTTAATTTGTATTATTTTTTGTCTGTTTTTCATTCTATTTCATTTGTAATTTGTTTATTTTTTTCTTTATTTTCAACCATTTACTTGAATAATTAATGACGTTCAATATTCACGTTAAGGTTTTTTGGCCTTAATAGCTTTTATTGTACAGGACTGTGGAGAGATGACAGGAAATCAGGGAACAGAGAGAGGAACAGGAGTCAGGAAAGGACAGTCAGGGCTGAAATTTGGTCTACTAAAAATGCTGGTATTGTCACAACCATAATACATACACACATATCCACATGGGCATCGGAGTATATCAGTGACATCACAGCAGAAATAGTACTACCAACAGATAAACAGAGCATTGGACCTAAGCCTCCACAACTGTCACTGTTCGTACCAGTCTTGTTCTTTGGAGCTGTGATGTTAATGATCAGACTCTCCAGTTGTGAACTGCTCTTGTTTAACTCCTGAACTTGGCCTCCCTGGCTCTCCCATTCTGTGAGAAGATCCTGTGAGAGAGAACGAGACATGTTAATTAAAGCTCGCCTCTTTAAAAACCCACAGTGGTATATTTACAGACACTGTAAATAGTGAGAAGTCCAGTCCTACTTTAAGCTGTTGTGCTCTCCTCTGCAGGCCTTCTGTGCTGAGGTTGGGCTCCTTAGAGGGCAGCTGCTCCTGTGTTGCCTGCAGCCACCTGAGGAGGGAGCCAGAACGTGACCGAAACTCGGCCAGTTGCTGCACACAGCTCTGAATGGAATCAAATCTGTGAAGAACACAACATAGATTAGCTGAACATATGACACTTTCCATAAACAGGGATGTTTTTTTATGTGACTGTTATTAGACATATCAGAAAACCTTGTTTGTTGACAGTGCCATAAAATAATTATGGTAAATCAGGTGAAAATTAGATTTTGTTTACACCTGAGATCGATTGTCTAAAACTAGTGTAAACAAATACAAACAGACATGTATGGCCAATTATCCCTTCTATTAATAAGGCAACGCAGAAGGTGCCTATTTTAAGCCGTGGTGATAGATCGGGAGTTTGTGTGGGACATTAAGCAGAGCCAGACTCCACTCCAGACTTATGCGGGCCTTTACTATTATTAGCAGCAGTTGGGTCAAAGGTCATGTACAAACAAGTTAATATTTACATACAGTTTATATTACAATAATCCCACTTCCCTCTAAGAAGTTATTCCAGGAGATCTGTGGAGTCAGAATTGAACAAATGACTGACTGTTTTATGTTCCTCTCTGGGGGCATCTGAAATGCCAGGGGCCCCACTGAGCCATCTTAAGAAGACATGTGGCAGATTGCTTTCCATAAAGAACACAGTGCTGTCAAATTAGATTAGCTAGATGCAATTTTTATGCCCAAGACTATTCCAGCCATATCCATATTGTCTTTATGATTTTTGTCAAGTCAAATACCAAAGCAATTAGATCTAGCAGGGCTAGAACAAAGCAAAGCACTATTCAGACATGAGTGGTTTTCTAAGATGGTTGAGATGCTGCTACTTTACATACAACAAACTGGATGGGATTACATTTATTTGATGTCCCCTGAGAAAGAGTCTGTAATTTTTAAAGTGGTTGTAAGAGAAAAACAGATGTGTTTGTTTTGGATGGGATTCAAATAAAAAATTACCTCCATTTGACCTCAGAGCAAACTTGTGAAAAGGATTTATGTCAGAGAACAGCTTGAAAAACATATTTTTGTATTTGTACAATCATATATTGTATTTTTGGCTGTAACCACTATGAACATTGAGAGGGACATGTTTCCCCCGAATGCTTCAATTAAAGGTCAAACAAAACATAGCCTTTTCTATGCTTGATTCTTGGAAGATTCCATTTGGTTCCCCAGTCCTACATATTTGCTTATTCCTGTTTGTACTTATGATCTGGAGAGATCATTTAATTTATGAGTGTTAACTCTCTCCACTCACCTCTCGTTAGCATTAGATTCCAGGCGTGCAAACTCCTCAGAAACCTCTCTGGTTGAGTCCAGAAGGCTTTGGACATTGGAAAGGATCCCAGATTGGCCCAGTTCTGAACCAAGCTCGACAAATGACTTCAACTGACTTGACTCTTGTGTAATGTCAGATTTCACCTCCTTCAATAAAAAAGATAAATGATTTGACTTGTAAAATCGGTCCAATAAACAGTATTTAGTAAGCAGAGAGGCCAAAAACCTTTTTCTCTAACCTCTACAGTCTGTCTGTAATCTTCCACACTACAGTCTGGCTGGCCTACAGGGGCGAGAGCTCTTTCTCGACTTTGTGTGAAGCTACGGAGGTCTGCGCTCTGACGCTCAAAGCTCTCCAACTTAGGCAAAAGACCTCGTAACTCAGTCTCTCTTTCGGCCTGTTTAGCCTGGGCCTCTGTGTAGCGCCGAGTCAGGTCCTGCAGTGCCCCCTGCAGGCCAGAAGCAGTTGAAGCATCTGCAGACTTTAACATCTTAGACACAGAGTCAAACGTGGCATCTACACTGCCCTGCCTTGAAAGCAGCTCCTGACGTATTTTCTGCAGAACGAAAGTGAAGTTTTGTTATTTTATCAGTTTATTATTTTAAAGTTTATTACAAAACTTGAAAAAATTAAATGATTAATAATTATAATTTAACATTGGCAAAATACCTGATTTTGTGTCAGGGCATCCTGAACTGCTTGAGCAGTAGGCTGAACTGGGCCAGAAGATAAAGGCAAGCCGTCCAGCCATGCCAGCAGAGCTTTTAGCCCCTCCTGAACGCTGACTGACTGGGCAACAGCCGTTTGAAGCTGCTCGGCTCTTAGTGACACCGAATCAGAGAGAGTTTCAAAGCATTTTTCCAGAGCATCTGAAATGACCATAGCAAAGATTTAAATGATATGAAAGAGATAATGTGCAGTCAGTCTGACAATAAAATAAACAATAATAAAGGTCCTGTATCACCGTAAAGGGATTAATTTAGCTGTTATGACTGGTTGACTCCACATTTGCAGAAAAAAAAAATACAATTGCAGAAATTTTTATTTAAACTAAAATTATGTTGCTACCTGAGGAGTGACCAATGAGTAATAAGAAACTGCCTATAACTACATGCTTCCTGGCAGTCTTTTACAAAGTTAAAGACAAAATTTATTAAAAAAGATATTTCAACACATAATGCTACAACTGCCAATCAAAAACATCAATTACAGACTGTATTAATAACATATGTATTTATTCAGATTAGGAAGAATAACAACAAATAAACAAGATGTTATTTGCTATGAGAATAAAATTACCTGTGGTGTTGATAATATCTGCTGTTTTAATAGTAGGGGACTCTTGGGTGTTGACAAGCTCTTTTCCTGCTCTTCTGACTTTCTCAAGCTGTACCATACGCTCTGCCAGCTCATCCTGTAACAACTGAGAAGAGACCAGAGGAAAGATGATTAATTAGAAAGATTACCAATGGTAAGGATCACTAATAGTGCTTTGGTGATCATTGCCATTTGCACCTCATTTATCCTTCTCAAACTGTTGTAAAATCAGCTGACCTGTACAGTAGTGAGCGCACGCTGCAGCGCCTGGGTGTCGGCCTGCTCCCCGCTGGGTTTAAATATGCTCTCATTCTGTGCCTGAGTGCTCAGCCAGGTGTCTAAAGAACCAGCCTCATCCTGATACTGCTGGTATCGCTCCATGAGACCTGAGAGACGGGTGCCAAGTTCTAAGGACTGAACAAAAAGGAACACGCACTTAAATATTTCAGTCTGCGCATCATGTCATTTTAGATGGAGAAAATGTAAGAGTTGTGCTTTGTAGCTACCTTGCTGTGTAATGAATTGTAGCGCTGTGTGGCATCTTGGAGCTTTTCGCTCACTTGCTGCTTGGTTTCCTCTAGAGCTGTATCTGTACTGCCCGCCCTCTCCAGGGCCCCCTGGACTAAGTCCAGAACCTTTTGACCGGAGATGGTAACAAAGCGCAGATCTGCTTTATGACAGATAATATCCTCTGCAAGCTGTACAATACAAAGAAACAGATGCCCTCAAATTAATTATTAGTAAGCCTGGTGTACAGACAAACAGAACACAATGGAAAGATGATTCAAATGGATCACATACTGCACTACACTTTTCATTTAAAAAAAGCTGTTTTAACTACTGTACCTTAAAGACTTATGTATGTAAATGACACAGAAGTAATATATATATATACACACACACACACATATGCGTAAATATGGGTCTTCTTAAATTTCAGCAGGGCAAGCAAAACCAAGGTAGTGAAGCAATATATAAACACCATCATCACTATCCTGTGATACCTTTTTGTGCTCCTCCATCCTGTCTTTCAGGCCTTTTACATCAGTTTCCCCTTCCCGATGGAACTTAGCTCTTGTTCGCTCTGATCTAGCCATGTTCCCAGGTTCCCGTGCTCCTGCATGAACTTGGCAAGCTCATCTTTGACGGCATCTGCTCTCCTCAGTCTGTCCTGACAGCTCTGGAGCTTTTCCTGATGCTGAGTCTGCAGCTGCTCCAGCTTGGCTCGCAAGCGTTGCTTTTCCTCTGGTGGCACACTGGAGTCGGGCTGTTCCAGGAGGGAACGAACAGACTGGGAAACCTGCTGAAGGTGAGCCTGTTGAGCTTGTAACTGCTGCAGCTCAGTCTGGTGGAATTAACAAAATGCAAACCATCAGTACTATATATACTAAATATTTTTAGAACTTTTTTCAACTTTAAGAACCCAACCTAAACTTAAAACAGATTTTAAAACCTATCTTACTAAACTTTAAAACTGACTAAACTTAACTTAGAACCGACTGGCTGTATAACTATAAATTGGACTAAATTGACTTTTACGCTGCAGAAGTTCAAAACTGAGCTGCTGTTATAAGCTGATACTGATAAAATTAAGGAGATTGAACATCTCTTCAAGAATCTGACCTGAAGCATGTTACTGTGAGAATTCAGAGCATTCTCTGCTGGTACAGATGAGGGAGAGTCGCTGACGGTCTCATCAAGTGACCTCCTCTTTGACTCGTCCAGTGATGACAATTCTCTGAGCAGTGTATCTATTTTTTCTTGTGTGTCCTGCATCTGTTCCTCTGCTTTTGCCTTGAGGAGAACCAAAAATGACTTTTTAAAATTTGGAAGTATACTGACAAATGAAACAAGCAAAGAGGGAAACTCCGTACTCTCTGTGTGTTCTGCTGAACTGTCGTGGCAATGGCAGAGTCCACTTGAGTGAGTGAGGTCTGGATTGAGTTTGTAAGTGAGTTGTGCTGCTCTTTCATTTGTGAAAGGGCTGCCTGTAGTTTGGCCTTCTCTTCAGGAGTCAAACTGTCACCCCGCTCAGCAAGGAACTCCTCCACCGAGCGCATAGTCTCCATCAGTGAGTCACTTTTAGTCTGAAGGTCCTTCTCCACCTCCTATTGTTACAGGGCACAGACAAAAGTGTTACAGGGTACAGAAAGAATGGAACAAACGAAATCTTGAATTGAAAAAAATCAGGCTTTGTGTAAGACTGTGTAATCAAGATGCTTTTTAAATTTAAAGTTAAATCTAAAGTTTTAAATGATTTGCTCATTTAATCAAACAAATACTGCTCAATAGTCAATAGTTTATAGAAGCAGTTGTCAGATGGGTCTCTTTATCTCACCTTAAGCCTATTTTGCTTCTGTTGTAATGTGCTTACATCGTCAGACCCGACCCCCACTCTCTGATTGGCCAGGAGGCTGCCAGCACCAGCCAACCACATTGTGAGGCTCTCCAGTTTTTGAGAGCATTCTGCCTTCTGCTGCTGCACAACCTACATCCCATCATTAAGAACAGAGGTCAGAAAGTAAAAACAACCAAAATGAAAGATTTCTTTGCATTTGAGCAATTATTATCATATTGAATTAGCATTGATCAAAGTTTTCATCATGATTTCCTACAGTACTCATTTATAAGTCTGTCAGGAGTTCACACAGATCTAACAATATACACTGGTTGAGCATGATGTGTCCAAAGTCACCACACAAAGCATTCAAAAACAGCACTCACTCAACAGGCCAGTAAAGCAAACAAAAGATCACAGACAAATAAGACATCTCAGTTTGATATTTTCCTCTCTTTCTCGAAAGACAGGAAAAAAAAGCACACAACACAGTGGGGCTACTTTTAAATCTTTAGACTTTTCCAAAGGTGTGTCTTCTGTGGCAATCTGTAACAGCAAGGCAGACAGGTTAATATACACGTGTTACTCACGCAGTAACTCACTCACGCAGCTGGCAAAATCAAGTTTGACTTTAAAATGCAGGTGGCAACAAAAGCATTATTAGAAAAACAGATTATCAGCAATACTGGCACAGCAAAATAAACTGAACAAATAGAAAATGCCCATTTTACAAGCATGTGGACAATATTTTGTATTTGCAAATGCGGCATTCCACCTAGTATGTATACATGCTTTAGTGTGGTTAACTTTTGATATTTTTTGTACTTGCAGCATTTGGTTTTCTTAAAATTGGTGATTTAGTGTTTAGTAGATTAAGTTAAAAGCAAAACCGAACATTCTTGCTGTTCCTAATATAGCATTGCAAGCAATTATTCATCTTTTTGCAAACCTCTCTATCCCTTGTAGTTTGTCTCTCTTTCTCCAGTTTCTCTTCTTTTTCTTTCTGTTCTTTCCTCATCTGTTCATCCTCTCTGGCCAGCTGGGCTGACAATGCTTCTGTTCTGGCATGAGTGTGACCCACAGCCTGGTGGAAGACCCTCTGTAACTGCTCAAGGTGTCCAAGTAGATGCCTGCTCTGATCAGGAAGCAGATCCTGAGCATGCTCAGAGATAAACACCTGAATATTGAATACCACTGTGCTGACTTCATTGGAACGGGCTTCAAGGGCATTCTGTAGTTCCTGAAGAGAAAAGGAACACACAAAAAATGACTATGAAAAAATGTCATCACTGTAATTGCAATGGTAATTTATGGTAATTAGGTTTTACCTTGCACAGCTGTTGCTTTTGAGTGATCTTGTCAAAAATACTTTTATCTCTTGCTGTCTGCCCATCTACCTCTGTTTCTTCCTCCACTTGACTCTCTGTCTTCTTAAGCCAGCTGAGAAGGCCATCAACTTGCTCCTCCAAAGACTTCAGCTGAGTACTTATAGCTTCCTGCAAGAATATCCAAATTTCATGAACATGTTTAAAAGAAACTGATTTGGTATAAAGAAATACTGTCCCAACATTTATATTTACATTTAGAGGAATTCTTCTTACTTTATGCACATCTCTTTGTGATTGCAACCCCTGCAAAGTATTCTGGGCAAGGTCTTTGGCTGCACTGTGTGCTCGAGATAAGCTTCGCTCATCTTTCTCCAGGGCCATAAGCAACTGAGGTGGGACATCCTGGGGCTGAGACTTCAGGAGCTGCTTGGCTGCATCAGTCTCCTTGTGCACTTCTGGTTCCAGGTCACTAATTTCCAGGCAAAGGATCTGAACCGAGAATTAAATGAATGTAAATATAACCCTTGTTAAGTTTAAGTTGTTAAATTTGCATCCTGTCAAAGATTGTACTGTAATACAAGCTTTTACCTCTGTCTGTCTGATTATGTCATCAAGTACAATGAGACTTTGGCCGACAGACTGTTGTTGCTGCTGCTTAAGACGGACCTCAATGTGTCTCACCATGGAGAGCAGGGCCACAATCTGTTGGTCATGCTCCAAGCACTCTTGACGGGCTAGTGAGGACTAAAAACAGAAGGAAAACATTAATTTCTACAAATCTAAATACAAAAATGGCACATGAAGATAACAGAACCTAAACTAAAAATGTTCTGAACTTCTTACCTTGCTTGACTTTGTAGTATCCACATGTATTTGTTCAGTTTTCATTAAAATTTCTCCAGACTGTATTTCCACTAAACCTTCTGTATAGTCCTCCACCGTTTCCCTCTCTGTGGTGTCAGACTCTGGGATCTCCTCAATAAGGGAACGTCTAGATAGTTTAGATTCTGGGACAGAAGGGTCATATGTGGCTTCATCACTGGGAGTGGGCTGTTTATCTCTGTCTGGCTGAGGCTCATTGCTTGCTTTCTTCATTGGTGTTTTGGTAATTTGCAAAGGAGAACCCACCTCACTCAACAAAAGCTCTTCTGAGTTCTTCATCGCTAGGATGTCAGAGACACTTTTGTAGGCTATTGATTTTACATCTTTGTGACTGTCAGTCACTGAAGCTTCAGAGGTAACTTGCGGCTTTTCATCACTTTCAATTTCCAATTTAGCTTGCTTGCTATTTTCCCCTCTGCCTTTCTTCTTTTCTGATACCTTAACTGTCATTGTGGGACTAGAAGCACATACATCCAATACAGTCTTCAGGCTGTCCTTGTTGTCCTCCATTTCACACTTTGACTGATCTGTTTTTACCTTGAAACTATGGAATTTAGTTTGCTCTGTATATGGGGCTTGTTCTTTGTTGTGCAAGACATCTGTGGTCTCTGGCAAAATGTCCTTAGAGATTACACCTTTGTTCACTGTCTGCCTTTGAAACTCTGTCACTGAAGTATCTAATAACAATGGTAATTCGGCCATTGTTTCTACCAACGTCCTATCTTCTGTATATAATGGCTCAATGCTTTGTTTTTCTGCTGTTTTTTCATTTGCTTTTCCATCTAAATTCAGAACAGGAATCAGTCTTTGCTGACCTATATCCACAATTTTATCAGGGGTCTGAAAAGATGAAATATGTTGATTTATCTCATCACCACTTAATTCTCTGTTTGTATGACTGCCTTGTTGAACCTCCTTCTGTTCATGAAGCTGTGCTTTAACTGTGGAACATGCAAGAGAATCAGACTCAGGTTGAAGTTGTTCTGTCATCTTAGTGACTGCCTGAACTTCATCCTTTGTTTCTTGCCCTACCTGGTGTAGTTTATCATCCTTCTGACTTTGGGCAGACTTAGCGCTTTTCCTTTCTACAATGGATTCGTCTAGAGAGGTCATGCCTGCTACTTGTCGCATTGCTTCTAATTCTTCGGCAGCTTGTTTTTCACTGACTCCTCGCTCATACACCTTTCTAAGAATACTTTCCTTCGCCTTCATCAAGAGTGCTTCTCTCTGTGACATTGCCTGGTTGACTTTCTCATGCTGACTTTCATTTTCTTTCTCCTTAAACTGAGTGGTTTGAGACTGGACCTCATGAATCAATGTCTTCTGCTCTTGCTCAGTATCATCATGCCTTTCTCCTACTCCTTCTGCTTCAACAACAGCCATTTGCTTAGCTTTTTTGCTTTTATTTTTCCTCTTCTTCTTCTTCTGTTCATGTTCGGTGCCAACATCCTTAAAGGTAACTTCTTGCTCCTGCTCAGTTTGTGTCATGGAAGTCATAGCACTGTGCTGTATTTGAGCCTTCTCTTTCTGCCCTGCATTGTTTACATACTGCAGATGATCAGACTTTTGTTTAGGGGTCTCTGTTACATTAGCAGTCCCAATTTCCAAAGCTTTGCCTTGAACATTCTCATCACTTCCTGGCATGGGTGCAAAGCTACCACTTATTTGGGGGGTCTCTGATAACTCTTCTCTCATCACCTTTTCTACTTTGTCATCTTTTACCTTCTTCTGACCAGTGGTAAGGTCACCCTTTTTACTAACATCAGTATTTTCTGAAGGTGAAACTATAGTCTGACAAACTTCAGAGGTAACTGAAATGTGCAGCTTTTCATTACTTTCATTTTCCATTTTAACTCGCTTATTTTTTCCTCTGCCTTTCTTCTTTTCTGGTACTTTAACTGTGCTTGTGGGACTGGAAGCACATACATCCAATCTAGTCTTTAGGCTGTCCTTGTTGTCCTCAGTTTCGCACTTTGACTGATCTGCTTTTACCTTGAAACTATGCACTTCTGTTTGCTCTGTATATGGGGTTTGTTCCTTGTTGTCCGAGACATCTGTGTTTGCTAACAAAATGGCCTTAGAAATTGCACCTTCATTCACTGTCTGCCTCTGGATCTCTGTCTCTCTTTTTGTTTGCTCTGTATATGGGGCCTGTCCCTGGATATCTGTGGTGTCCAACAAAATGGCCTGAGAGACAGCACTTTCACTCACTGGCTGCCTCTGTATCTCTGTCTCTGTGGATTGGTCTTGTACAGGTGGCAACTTTTTATTGTCCACCTCTTGGCATTTGATTTCAGGAACCTGTTCAAATTGCTTAGGGCTTTGCCATTGCTTAAGTGATTTGGTATCTTTAGGGGGTTTCATCTCTTTAATAGCCTGCTGAAGCCTTTTTTCTGCTATCAGAGCAAATTCAGTCAGCACCTCTAATGAGGTGTCAGTGCTCTTCTGCGTCACTGTTTCATGTGATAAGCCTATATCAAGCACTTGATCTTTGTTTTGTAAATCAGGACATTGCTCAGAAATGTCAACACCTGAAGTTATTTCAAGCTTCTCTTTATTCAGAAGACCAGCACTTTTAGTTTCAGCTTCTGTAAGAGATAATAATGGTGAACTCGCTATATTTGTCTCAGACAATCTTTCATTAGGGCTGGCCTGACCTGATACCACCTGACAAGATGCTTCATTTGCTGAGGAGACTGATAGTTTAAAACTTTTCCTCTCATCTTTATCCACATGCCTCATTCTGTCATTAATCTCTGCAGCCATTTCTCTAGAAATAAGCCCACCTTGAATTGCCTCAGTAATGCTGGAGACCCTGAGTCCAGTGGCTGAATCAAGCAGCCCCCCCACAAAGACTTGATTGGTAGCAATACATTTAGCCATAGCTTCATCAACCAAGCCTTTATTAACAGCCTCTGGAAGACGCAAACGCTCTCCACTGTCAATGTCAATGATGCCACCTGTATCTGCTTGACTCTGCAGTACTCTCAGTGCAGGTATGGGATCCACTTGGCCTGCCTTAATTGCCTGTGGTAATGTCATAATTTTATTTGTTTGTTTATTTGGAACACCTCTGAAAGGTCTCACTTCAAGAAACCTCTGTCCTGTCTCAATGTCAATTTTACACTGTTTTATCATCTCAGAGTAGGGCACAATAAGGGCATTATGAGGGTTCAATAACCCGCTTTTTACATTGGGTGATGTCATAGCTATGTTTGCTGTTTTGTCATCTAGAAGTCCTTTGGAGACAGCCTCAGTTAAAGTAAGCCTAGTTTTTGATGCATTATCATAAATGGAGCCTGTGGATGCCTGAAGAAGTGAAGTACTGCATTCAGACTAATTAGCTCTTGGCTCTTGAAGGCGTTTTCAAGTTCCTTTAACTTCGGAGCCATTGTGTCACTGATGAGACCTTGGTCTAGTGCATCCTCAACAGAGAGACGGACACCAGATCCATGATGCACAATGCCACCTTCTGCAACCTGTTGGCAGAAAATCTGCTGTGCCTCATCCTGTTTAATTAAGCCTTTATGAAGTGCTTCCTCTAGCGGCACAACTGTTTTGGTTTTTGGGTCCACCACTCCTTTCATCTGAAGCTGTAATTCCAACTTGGTGGTCGTTGCATTTGGATCTGAAGATTTCCCCCGGCATGACTTTTCTAGGGCAAGAAGTTCCTCTTTTCTACCCTCATCAATCAACCCAAGATTGGCTGCAAGGGTAACTGATACCTTCTTGTCCCTTTGCAGGTCAACTAATCCCCCTGATACAACCTGTGCTTCAAGAAGACGAGCTGCTGTATCTGAGTCCAACAGGCCTGTATCAGCAGCTTCCATTATTGAGCAGAGCCGACCATGCTCGACATCTATCACACCAGCTAAAATCTTTTCTGAATGAAGCACACTGGTTATCAAGTCCTCATCCAACATACCTTCTTGCATCACATCCTCAACACTAAGTGACTTGCAGCTATGAACATCCATGAAGCCACCAAAAAGACAGGCCTTTTCCATAAGTCTAATAGCAGTGTGCCCTGGAAGCAAACCCTGTGCTACAGCATCATCTAAGAGAAATTTTTGATCACCCACAGTTAAAAGACCACCTTGTTGTAGATCCACAGCCATACACTCAAGATTCACATCACTTGGCTCTACAGATGAAATCTTAATTTCTGGTGGGTCATACAGTTCTAATTTCACAGTGTCAGCATATGTACTGTTTTCAACCATTTCAAATAATGTTTGATCAGTCATCTGCTTATTTCCACTACGCTCTGGCGGCTCCATCTTGAGACTTTCCTCCATCTGCATATTTCCACTACTCTCTGGTTGCTCCATCTTGAGACTTTTCTCCATCTGCATATTTCCAATACTCTCTGGTTGCTCCATCTTGAGACTTTTCTCCATCTGCACATTTCCACTACTCTCTGGTTGCTCCATCTTGAGACTTTTCTCCATCTGCATATTTCCACTACTCTCTGGTTGCTTCATCTTGATACTTTCCTCCATCTGCACATTTCCACTACTCTCTGGTTGCTCCATCTCAAAACTTTCCTCCATCTGCACATTTCCACTACTCTTTGGTTTCTCCATCTTGAGACTTTCCTCCATCTGCATATTTCCACTACTCTCTGGTTGCTTCATCTTGATACTTTCCTCCATCTGCATATTTCCCCTACTCTCTGGTTGCTCCATCCTCAGACTTTCCTCCATCTGCATATTTCCACTACTCTCTGGTTGCTCCATCTTGAGACTTTCCTCCATCTGCATATTTCTACTACTCTCTGGTTGCTTCATCTTGATACTTTCCTCCATCTGCATATTTCCCCTACTCTCTGGTTGCTCCATCCTCAGACTTTCCTCCATCTGCATATTTCCACTACTCTCTGGTTGCTCCATCTTGAGACTTTCCTCCATCTGCATATTTCTGCTACTCTCCGGTTGCTCCATCTTGAAACTTTCCAAATGTTCAGTTTCATTTAGTGTTAAATCTATACTCTGACTTTGAGAAGGTGTCACATTCTCTGATATAGTCTTTAGTATGGCTGATCCTGTATCTATAGATACTATGGAGGTTGTTCCTCTAACTGTCAAGGGGACAAATTCTTTCTTTGCTCTGTCTATAAATTCCCCCATTTCAGTGTTCTTGCTGGCAATTTCATCTGTTTTAATTTTGGGTTCTTCATATTCTCCGGGCAGAACTTTCACTTGCCAGTCATCTTCAGTTGAAGGCTCTTTTGAGGCTCTGTCTGTGCCTGCCAACAGAACAAGATCTTCCTCTGGTCTTTCTATAGTCTCTCTCATACAAGTGTTCTTTCCGGAAATTTTCTCTCTTTTATTATTTGGTCCTTCATATTCACCTGTGAACATAACTTTCTCTTGACACACCATTTTATGAGAAGGGTCTATAAAAGTGCCGTCTTTGCATTTCAAAGGTGGAAGCTTTTCTTCTGCTTTTTCAATACCCTCTCTCATATCAGTGCTGTCCCAGGAAACTTTCTCTCTTTCATTCTTGGGTATATCATATTCACCTGAAGACAGATTTTTATCTTGAAAGTCCACTTTATATGAAGGGTCTACGAAAACACTGTCTGTGTTTTTTAAGAGTGAAAAATCACCCTCTGCTCTTCTTTCAGCCTCTTTTATAGAATTGTTCTCTCTGTTATTTGGGTTTTTTTCATACTCTCCTGATGACAAATCTTTCTCTTGCCACTCTGTATGTGAAGGGTTTATGAGGGCATTATCTGTGCTTGACAAGGTTGGAAGATCTTTCTCTGCACTTTCTATAGACTTCTCTATCACAGTCTTTATACTGGACATTTCATTTTGTGCAATATTGGGTTGTTCATATCCTTCTATGGACAAAACTGTCTTCTGCCAGTCCTCCTTGTGTGAAGGCTCTATGAACCCTTTGTCTGTGTATGTCAAAGGCACAGTATCTTTTTCTGCTTGTTCTATTGTCACTCCCGTTTCTGTGTTCTTCCAGTCAGTATCATCTTTAATCATCTTGGGTTCCTCACAATGCCCTGATGACAAAACTTCCTTCTGCTGAACTGCTGAATGGTCTATAAAGCCTTGATCTATGCCTGACAAGGGTGCAAGATCTTTGACTGTTCTGTCTATCATATCTCCCATATCAGCATTATTCATGGAATATTTTTCTCTTTTATTCTTCTTAATATCAGTGTTCTTGTAGGCAGTTTCATCTTTTATAATATTGGGCTGTTCATGTTCCCCTGATAACAAAACTTTGACTTGCCAGTGATCTTTATGTGACGGCTCTATAAAGGCTCTGTCTGTGCCTGTTAATGGGTCAAGATCTTCCTCTGGTCTTTCTGTAGTCTCTCTCACATCAGTATTTTTACTGGAAATTTCTTCTCTTTTATTCTTGTGTTCTTCACATTCTTCTGATAACATAACATTCTCTTGACAGTCTGCCTTATGTGAAGGAACGGCTCTGTCTGTGATTGAGAAGAGAGGAAGAACTCCCTTTTCTCTTTCTACAGACACCCCAATATCAGTATCTGTTCTGGCAATTTCACTCTTTTTATTCTTGGGTTCTTCATATTTTTCTGATGACAAAACCTTCTCTTGCAAGTCCTTTTTAGGTGAAGACTGTATAAAGACAGTGTCTGCCAAGGGTGGAACAGCTTCCTCTACTTTTTCTAAAGTCTCCCTCATTTTAAAATTCTTGCTGGAAATTTCATCTTTAATCTTGGATTCATCATAACTTTCTGATAACAAAACCTTCTCTTGCCTGTCCTCTTTATGTTTAGGTTCCATAAAGGCTCTGCCAGAGGCTGTCAATGGTTCAAAATCCTCCTCTACACTTTCTATGGTCTCTCCCACATCAGTGTTCATGCTGACAATTTCATCTTTTTCAATCTTGTGTTCTTCATTCTCCCCTGATGACATAACATTTTCTTCCAGATCCCCTTGAAACATGATCATAGCTCTACGGTCTCTGCTAATTCTAATGTTGTCAGAGTTTTCTTGTTGGATTGGTCTTGCAAGGTTTGTGGTTTGAGTATTTTCAAATATTGATTTTACCAAATCTGGCTGTAGCAGGACAAGCCGTTCTCCTGAGTGTATATCAATGTAGCTGTGTGCCATTAACTGAGTCAGAAGGTGACTTTGAACCTGCTCTTTTGACCGGCTTTCCTCTCTGACAGAAGATTCATAATGGATGTCTGCCTCAGAGGCAGGGGGTGACAAAGAGGAAGCACAGCCTGAACTCAATTGATTCATATATGAAGAACCTGACTGACTCAGATGTGGAAGAACATCTGGAATCTCAGCCTGTTTTAGGATGTCCACTGCCTGTGGTTCAAGCACCTCGTTAGCCTGATCTAGAGGGACCACTTGCCCACTCTCAGGTAGATATACTGCACTAACAGAATGTCGTTTGCTCAGAACTTTCAAGACAAGGTATCTATTAACTGCCCCCTGCTGAAGTGCCTCACTTACAGGGAGCAGCTCCCCTGATTCTGGCCACAGTATTGCCTTAAAAGACTGGAGTGACTCCAGCACACGCAAGGCTATGCGAGGAGAGATAAGGTCTCTTTGTATGGCCTCATCTAACTGTAGACGGTCCCTGTTGACTGGATCTATTATTCCTCCTTGCTGTAGCTGCCGTGACACGAGGGCGCAGGCTAAATCCTGATCCATCAGACCATGTCGCACAGCCTCATTCACAGTCAATCTGAGTCCTGAGCGGGGGTCAGTGATCCCTCCTGCAAATAACTGAGCCTCCAAAAGTCTAATTGTAACCTGACGGTCAATGAGCCCCTCTTGAAAGGCATGGAATATTCCAACTTTTCTACCAGAGCATAGGCAAACAGTTCCCCCTGGCTTCTGTTTAACTGGAAACAAGCGCAAACCTGTCTCCTGATGGATAACACAACGCTGCTGAAAGTCAACCAGACTTAGCTTTTCTGCTGTATTAGGATCAATAAGGCCTCGTCGGTTAAGACATGATTGCAACTTATGGAAAAGAGTGTCAGATACCAAGCCCCTCTGCCTTGCATTATCCAGACTGACCAATTCTTCACCAGAACCAAACCTGAGCCCACCAGTGCTTGCCTGCAACTGAAGTATATGGAGCCCCACCAGCTCGTTTATGACACCTTCTTCCATAGCAGAAACTACTGGTAATACATGACTCTTAGCACATTGTGCTTTGTTGACGAGAAACAGTGCAGTCTCTAACTCAACCAGTGATTGGTAGGTAAGTTTATCAATCAAACCACTTGAAAGACCCCTCTCTAATGATAGGAGATCAGAAGAGTCTGGCTGAAATAGACCACCCATGACAAGCTGTGCCTCCAGCAGTACATGACAGGTGTCCTGGTCTATGAAGCCACGCTGTGCTGCCTGAAAAACTGGAAAGGTTTCCATGGTTCCAAGGTCAATTACTCCAACGATTATTTCTTGGCCCTGTAAAAAGAAATTTTTGCATAAATATCATTCTTTTTAATTATGATATAATTAATAATTAATTATGAATAAATTAGAAATGGTTCTTATTAGTATAAATAGACAACAATTTCCTCCACCACAGCAGGAATAAATGAAATCAACATATGTTAAGAATTTATTATCATTTTGATTCTAAAATTATTACTAATACATTTTTATTACACTTTATTACTAATAAAGTATAAAGTTAAATTAATATGAAAAAATTGCAAGTAAAGCAAATATTCTACAAAAACAGTAAAAGTTTAACATGCAAAGAAACTATCTGGCATAATAGCATTGCAGTATGAAAAAGTATTCAAAACTGCACAAATGTATTAACTAAACTATACACTATGCAGTCAAAGAGGAAACAGATGGAAAATTTTAAGAACAAACTGCTAGGTCAGGAAGCAAGCAATGGTAAGAGAAAGCAAGCACTACTTACTGTGTGGGGTGATCCTTAGACGCACACACACTCATAGGCCGAGGTTTCGGCAGATTGAGACGCAATAGGGTGAGAAGCCGGATGTTAGCGATCGGCATGCCACACTCCAGTTGCCTGAAATGCTGCCCGGGACTGACTAGTGAAGATTTTCTATACTATATTTACTAACTATATTCATACCTTCCTTACCTATTTCAATTTTCTATTTCCATTTCATTTTTTTTAAACTGACCTATTAGTGGATGAAAATCCTAACTGACTTACAATAATCTGTCTTTCTAATTAATTAAACCCTGTATTAGTCCTGTATTTTGACTACTTTTCTCTCTTACGCTAAATTCCAAGAAGATGCCTTAAATTCTCTCCAGGCAGCTGTTAGTGATTTTGAAGCAAAATGCTGATTAAGTTTCACAAAGAATTACAGTATTACAGACATGGACTTAAAACAGACAGTGTCACGCACACACAGACACACAAACATTTAGCTGTGACCTGGACACACCATGCTCAATCAGTGAGGTGGAGGTTTGGATAGCTGACTTCTTTTGCTGTCTATACCAATCCCTAGGAAATCTATTATTCATTTTTCTTTGATGAATCCATCTGGTTTATATTTAACTTTTAGGCATTCAAACACACCATTTTTCACACAGTAATTGCTACTTAATGACGTATGAATTTAATGTTCTACACAATGATGCCTGTGGCTTTATGTGTCAACAAAAAAATGTGGATGTAATCATATTAAGGCACATAGTGATGTCTACATGTGCCTTAATCAAATGAAATGTGAATGTCTATATAGTATAAAAAATGAAAACTATTTATAGAGAAATTACAATATCTACAATGAAAAAGGGGCTTTTATGGGCACTAAAGCTGCTATTTAAGTAGTTTTTGATGGCAAAAAGCTAATGTCATACTATTCTACTCAAATGAACCGATGAGTTTGATTTAAGCTTGATTAATATAACAATTAAGGTGACATGACATCAGGCATGTTGTGTAACATGAAAATTATTCCGATTTCACACCATGCTATTAATTTGTTACTGTAAGTAAAACATCTGTGAGATGTATGAAGATGGTGATGGATGTTAAACCACACGTGACAGGCAACACAGAAGTGATTCACTCATTCTAGCTCACATATACACATACTGCTGTAGCAGTTCTGTAGCACACTGACCAGACTTGATCATAACGAAGCCCATTATTTAAAGCACAGGTGTTGATCTCACTGTCCTGCAGAGTTTAGCTGCAAATCAAATACAGTACACATGGACTTTACAGGCAGGAATGCAGGGTTGGACCTAAACTCTACAGGACAGTGGCTCTCCAGGACTGCAGTGCCTCTCAAAAGCATTGTTTCAAGCTCTTTGCAGTTGAAGCTGGCTTTGGAAAAGCTGATCACTGCTGTGACCTCCCCTTGCCCAATGAACTATACCTTGCGCTCCTCCTCTTTGGCCAGCTGTTGCTCTAGCTGTTGTAACTGTGCAGCAGAGCTGTCACACAGCTGGCTGTAGGTGGCCGTCAGCTCATCCAGATGGGAGGCCACTTGGGCACGTTCTTCTGAAGACAGCCTGAGGACACATGGGCTGCATTATTAACTGTACATGTATGAGATTATGCAGACTTAACATTTATTGGTCCTTAGAGGTGAATGGCTTTATAGATGGTTTGCTTTGGCAAATGTAGTACCAAAGTTTGTGTACTGAAGGTGATCGTTAGCAGACTCACTTGCTGGCCTGCTTAGACATCAGGAAGACTTGGGTGCTCCTAATAGCTTCAGCAACTTCCTCTTTTTTAGCTGCTAACTGCTCACTAATGGCCTAAAACGTGAGACGGACAGATAAGCCATTTAACACAGTGGATCTTAACTTTTTTATTCAATGCTCCTCAGTAATATCTGACCCCCCCCACTCACAATTTCTACCCAATAAAATATTCCACAGCCTGGCATAACTAGATAATTAAAACCAATAAAAATAACCAAACATTAGGAAATTGCTTTATCTTTTTAACTTTATCTTTAAGTCATCTTGACGCCCCCTAGTTGGCTCTGGCCCCCTGGTTGAGAAACACTGATCTAACACATAAATCACTACACTATTGTGTGTATAGTACCTTGTAAACTTCAGTACTATAACTTTACCTGCTGTGCTGCAAGCGATGGCTCTACAGATCTGCCAGCTCGATCCTGCAGACCTTTCACCCAGCCGAGCAGCTCTGAGACCTGCCCGACCCGTGCCTGCCTCTCCTCCTCGACCTCTTTCTGTACCACAAGAAGGAAGCACTTCCATTTACCATACAATGTATAATGAAACCTCACATTGTCTTATTTAAAGCATATACTTCAGAGACTAAAACCAGGGCACTTAGAAATATTTGCTTACGTACCTCCTCCTCCTCCAGTCGCCGCAGTGCGTCGCTAATGTACTTGACATGTTGTGTTGTCAGGGTTACCAGGGCTGTGTAGCGTGTGCGAAGATCCATAAACTGAAAAGCAGCAGAAAAGCATGACTAAGGTATAGAGAGTTAGCAGGAAAATCAATTGCACAAATTAGAATAACAGTAAACTCATCAGAACCATCAAATAACATAAATGTAACTGTTGCGACTAAAGATAATATAAAATATATTGAACTAGGTTATATTTTAGCATCTTTTATGTAGTCTCACTTTGCCTAAAATTTACAAAAATATTTTCTTGGCATTTCATCACCCCGTTTGCTTAGCTGTCAGCCTGAGATGCTTTTTAAACAGTTCTCTTCTATTCTAGGCTCTTACTGGCTACTTTTTCTTCATTATTTGGTTCATAGACTTCAAAAACATTTCTTTCAAATAAAATTGTAATTTTCTAATGGCAGAAATTATGTTGGCCCTTATATTTTTTTATGTTGGCAATTACATTTTTGTCTACAAAAACAATTTCAAACATTCAGGCAAACGGCTGCAAACTGATTTTTAAGATAATGAGAAACACTTAAGTGTTTCTAAACTTTTGAATGGTACTGTACCAATGTAATATAGCATATTACAGTACACTGTGTTCTGTCACTCCCACTGTTTACCTCTTGAGTGATAACATCTGATGAAGAGTGCATCCTCCTTTTTTTCACAGGGGATTTCTGGGTTGATTCCACAAAAGCTCTAAATGTCATAAGCTGGAGTTCATAGTCCTAATGCAGACAGAGTGCAAATACAACTGCATTATACAACTGCGTGTATAACGCAACTGTCCAGACATACTCGATTTGTGTTCCTGAGTGACAGCACGCAGTAGCTGAGACTGTTCACAGAGCACTTTACCTTGACAGCAGAGCAGTAATGTTTGGAGTGTGTCTGGCAATCATCCAGTTTGGTTTGGTTCTGTTCGATCTCAGCCACCAAGGCCTGTGGAATAACAGAGGAATTTTGGTTGAAACACTGGATTCTAACAGCCCATGTCCTTTCATTGATTTTGAGCTTCATTTAGTAGCTACAGCTAGAGTTCTTGTCACGCTGCCTGATGCAACTTTATTATGGATTTAGACCAACGTTGTGACCGAAATAACAATTAACCCAGTTAAAAAGTTCAAATACTGCTTGCTTCAATTATAAAAAACGTAACTATTTCTAAAAGGAATTGTTTAGAATGGTTCCTATGTGAACAGTGCTTAATATTGCATGTAAATACTGAATGTAGACAGCTGGTTAAGCTTTAAAAATGAATCTTCACATTGACTCATTGTAAAACTCTTTAAAGTACCGTTTGCTGTGCGAGCTGCTCAGACAAAGCTCTGCTGTCCGTCTGCTCAGGTTGCGTGTTCTCCTGCCTTTCCGTGGTCTCCTCTATCCAGTGGATGAGAGAGGAGTGTCCTTCTCTGTACTGCTGCAACACTGAACCCAGCATCTCCAGATCTGCTTGCCTGCAGGCCATTAACTTCATCTTATGATCTGAACTAATTACTGAATGCATTAGAAGTTACTGCATCTCTTCTGACCTCTAATCAACTTACCGTGTCTCCATTTGCCTGCGCATTCCATTCCACCTCTCTGTGAGCTGCTGTGCTTTCTCCTGGTAGCGATCCAATTCAGGGCTGCGATTGGAGTGCAGCTGGCTGAGCTGGTTTCCAGCCTCTCTAGCCCGCTGGACCTCTGAAGTCAGAGTCTGGAAGATGTGATCCTGCTCCTGAAGCTCTGAATGCCATTTCTGCAAAAGTGAGTGTTTTTAATGCAGTAACGTGTCATGTGTCATGCATCTATCCTGACTCACTTTGTGTCCTAAATGACACAAAAGTGACAAGTAAAAAAAAAAACAAAGGTAGTATAAAAAAGAATAGAATAGCTCTTCATTGTCATTGTTTAGAGGAAACAACGAAATGCTGTAAAAAACAATGTAGTTCATTTTGAGGATGTAAGGCATGTTAGTCTACTGTTCTTGTTCAGCATGCAAAGCACCAAAACTACAAAACAATCTCAAAATGGCAGACATTAATTGGGCGAAATTGGTCTAGCTGCCATAACGACTGATCACAAGTGATAAATGCATCTGTGTGTCTCACCTTCAACTGTTCTGCCAAGGCCTGAATTGCAGAAGTATCAGCAGGCACAATATCCTGTTCACTCAGTCGACTTTCATACGTTCTCACTTGACTTTCAGCAGCCTGCAGGCTTCTCATTAACACATCCACTGTTTTTAACCTGTCAGAGACACAAAACACTTTAATCGTGCTTGTCCTTGAGGCTAAATTAACAATGGCAGATGACTAATCAGAGCTGAGAGCGAGTGCAATTGTACTAACTTGTGCAGGTAAACAGAAGAGAGAGAGTTGAGTTTCTCTATGTGTTCTACGGCCAGGTTCAGTTCAGAGCGTAGAACAGGCACGCTAGAAGAGGTAGGTTTCTCCTCAAAGAAGCTCACACAGCGACGAGACACCTCGCCCAAATCTGACTGAAGACCTTTGAGATCCTGCTGTAGCTTCTACAACATCATTAGAAGAAAACAGTCAATGATCAGCCCTGCCATTAGATTATTTTCTTTGAAACCCTAACAAATCAATACTGGCCCTGCAATAGACTGGCCATCTATTCAGGGTGTACCCTGCCTATGGCCTAAGGCGCTGGGATGGTTTTAGAGAATGAATGGATGGATGGAGGGATGGATGGATAGATATAAGGATGGATGGAAATCAGTATTGGACTTCTGTGGCTTTTTCTGCATGTCTGTTAGGTTTGAGGTCATCTATATGCTACATGCTATGTGCTACTACTAGACAATGACAAAATTAACTTTATGCAGAGATACACATTTAAAGTTTTCAGTCCCCTTTTTGGAAAAAAGACCATAAATATTGATGACTCAACTTGCACTCATGGGCGAGATTTTAAAATTTTCATGTTCATAAATGAATGTTCATGTTCATAAAATTCTTTATGAAAATGTTCATAAAGAATTTTTACAAATCCCTGTGGAAAAATGAATGGAAAAAATACTTCTAGAACCAAGATGGCCTAAAAAGTGAATGGGCACTATTGCAATTTATACCACCTCCTCTCTGATTAGCAATAGCAAGCAAATGATATTAAAGTTTACTAGCAATTTAAAAAAAGGATGCCCATCAACAGTAACAAGCTGTCAAAGATGTCAACACAGTAAAGCACTTTTGAATATAAAAAAGCATTTTGTCGAATTAGCTGTATTTTCAGTTGTTAAACAATGACAGTTACTGATTAACACAACTGTTTAATTTATGTATGTCAGTTAAATACTGTAAGACACATTAACAGAGCACCAATAAACAGTCATTGTTGTCACTGACCAGTAGAGGGAGCAGTTGTACAAGTCATTCCTCACCTCCTGCTCTGCTATGTGTACTGCATGGTCTACAACATCCGTTGCACTGCTGGCTTGTGGAGTCTGTATGCCACGCATCAGTCTGTTCTCTGCATCCTCGAGGTGCGACTTAATGCTCTGAAGCTCTGACAGATAGGCCCGAGAGACTGATTCGTCCTTCTCCACTGAAAGACATTAAAAAGCTAAGCCTCGTTTCATTTGGTTTCATAACACATTATTGACATGTATGCAAACATGGTCTTACCCGTCTCCAAAGAGACCAGCAGTGTCTGGCAATGTTTGCGACAGTTTTCTGCTTCCTTCTCTAGCTCACGCCGTTCAACCGGTGTGAAAAGGGAGTTCTCGTGACTGTCCGTCAGGAAGTCAGAAAGATGAGTGTCCAGGTTGTCTACAGCCTGCTGCCTCTCTGCTGGGGCCTGCAAGCGCATCTACGGTACAAAGACAAACACAATTATGATACACTTTTAAAAGAATTCCAATAAGAGCATTGTGGGAAATTGGTTGAGATTTATTACGCACTGTGTCTAGGCTCCAGGAGGAAATATTTTGAATGTCTTTCTGCAGGTAGTGCCAGGAAACAACGCTCTTCATGTTAACATGTAGCTGGTGCCACAGAGACATGACGTTCTGATACATCTGCTCCATTCTATGTTCAGAGAAAACAATACAATTAACACACAGCATTCAAACAAAACAAAACAAAACAAGCAAAAAACTTTAAAAGACAACACAACATTAAAATTTACTCCATTCACTTTCCATCATACCTGGTTTTATTATGCACAATTCATAGGTGTGCATTATTTAAAATGCTAAAAAAATGTAATCAAACCTTTCATTAAAAAGCAGAAACTTTAAAACTTGCTTCTATAGTATTGTTAAGGTGTTCTGTGTGGTTGTAGCTCAGCAGATGGTTGCTTTGGTGCTCTTATTAGTTTAAAGTAGCTTCTTCCGAATCTAAAGTGCTCACACCCAACAACTCTCAGTGTGGCTCCTCATTAACAGGTTCAGTAGGGGGCTGTAAGGAAGTGGGTGCTGTACCTGCTGGCAGTGTCAATGGCCTCCTGATTGGGTGGAGGGATGCTGAAACACACAGATGGCACCATGGCCTCATTTCCTGTAGGACTGATGACCTTCCACTTTGTCCTCTGAGAGTTATCTTCCAATACACACTCCTCTCCTTTACTGATGGTGATCTGAGAGAGAGAGAGAGACACACACACAGAGAGAGACAGAGAGAGAGACACAGAGAGAGAGAGAGAGAGAGAGAGAGAGAGAGAGAGAGAGAGAGACAGAGACAGAGACAGAGACAGAGACAGACAGACAGACAGACAGACAGACAGACAGACAGACAGACAGATAGAAAGGGGACACAGGGATCGATGGGGGGAAAAAAAGGAGAAATACAGTGGGTAAGGGAGAGAGGTTTTGAGAAATTGAACAAGAAGCATTGATGGTCAAAAACTTAAGATGTTGTAACATATCAACCAAAGGATAAAGAATAAAATGTTAAAGTTAACGGCCTTCACTTGAGTGAAATACAAATTTTGTGATGTATTGCCTTACTGCACTACTATATTATGTCAACTGACCTGGTAAAAAGTAAATTTCAAATACATTAGTTTGAACTTAAATCAAATGTTAAAATACAGTGGCTCTTACAGCCTAGCTTTAACCCTGGGCAGAATTAAAGCTGAAGACCATCAATAACCTTCAAGGCAACATAAAATTAAAAGCAGTTTGAGTGACTGATGAAAGTGATTTGAGTGAAGATGTAAGAGCACTTTAGTGTCACACCTCAGCTCTCACCCCATCCCTAGCACACAGAGCACATTATGGTCCAAAATCTATGGCATAACTAGTAGGAAAAACAGGGATACTAGAGGGGTACAACCTCTGCCTTTCACTGATAAATACAATTAAAAGTGTTTAGTGAATTGACATCCAACATGCTCCCATTATGTAGCTGATGTCCCATAATCTGCCTGCCTTCCTCAAATTATATTGATCTCTATCACAGCACAATTTGGTACCAACAATCGTCTCAGTTTACTTGGAGAACACCTTTGTACATATTACATGAGCGCTATTTCACATTAGGTCATTCCTGTTACGCAGTACATTTTCACATCTGCATTATATGTGTACTAACATTCTGAACAAAATACTTAGTTTTTAAGGTAAAAATCATATTAGTTTCCTTTTGCATCAATACCACCATTAAATAAAACATTAACACGTAAAACTGTTTTTTTCATTTTTCATGCATCTAATTAAAACAAAACATGTTTTCTTGGAATACTGTCTTAATTTCCCTCCAGATAATATTCTCCAGGTCCTTTATGACATCACCCTACAGGAAGTGACATCATTTTGGTGGGAAAACAAACAAATTAAATCAATAAGCACATAGTAATGCCTGAGCTTGTATTTTAAAGTCTGTTATACCATTTTACAGATAACCTTAAAAGGTTAGAGCTCAAAAGGTACTGCATATCAAGAATGAGCAACAAACAGTATATGAGATGTAAAGCAAGGGTCCCTTGTGTGCAGGGCCAGGCCAGAAAGCAAAGATCAGAGAAGAACGGGCGGCAATAGTACCTGAGAGTTGGCCTTGCCCATCCCCGCAGACACACACACAAAGGAAGGAAAGAGGGGAACGAAGAGAGAAAAAAGGGTTAAATTGAGGGATAAAGGAAACAGAAGAATTGGGAAAGGACAGAGAAAAGGGGCGGGAGGGGGAGTAAGGAGGGAGAAAAAGATTAATTTGGGCACTTATTAGATCTTGCCTGGCTGAGAAAATACGATCAAGATCAGAGAAAAGAATTGGGGCCACAGCCTGAAGTATGATTGAGTGCGTTTATGGGTATTCTGCATTCAAATGGATATTCAATAAACGACAGTATCCTATTTCAATTCACTTCAATAAAGTAGTTATTAAAGATAGGTTAAGTATTGAAGATATGTGTTCATTGGTTGTGATATATTAACACTCACATTTCCACCTTTTGCCCGATGCAGATGGTCTCTTGGTGATGTTGTCTTATAACATCATACTATTTCATAGAACTTTCACATAAAGCTAGGTCAGATGAAACTGTCTGCATATCTCTTTTTTATATGAATTACAACTTAAAAGCTGCTGTGAATATTTCACGGATGCACTGTGAAGATAATGCAAGCTGAAAGAAAGCATTTGGACTGAGGGAACCAATAAACTTAAAGTGCTGAGAAACTGAATTAAGATCACATTCATTTTTCAAATTCAATTCAATGTGATTTTAATTTTGTGTAGGTCTTTTCCCAACACATAACGATTCAAAGCAGCTCTAGAAAAGTGTAAATGCGTAAAATCTAAAAAATTTTTTGTCCAAGTGTGATCTTAGATCAGTTTTAAAGAAGGATCAAAGCAGGGCTGTGACGTGGTAAGAAAACACAAAGTGAGCAGGCTGTGATGGTAAGATATCTGGAGTCTCATATACCTCTATTTGCCGATAGTCACAGATGGCACGAATGGGCGTGGTGGTGCCCAGGTTACTGTCTGCGCTGCGTGGGCGGAGCTGGACCACAGACTTGGCCCTGCCTACAAGGCTGGCCACTGTACTGCGGTATTCAATCAGCTGTTCTTTCTCCTCCTGATAAATAAAATGAGTCAATCAAGCAGCCTAACAGTTTACAACAGTTTACAACAGGTTTCTTGCTTTTAAACAATGTGCATATAAAAAATAATGATTACATATGATTACGATGACCGATTACGTAAGATCAGTATTTATCTTGTGTAGTTTATTAGACTAACACAAGGCTATTTAAGGTTGTCAAGCAACGTAACCATTTAGCTAACAAATACAGAATGCGAGGTCACATACATGTATAAATTGAACTTTGACATTCAATGCAGCTCAACCAATCAGATTTCAGAGTCAGAACTATCCATTTTATGCTTCATATTTGAGTTTCAGCTGAATGTCTTAATTGCATTTCCTACATTATTAACAATCTTTCATACTAAATGTCAAATGAACATTAACTGAAATGTGCCGCCATGATAATAAATATTCCTTTTCTCTCACTAAAAAAAGCCGATTATTGACTTTCAAATTAACTTTAGGCAAATGGGAGGTCATCACTAATATTTTTCCTGGGTTGTTATTTGCGTAGCTTTCGTTACATTAATGATCTGTGTATTAGTATGTGGTACAGGATGGCATGACACTACCATGCTCAAGAGGGATTCATTAGTTCTGGCTTAGGAAAGCAGAGGCAGACAAAAGCTGATAATAACATTAAGCTCTCTGTATGAATTTCATATGTGGTATTGTATTTGACTGCACAGTATGAGGATGAAACTCATCCCAACCGTGGTGCTTTTTCAAAGCAACAACGAGTGCAAAATGATGGTGATTCTTTTTATATCAAAAGAATAATGGAGCTTCAATAAATTGTCTCTGTTTCTACTAAGAAAACTGGACATGCCTATCAAATAATTTATATCATTAATAAGTATCATCCCCTGATAAGAGCTGGGGCCAACGTAAAAGATACTTATTATCTATAAGAGCTTATTATCTATGGGCTGGGCACTACGGTCATTTTGTCTATTTGAGAACTTGACAGATAAACTAAACCTGTCTAAAGATTGTACCAGCAAGACTCAGTCCTATCGAGGGTTTCAACAGACCCAGTAGTATTTTTACAGTGTTTTAGTATTTATTACAGTATCAAATTACAAAGTTAAATTTTTACTGCATTTATGCCCTTACTAAACGTCAATACAACACAGTTGCCAGCTCTTCTCCATATGGCCTTGGAGGATATGCCCACTGCTCTGGCCACCCTGAGCAACCCCTCTCTAATGATGCCATCTGTTGTATATGAGGACACTCACATACCCCTGTGCACCATGGTGCTCAAACATTCAAATTCCTAAACTGTATGCATTACATCACAGCAGATTATTCAGAACTGCCAATCAATAAGTAAAAAGAGTGATGTGAGAAACACTGGTGTAAAATATAGTTTATAATTGGACAATTGTTTCTCGTTGAATAAAGAAAAGAGAGCTCCAGGAGCCTGGCCCACCATAGAGTCCTGCAGCAGGTCCTCTAATCTGCTAAGTCTGCTGTTTTTATCACAGGTGTATTGTCTCTTGATTGTGTCCTGAAGCTGGCGCAGATAGCTCTCACAGTCCCGCACATCACTCATGAACTACAAAACAGAAATGTGCCATTAAAAACAAAATAAAATAGATTTAGCCAGAGAAGGCTCAGTTTGAGTAAGCACCTGGAAGTAGGCAGTGTTGTCCTTGAGATGTTGTTCTACACATATGCAAAGCTCTTTCACCCACTGCCATTGTGTCTGCAGGGCAGCACTGTAGGCCTGCGATCAGAGAGAACAGTACTGCAGCTCAGGGAGATTCAGTAATACATTAATTACTTATCTGACTCTGTGCTGAAAATCTGATGTTAAAGGAACAGTACATCCAAAAATTAAAATGTCACGCTTTGTTCTCATTTCAATCAGAAGTTTAATTTTGGGCTAAACTATTCCCTCAGACTTTTATTCTGACGTTTATTCTGTCAAATGAATGAATGAAACCAACAAATTGAAGTCATAAACTAATTTGAGTTTGTTTATATCAATTAACAACTCACCTCAACTGTTTGTTTGGCTGGATGGTTCTCTTGACACAGTTGATCAGCTGTCTCCTGGAGGGAGCGCATCACTTCCTGTTTCTCCTCCAGCTCTGACCTCATTTCCTGAGAGAGGATAGAGAGAACAAAGACAAAAAAGAATGACTAAATACAATACTGCCCTAATAATCTGTGCTTATAATAATACTGAAAGATAATATTATTGTATGATATATATAATATTATATGATGATTAAACACTTTACAATAAACAGTGGACTGAAGTCTTATGTTCTTATCTATATTTTTTATTCAGAGTGCTACAGATCCAGTCTTACAGCATATAGCTCTTTTTTGGCAGCCATGTTGGTGTTGCTATGGCTCCAGTCGAAGGCCAGCTCCTCCTCCTCCCTCTCATTGAGCCAGATCAGCTCCTCAGTGCAATGGGACACAAAAGCTCGAAGGCTCTCCAGGCAACGCAGTCGCCATGACGAATGCTCCTGCAACAACAAAAAAAACATTCATAACAGTGGCCATATGACGCAGTCAACTGCTTAGTCTGATGCTTTCCTTGTGGTAAGAACCCATGGCAAATTGACCCTACAGGTCCTTTGAACAATCGCTTGTCTTTATGGAAAGCTGTTTTGGTTAAATTATGTGTGGGTCAGGAGCAGGTGTTGTTCAGCACTCTTGCATATAATACTCAAGCATTCTGTCTTACAGACGCACTCTGTCACGCCCTGATGAGATTAGGGAGCAGTAATATCCATTATACAGAGTCTAATGAACTCAAATATACTCACATATGCCTGCTAACCATAATATTTAAAGAGAAAAACTCACCAGCAGTTTGCAATACTGGTTTTCCAGTTTGGACAGTGTTTCGGAGTAACTGCTACGTAAATTAGGAGAGACTCTTAACTGGGGGAGTGAGAACATGAAGAAACAGAGCATTGCTTATTAACAGGTGTAATTTATACCATATTAGCACTTTAACACCAGAATTTCTGTACATCCAAATAAATAAGTCAAGATTATCTCACAGACTGAAAACAAAACAAAATAAAAAGATGCCTGGACCTCATGTACCTCATAGTTTCGAGCCTCTTTGAGGCTATTCAGAAGATCCTCCACAGCTTTGTGAATAATGTTGTGGTCCTGCAGGTGCTGGTCTACAGACGGCAGGTCTGAACCCCACTCGGCTCGCTCCAGAAGGTCCTGCGTCTCTTCCACCCAACCAAGCAGCTCATAGATGAAGCGCAGGCTTCCTTCATCCTCTGAAGAAGACATGGCGACCAGGTCTGCGCGAGACATTGGCCTTCTCAGTAGAGATGCCACAGTGCCCATGGCCCCCAAGAGAGTCTGTGCTCCCAGTGTGGCCAGACCCCCTGCAGAGCCCTTCTGACCGACATGCTCTCCCAGTAGCCCTCCTGTGGAGAAATGGCCTTTCCTATAGACGCTAGCACACTGCAGGCGTAAGGAGACCAGCTCCTCCTGCAGACATGATACCCTGAAAAACAGAAAGTAATTTTTTACTGCTGAATACAAAATGAACCCAGCAACAGCAGTTAAGTGTAAACCAATAGCATGGGTTTTTCTACAAATTACTAGGGATACACTAGTATTCTAATGATCAGACAAATCAATGAATATTTGATTATTTAAAATTGTCCACTATTAAGTGTGGACAGTTGCTTAAGATGCTTGGCCAATGAAAAAGCCATAGTTCCCGATTGTCTCAGCACTGGTCCCAAAATTTGTATATCTTGTAATCAAATATAATTCATTTATATAACTGTGATTATATTTATGCATTGCATCAGCCTTCTGCCACCCTGAGCTCTAGACATTTGCATCTGCCTTTAAAACACCAGATCAATAACAAAATAACTCACTATCCTTAACTGTCTCAAGCTGCATTAATCCCGCAACCTTTTCGACCTCTAAAATGCTACAAGAATGTCATTCTCTACCCCACATCTGCACCCCACTTCCATCCTCCTCTTTCACTTTTCTCTCTATTACCTGAAAGCCAGCTGCTCCACTTGGTAGTACTTCTCATCTCTGAGGACCTGAAGATCAAGGTGAAGCTGTCTGACCAGACCTTCACAGTCCTGCAGATAGATCCCCATTTCATTCTCACATCGCACCGGCTGCCCATTCTCCAGCTGAGACACATCCTGTATAAGAAAAGCAGAAAACACAAGGATTCAAATGCCTATTGTAAATGTAGTGTTTTATGAAGTGCAACAAACTAAGCTGAGATCATCTTAGAAGAATCTCTGTTCATCATGTCTACTTTGAAACACAAATCAATAGTTCAGATAGCATTTTAAAACATTATAGGCATGTAAAGACTGTTCTAAAAGGTAGGCAGCATATTAATGTAATTTACTGTAAGCAAGTATACCTTTACAGTAAAAAGCAATCTCAAATGCATTGCAATGAGCTTAGTAAAACAAATTGCCAAGTTGCTGCCTTTGAAGAAAAAGTCTACTTACAGCTTGCAGAGTGTTTTTGGCCAATGTGAGTTTCTCCTCACAATCTAGAGCCATGTTCTGGATCTTATTGGCCATTTGCAGGAGTAACTCCAACCTAACAGAACATCCACAATGACAAGGTTACAAACAGATCAACAAACAATCATTGAAATTCAGTCAAATGCCTTAAAATTCTGAGCACAGCCATCATCTCATAGTTTCTCTTTCTGTAAATGGAGTCACACACCTCTCCACCGCAGGCCTCATTGCCTTCTCTCTCTCCAGCATCTCCAGGATCAGTTTCCCCCATTCCTCTTCCAGGTCATTAGGGTGTAACCCCTGGGGAAGCTTAATGCGCCCAAACTCTATCCACGCCTAAACAAAATCCATAAACATCGATCTTCCTTATCAAAAACTAGCATTTTAGGCATGTTTCTGAGTATGTTGTGGGTGCATGTTCCCTTTAAACGCTCATTATTCCACCCCTCCCACATGAAAACCTTGCGCTCTACATTAGCCTGAATCTGTTCATGTGCAGCTCCACTGTGCCTCTTGTGAACAGTGTAGCCTGCATTTAGCTGCAGAATCGGGTCAGCCTCAATATCTCTCTGTCTCTTCATTACAGTGTCTCTCTTACCTCCAGAAGCTTGTAAAGGTGCTCAATGTGGGTCTTCTCTCCCTCCTTGGCAGGGATCTCTGTTTCTTTGAAGTGGACGTATTCATTGTAAAGTGCCTAGGGAAAAAAGACCTTTGGTAAACAGCCAAATAGGATCCCATTAAAGGGTGATTAGCATTTGCTTTTGTAATAAAGTCCTTGATATTCACACATATTCTGTCTCATTTGATCAGTTTCAAAAGCTAGTGACCTGCCTATGGAATTTTAATGCATCATAATTCCACACTCCCATCGATAAGGCTCTTCCAATAGGTAAGGCAGGTAAATGAACTATTCTGCCTTCTAAAAAACTTTGTTTCAGCCAAATTTCAAACGCAACTTTACACATATCCTCTTTACAGAAGGCAATCTCATAATGCATTGTGCTGAGCTCAGTGGAAAAATACAAGGACGTGCTTATTATACATAAACTTATATTTCATTCAATACCCTGAAATACTCTATTCATCTTCTTACCTTGAGTTCAACAGGATTGTGGGGGAAGCTCCTGTTGGCCATGAGAGACGTGTGTTGCCTTGTCCACTGCATTAGAGAAGAGAAGCCAGACTGATACTCTGACCATCGCTGATCAACATCCTGAACAACAGAAACCGTGTAAAAAGGTTTTCAGCGTTTTTTGAATGGGAGTAAACATCTTGTGAACAGGCCTTAAGTGAGTTGTGAAGTGAACATACATGTGCAGAAATGCCTTCTCCACCCTCTGGGATTTTGGGGAAAGCATCGTATATGGAGGAGACGTACGTGATGATAGACTTCTCATCAGGGGACGACACATCCACATCTGATGTAGAAAGAAGAAACATTGAAAAATGGCCAAGCACAAACTTTGTGTGGAGAAACATAAATGGAGTCTGAAGTTCAGCAATAAGTTCAGATAATAAGTCAAATTTGTTGAATGAATAAAAACAAAAGACAAACCAGACACCAGTGTTACCTTCTGAGTCTAGAAGTCGTGTTACCCCTAATGACTCTGCAATCTCAAAGGCCTGTTCTAGATTCTCATGGTTACTCTGTTGTGCCACCACTTCCATGTCAATCAGGTCCGGCCTACAAATCAAAATCCCAATCTTTGAATGATATCCTTGTGTGTGTCTATGATTTTAAACTGTGCACTCAGTGTACCTACATTCATGTGTGTGTGTGTACCTGTATCTGTGCAGAATGGCGTTGAATAAGCGCCCATCGCTCCAGCTGGAGGAGAAGTTTGCGCAGCGCAGACCAGGATAGCCCTCTGTGGCCTGTTGACTCCATATTAACAGTTTCTCCTTCGCCGTGAGGTCACCAGACTCACCGCTTACATAGATCTCTGAGATCTACATAGACATCATAAAACACATTGTGCAATGGTTTGACAAATACTATGTTCTTTTATGCATTTCCTATTGAAACAAGACATTGAGACAGAGCATATTAAATGCAGCATCTTTTCTGCTTCAATAGCCAATAGCCTTTAGTTTTACATCACAGTCTGACAAACCCATGATTTGATTTGCCACTAATGACTTACCCCTGCTAGTTGGAGAGAGGGAGTTCTCAAATAAAGAGCGTTTTACTGGACAAAATTTGAATATGTCAAAAATGAAGTTTTGAGTTTGCTTTGTCAACTTTACCAGTACACTAGCATACAGATCAAGCCAAGGCATGTAGTGTCATTCGTTTGCACATGCCACTTAATTCTGAATGAACTTTTTCTTTTCCAAATGTGTCCAAATATGTTTACGGAGACACTATATCTCTGAACCCAAAGCCCTATGACCCAAAGCCAGGCCACTTATTCTTTGTCTCTTCCTCTTAACAAAGGGAGTCTGTATTTGCAATATATGTCTGTGCCAGTCTCTAATCTGTATTCTATTTTCATTCTTCTCATGCATTTCTCTTCAAAACCCTACCCTTCTTTCTTCAAGAGCAAACAAGAAGAAACTTCTAAACCTGCAATGAAAGCAGGCAGCTCTGATATTACAAACAGACTTGGAGGGTAACATCTCAGGTCTGAACCAAGCCTAAGCAGCTCTAGATTAGCATCGTCAAAAATGGTGACATACAGAAAAAGAACAGTAACTACCCTAGTCTGAGCCTCTTATTCTAAAGATGATTAACAGATGATGTCAGGTTTCTTACACTCGTCCAATCAACCCCTTAGCCATAAGAACACACCCAAACACGAATCACCATCACGTTGTTCAGACAAGAGTGCTGAGTCAAACCAATCTTCAAGAAAACTGAGCCAATAAAATACAAGTATGGCTCTGCAGACATGCCGTGTATTGTAAATACAATAGACAGGTGATATTGTGACACAGTGGCATTTCCACCTAACATGGATCACTGAATTTGTGATGTTGCACCCCAGTCAGGACAGTAATTTTTTGAGAAGTCTCAAATAGTCTCATTACATCACAGTTAACACTGAGCATATTACTGCCAGATGAACACACAAACCAACATGCACTCTAAAGTAGTAAAGGTATAAAGTAAAAAACTGAAGGAAAGGTTGGGAATAACTTTGTATTACAAAAGAGCATTTGAGGATAGTGTGAAATAAAACAAAAACTAAGCAAGTGGAAGACAACTTCTAAAGCTCAACAAATATTAACAAAAAATAAGAGAGAAAGAGAAAAGCAAGTAAAAATGAAGAGAGCCACTATTTCCCCTGAGGAAGTTTGGTGGAGGCTTGATTAATGCGCATATCAAATCCCTCTTTATTCATATGTTGGGAAACACAGTAATGACGACACAACTGCAGCTGGCACATACTGTGCTCAACCCCACAGAACAGTTTTTTGCTCTACCGAGAGAGATCACTGAGCCTGCATTGAAACACATTCAACCATTGACTCTTTGATGTGTATTTCTGGGCGTGTGCATGCTGGCTTCTGTTTCCACATTAAGGCTACATTTTTAAGACTTATTTCTGGTACACTGGCAGGATAATAACTAGCCCTATCAGGTAGACATCACTGAAACAACAAGAACAGGGTCCTGGCATAAGCACACACAGGATTAAGCGTCTAATAAACAGTTCTGTTAGCATTAAAATACCTCCACAGCCTGAAATGCCTCTCTCCTCAATAACCTCCACCAGTCACCACTCTTAAGTGTGCAGGTAGAGAACCAGGCAGGGGAGGGCAAGCGACACACAGTCATGCAGTAATCATTCAATGATGCAAAGACAGAGAGTGAGAGAAAACGAACAGCTGACAATGTGCCTGTGACACATCACAAGTGATCACATCTTCAGCAGCACCAAACAGCTCCATTCTAGTACAAAGCAGTGAGACTGACAGGAAAGAGAGCGGGTGGTGTGAGAGAATAAAAATAATGAGTGTGGACAGATAGGAAAGAGGAGGGAGGAACGAGAAGAGGGAAGCAGACGGGGAGAGATGGTCTGGGAAGTACTGATTAGACTACTGGGACAGGGTCAGGAAGAGCTGGACATACTGTGTTCTACACTCAGCTGACTGGCTGGGAAAAGATCACACAATAGAAATAGTGGGTTTTGAACAAATAATAAAGGAAAAACAATGAAAAACAAAGCACACATACCCTATCCATACATAAACCCAGTCTGCTTTTATCTCTCCCCCCTTTATGTGACCAAAGCCGCATAAAAGACCAGCCATTAAACAACCAGAGAAAAAGAGGCTAACCTGGGTGGGAGGCTGAGCTGGTTTCTCCTGTGGGGAGATAGGACTCTCAAGCACAGAAGAATCAAGCACATCAGAAGAGCTTCCCCAGTCAGTCTGAACTGCTCCTCCTGCCTCGGGTGAGGTAAGAGGCACATCGCTAGCATAACCTGAAGACTGAGGGTCTTGCAGTGGGGGGCCAAAGCCCTCGGCCACTTGAGTGGAGTTGTCCCATAGAAAATCTTTCCCTTTTTTTGCTGGAGCTGCAGCTGTTGCTGGTTTGGCAGTGTCTTTGTTCCCAGGTGGTCGCCCTTGATTTTGGGACACTTGCACTTTCATAACACCCCCTGTAACAGGAGATGGAGCTGGAGGTTCTAAATGGACCTCAAGTTCATTGTCACGAAAGACAGGCGATCCATAGTCCCTTGGATAGACAGTGCGGACCACACAAAGTTGCCCTCCAACTTCGCGTATGTGAACCACTCCCTTTTTCTCTGTGTCCAAGGAGTCTTCAAACATCAATTCACTTTCTCCATGCACATTCTCCCCTTCCTCTATTTCCAAGTCATCACGCTTGGAGCGTAAAAGGCATGGTTTCTCTAATACCCCCTGCACTCGCTCCCGTACCTTGCAAACTCTGCCTCCTCCAGGTGTTGTGTTAACTTGCTCTGACTGAGCTGGAAGCTCTTCACTAAGGCGTTCAACCTCAAACTGACGAAGAGCACCCATCCATGCTGGACTAGGATCTGGAGATAAAATGGCCATCTTGCTGCCTCGCAAAGTTCCAGTGCTTCCAAATATAGGGGCCATACCAGGGACCAGCACTACACTGGTTGGTGTTTCAGTTTTGGTAACTTGTTGGGCAGAAACCAATCTGGGGTCTCTTGCCATAAACTGATCCGCAAGTTCAACACCTTCTTTTCCTTCAAAGACACGGCTTCTCTTGTCCTCTCCTTCAACACCTTTTAACTTGTATTTGGCCTTCCGTTTTCGCCTAAATCGAAGTCTTTTCTTGGGTGACAGTGGCGCATGACCTCCTGGTCCAGCATCTCTGGGCTGTTTCACACAACCAAAAGAGCTCCCCATATCTCAAAGATTGAGAAATAAAAACAAAAAAGAAAAGCAAGGAAAGAAGAGGTGCCCAAGATCAGCAGAACAGTCGACCTGAGATTGTTTCAATTTAAAGTCAATAAGTCATTTGTAATAAAAATGTAGACAACAAGCTATAACTATGACAGCGCATGCAGTGGGGTGGAAAAAAGGGTTTGGTTCAGGTACTTCCAGGACTGCATGATTTGGTTCTTAGCAGTCATTCCTTCTGCTGCCCTGTTGCTTGGTTCTCCTTTTGTGTTTTTAGTCAATTTTGCAGTCAACAGCCTTTAACCTTGAAGGGTCATAGCATGCCTCTAGGACATGATGTTGCATAAAGTTCACTGTCCTTTATGAAATATTTAAATCCTACAGAAAAGCTTTTGACTTTCGGTTCCTGATCATGCAGAGATGGTGCAGTGCTGATTTACAATAGAGTAGATGACCCAGACTTATTTAGCCCATTTTACAGGCTATATTGAACAGCAGGCCATTTGTCATGATACTCAAGACGCCCCATCCTACTGCTGATATTCCTCACGGTGAGAACCGAGACAGAACTGCAATGCAGACAGACACTGTTCTGCGAGTGCACACACACAATCAATGTCTCTGAGTCAGGACGCATCCCTGCAAATTCGCTTAAACAGACCAGGCAATCCTCAGCTTGCACACAAACACAAATTGGAAAAAACTGTCTGAACATGTATTCTTTTATATGTCTCATAAGATGCCCAGTAACACATGCCTCTACAAATTTCTTTAGTATACATTATTGATAAAAGCACTCCATAGTGCTAACATCAGTTAGGGCAGAAATGTGTAGAAGTTGTAGCGATAGTAGTCCTCTGGGAATTTGTTTACAGTACAGCTGTATAACAGGGCTCAGATCATCTGCTAATGGAAAAAGTGCAGAGTCAGGCAATCCTCTGGCTCATCCACAATTTAGTCACAGCCAAACATAGCTTAACATCTTTTGTTCCCATCATCACCCAAACACAGACAGCCTGAGTCAGGTGATGTTCAGTCCTGGCATCACACCTGTGGCTACAAGAATATGTGGCTCCTGTGTATGCAAGCTCCGTTAAAACAAGTTTCCAGACATTGAAGAGAAAGGAGGGGAGGGGTGAGGTCCTCAGCGTCTCGTCTCTGCTGCTACGGGAACTGGCATCCTATGCCCTGGCGCTAGCGAATTTGAATCAACACATAGGACAGGAACTACTGTGAGTGTGTGAGGACCTCACCTTCAGCAAGCACAATTCTAAAACCACTTTCTTCTTTCTGACACAGCTGGTTATGGATGCTGTTAAGCATGCAGTCCGATCACACATATCTGATGGTCATCGTCTGAGGCCATCCCGTCTTCTTTTTGCTCACAAGCAACGTATGTCCCTGAATTGACGTGGAAATGGAAAAAAGAGTGATCGCTGACAAAGTGCCGCTCCCTGATGCTGCCAGTTTCTCTAGCTATGGAATCTAATTAGATCGCTGCCAGGACAGGGCTGGGCTGGGTGGCTGAACTATAGCTGGATCAGAAAAAAGAAGGGGGAAATCCAGGAGTCCTCCCCCACCTGAAGCTGCACCACTATCTTCAAACTGGTCTCTTTGGTGTTGGAAACAGCACAGCTCCATCAGTCAAGCATGGCGGAATTGATCCAATTGATACGGTGCTCTCCTGTGCACAACCATAGGATGTGAATAAAACCGTGTGACTTACATGTGTTAGAATGTGCCTACAGGGTTCAGCAATTCTGATCATAAGATTAAAAGCATTTGTGTCTCCGCATATGTGCTGTGGCTCCAGAGGCCTGCAGGTGACGAAGGAAGCCGGGGGCTCCAGTAATAACAGGTTGCCTGTGTTCTCTCGCAGTTGCTGGGTAGCTCCTCTGCTCTCGCTGGCAGGCACTGGCGGAAAAAGAGCTTTATCTCTAGCCTGCTGCAGCCTCACAGAATACTCTGCTGCTTTAGCTTCCTCCTCCCTCTCACCCTCCTCCTCTCTCTCTCACTCTCTCTCCCCTCCTATCCATGTGCTCATCCTCCCTCCCTCTCCTGCTCTTGCTAGCTCTGATGCCTGGTGAGCTCAGAGCTCAACACACACGCACATATGCAAACGCACAAATTCAATGGCCTTCAGCTGATAGCCTGAGACTGCAATAAAAAATTACATTTGAAATTGCTGCACCCGTAACACACTTGCATGTGTATTCTTTATTATAGCCGTCATTCTTGTCCTGTCCTACCCCTGCATATATTAAACAAACATATTGTCAGCCATCTGGACCAAGATCAATAGGTCATAATGAATAGATTTGCTACAGACTGATATGAATAGAGTTGTGAAAAGATTGAGATGGTTGAAGATGAAAGACCTTTTTTACTGAAAAAGGCAACACAATACCACCTTAACTATTAGTCCCACACAACACACAGCACTATGATGGAATTTGGTCATGTGATCCATATAAACACACATAAATGTGATTGCATGGGCTACTGATGAATTAACAAAGAAATAAATCATTATAAATGCCAGCTAAGCCTACATTTATCAAATCAGCTGTCATGTATCCAGAACCTCTCTTATACTGTAACTGAGATAGATTTCTGTTTACTGACAGAGAGAGACCAGAACACAGGAATCAGCTTTTTTCTGCAGAAGGACAGCATAAGATTTCATAACTCTATAATCCATGCCAAACAATCCTGCCACAACCCAGAGCCACACCTTTTTTCTGACTCACATCAGCAACAGCCAATGGGATCCGTTCGTTGTGTGACACAGACAGCTGGCACACATGCAGCTTAGACTAACACACGGCAGCCTGATTAGTGTTCTCCCTCAGGATCCTGATCTTAGACAAAAATACATGAGGTCAATATGAGGATATCCAAAGCACAATTCTGAAAGGCTGCAGTTAGCCTAAATTACAGCTGTGGTTTGAAAACAGTGGGATGCGTTCCAGATTAAGGGTGGGGGAGGCTGGATTGCTAGCCTCTCTTGGCTGTGTAAAATGAAGGGCTAAAATGGCACATGGGGGATTGCTTTTAAACAGCAACCACCGACTCCTCCTAATTACCTGTACAGAGATAATTATATCAGATGATGTTTCCCTAAATTATTCATAATAACGTATATTACGCTATAGTAATTTTGGCTGCAAATTATACATTACTGTACAGCTTTGGAGTTGGATCAACTTTAATGGTTTTTTACTGATAAGGGTGCACTTGTGATGTTTTTCAACACCAATCTAACAATGTTTAGCTACAGTGAATTCGCCATACTTTGCCAACAGCGTACTGGTGTCTTACGTACATTGTTTCCCAAGTAATAATGTAAGAGACAATAAGCCTCCTTGCTTTAATAAATAGTAAATAATAATAAATAATTAGTACATGATAAAAATATTAAAAGACAGATTATTTAAATGTTATTAAGCAAATTCATCATTGTGTAGTAGCGTTGCTGAAATTCTGCCTTGACCAATCAATGTTCATGACCAAACATTCTTTTTTTATATATATCATTACTATATTTATCATGCCATGAAAACTTTTCTTACAAATAAGTAAACCAAGCTCCACAACTTCGTCACAGAATTAAATAAGTAGTCAGTAGTTAATACCACTGTCAACCCCTGTTTTCTTTCATCTGTCCATGACTATGCACATATTGTCAGTATTCTTTCCAAAGATGTGACATCTAGTTACAGTACATACTCATTTTGATGCCAGTGTTCTTCTCTGGCCTAATCTAATCACACTCATTTGTCAATATAATTAAGAGTTTGTTTTAAATCTCTCCTGTCTAATCACTGTTAGAAGTTGATGGGTAAATCATATGATTCTGTGTAAGTGGTTTCTGATCTCATTTCCTGTCTTTATGAGCCCTCTACCTCCTCCACTCTTTTTGCTGAATCATGCTGATTGAAAAGGCTTTGGGGTCATTATAATACAATCTCCTTGGCAACCAGTCCCCTGTCACACCTTGTGATGTCACCACTGTGCTGATAAACACTGTGCCCCCTGCTGGACAATTCTGAAAGTGTCAAATCATTGCATAGAGAAATACAGAACTATTTTAAATATAAATTTGACTGATTATTATATTATAATTTAATATTCTGGTAATAGAATTTTTTTTGCTTCATGAGCTCACCTGAGATGAACAGATGTCACTATACAAGCTAAAAAGCTCAGACACACAAAACTGCTCTAGTTTGACCCATAAAAACAGAAAATAAGGTAATTTCATAAATATACTATACAGGGCCCATCCCTGGACAGTCTTGTTACTCTCTCTCGGCCAAATGTGCTCCTGTAGTGCTAACCACTGCCCTCAGCTCTTATGCCACAGGCAGACGGGTAGACATTTTCTATTCAAATATATAAACTAGTTCCTGAGCATATTAAGAAGGCCTGAGGTTAGGATTTTTATTTTTTTGCACCCCTCCTCTTGAGCTTTTCCCTCTTTTTCAGCCATCAGCAAATCCCTGTTGCTTAAAATTACAGTTGTGGACATAAGAGGCTGGTAAACAGCATCTATTATCATTACATACTAGCACTACATATTCAAACAGGCAACGACAGGCAGGTATCAGTTCTTTGACTGAACTTAAGGTGAACTTACCTGGAAGTGAAGGATGATGGTCCAGATCAGACCTAATGTCAGTTTTGGGTTGCCATCTGTGATGTCGTCATTACGTATATTCACCAATTTGACCTACAGTAAAGCAAAGAAAGTGGACTCTCATTAGTGGAAAACATTTCATTTAAACTTCAATCTTAAAATACTTCTATTTCAGCTTGATAAGGAGGGTATTATTTTTGCAATTCTATTTAGTGAAGAAAGTGGTGAGGAAATGACACAATTACAAACATTTTGACAGCCTTAGTAACAGCTGTAGCACTTTTTAACAATTTTGTTTGCAACACAGATCTAAACTTAATAGATGCTCACTGCTAACAATATCTATGGACTGAAATAGTTAAACAATCTGAGGATTTAATGTAATTTCAGGGCAGCTTTGTTTTTTTGTTGACCAACTAACAGCTGTCAGAAGCTATGTTCTGTGTTGTGGGAGAAGGCTGCTGTTTGGCAGTTTGTCTGGTTTAAGGACCCTGGGCTGGGGCAATGGGAAAGAAGAAATAAGACAGGCTTATATGGGGCAAGACACATCACTACAGGTCAAGTCAACTATAAGCCTCTGCTATGTTGCAGACTAATATCACAGACTAATATACTGAGGACACAGATATCTTTAGCAATCTCAGAACATGTCCAAAGTAATCTATATAAAATTAATTGCATCTTTGCATTTGAATATAACAGACTTAAAGTTTGTAAAAATGAGTTTTTCTGAAAATGTGTGTATATCAAATTTAGCACATAGGTATACATACCTGTCTCTGCTTGAGGAAGTCTAAGGCGATCTGCACATTCTGCAGTCGGTGAAAACGCATGCGACCCTTTTCCCTGGGCTAATGAAGACAGGAAAGAGAGAGCGAGATGCGGATGAGTGCACTAATAATCAGTGTAAATTGGAGGTCTGTGAGAATACAGAATATTAGCATTACATTAGCAGCAGGCTGAAAGCAGTACAAGCAGCACACTCTAAAAAGATGCAAGACTCTATCAGGATCATCAGTCATTTAAAAAATGTTCTTAAATTAAAGGGAACAGCTAACAAACCATGAAACTGTCACTATTTGCTAATTATCTGAATGGCAAAGCTAAACTAATTATTTCATCTCAAACCATCTTGCTCTATTTCAAAACCTAGTGAGCTGGTTAGATGGGGCAGCATTGTAAGGTATCGTAGGCATGCCCCTCACATGAAGGTTGTTGCAGAAGAAAGGCATCTTAATTGTTCTGCCTTAAAAGACGTTTCAGCGAATTTAGGTAGCACTGCATTATTTCTTTGCAAGAAGGCAATCCCAGAATCCACTACAAGCAGTAAGATAAATGTCCTAAATCCTAAATGGCGGATATGGATTATGAAATGCTGATTATAAATGAATATATACTCCATTTAATACTTTAAAAGCATCAATCCCCTTTAACTTTACTCATTGTTAGCTTAGCAACATGGTAATGTCACATTCTATTGAAATCAAATGCAGTCGAGTCTCCTGTAAGAAATGCTATTTGTATGGCATGTAGTGTTCATTGACAGTTAGGATCCTGCCTTAAAAAGCAGCTACCTATATAAGCAGTAAGCAAAAGTATGGCTCACTAGTTTTTGAAATACATTTTGAGGTCAAGTAGCAGACACACACTTCCTAACTTGCAAACACATGCTCACTATCACAGAAGCAGTAGTGCGGACAGCATAAAACCATTGGGTCAAGTTAACCATTAGATAACCAGAAAATCCCCACACAGGGCACACGTGATGTATCAGTGTAAGCGTATGTTAATGTGTATTGGCAGCACTCCAGCTAAGATGTGAACGTAAAGTGTGTATACGTGTTTCAAGGCAAGCTCTCCCGGACATCTAAATTATTCAATTACATTATGTGTATATATAGGACTGGCTACATGAATTATGCATACGTGTATTATGTATTCCCCTCCTCATGTACACAAAATTGACCTGTCCTTTGGATTGAGTCTATGCTATGTAGTGTGAAAAGCAGAAGTGTGTGTATGAGCAGGGGGAGGGGGTCACACGTACTCCCTGAGCTCCAGCCTCATCCTCCCCACACAGCAGAATGAGTGGCGGGGCGCGTGACACACACGCTCTCCGCAGGGTTGACCCGCCCTTGTGCTGATGACATCATAAAGAAGGACGTAGAGAAAAAGGGCGAAGACAAAAACCATGTTGACGGGTGAATACCAGAATGATTAAAACATTATATGCGAGATAGGGGTGAAGCAAAACTTAAACAACAAATTAAAATTAAAAAATCATGACAATTAAACAGAAGGGGGGGGGGGGGAGGAATTTCAAAGGGTGGTTGGTGTATCAGCAGTCTGTCTCCATTAATCCATTCATCAGTCATCACAGTGAGCAGGACTGAGTGTAGAAATAATGTGCTAATGATAACGTCATTACTGCACACTGCAGTGCATGTCAGATGCTTTTAATGCAGACGCAGCTATTCCTGTGCTGTCAGACCTGAATCTGCATTCGCTGACATCAGCAACATGCCAGGGCGTTTCATGACATCAGCCCAACCCCTACATCAAGCCAATTTATGCAACACGACCAACCAGGTGCCAAGGTTCAGCTGCCACAGCATGTTTCATAATGGCTCTGGATTGCATTACGAAGGATAAAGCTGATCTCTGCCACATAAATTCCCAGGTGAGAATTGCACAAAGCTTTGGGTATGTCTTGTGTATAATTTAAAGCTGACAGCAGGACCTGTGTGTGTTCTGGTTCCAAGGTGGTTTAGTGTACATCTGTGTGTTTACAGTAATGATGTTGTGTTTACTTACCAATGTGACACCAGACAGCACCTCAAGCAGGGAGATGAGATTGTGCCCATCCCTCAGATCCTCATACAGGTCTGTGATGTGCTTCCGCACCTGGACAGACAGAATAAAGACAGAAAGAGAGAGAACTGAATTTGTTTTACAACTAGTACAATGAGTATTAGAATGTCAGAGTTTGTGTTACAGCTTCCATCACAATGTACTGTAGATACAATGTACTGCACATCTGGCAATGCACAAGACAAGATCATGGGTTGGATTCCCAAGAAATGTTTAAACTGTATGAGTGTATAAAATGATAGTTGATGTTGTTTGATTGTTTTATTTGAAAATGTCATCAGTTTGGATAAAGGCAACTGCCAAATGCATAATGTAAATGTACCATAGTGTTTTAAGTACTTCTTTTGAGTTTACATCACGATAAGTTTTGTAAGGATTCTTATTTAATTAAAATCATCTACACTGAACAAATTTACTCTCATTTCTCTAATCCAAATATTATGTTTTGATAGACATCCTTTAAGGACTAACCAGCAGAGGGCACCAAACACCAGACAAACTGTGATAAACTGCAAAGCAGAAGAAATGGAGGATATTCCTGTATGTATGTGTGTGTGTGGATTCTGAGGTTCTAACCTCACAGGGCCACCATTGGTTCCAAAAAGGAACCATTGGCACAGTTAAAATGCCACAACCCTGACACTCTATATCCATTCTCTCTCTTTATCCCAATCTCAGAGTAAAGTCAGAGACAACAGTGATATCTTGTGTGCTTCTATTGGAAGCAAGGAAATGTGCCCTTTTGTATAAAGGGGACAATGCTGTGTGATTAGAGGTCTAAAGATATAAAAGAATCTGAATTCTAAAGAATATTTCTTCCTCATTTTATGTTCTTCATTTGTAATGTTAATTCAAGATTTTTAACTGTTGGACACCACTTTATATAACGCTTTGTCATATATGCGTGTTGCGTTCCTATAATTAATAATCTCTCTCTACACTGGTCTGTATCATTTCATTTTGCTGTTTATCTCAGGTGTATTATCATGAGATGTCACATTTCCATAGCCACAGAGAACAACAAGCTAATCTTGGGCTCTGTAGTTATCCCCATATGGTCAGGCATTAAACAATAAAAGGTGTCACACTCAAATGTGCCCCCCTCCCCGTTTTCTGCGCTGTAGCCTGCAGTCACCTGCGTAGGTATGTAAACCTTCTCAAACCTGTTCAACATTTTTGCCATTAGGTCATTGTTTATGTAAGGAGTGTGTTAAGAGCAAACACACAAAATACACAAACTGCACTCAGTCAGTGTAACACTGCCTAAGGCTAAAAATACACACACCTGTTCACCTGTCCCAAGATGAAGAGAGATGTGTAAACACAAAAGAACAGGTATCATCATCTACTTAGTACCTACTAATAATCCTTATGACAAACTATGTGAGCTATGCTACAACAGTCACAAAAGACCCTGGATTTCTCAAAAATAACCAGAGATTATCACAAAGTTGTCAAAACGAAGAAATACCTTGTGATGCAATCTGTACTGTTTAACAATGAAGTGCAGAGGGCAGACAGAGCAGGAATTTGTCTTTCATAATAACCCAGAAAAAAATCTGTGTGTCGTCTCTGATATAATGAGGCACCATAAGGGTCACACAGCTCAAGTGTATATAACTCACTACTTTCAGTGTGTAAGTTTACAGCATTGCTACGCAACGGTATCTCATTCCCCATGCTCCAACCTAAATTATATTAATAGCGTTAGAGTTATGAGGTCACTATCCGTAACCTCATAACTCTGGCCCTTGTGATTGGTCACCTGCCCTGCCCTTGGACTACCCAGCATTCCTTGCGCCCATGATCTGTGGTGAGCTGAGCAGGAGATACATGGGATTAACAGACACAAATATAGTCCCCAGTGTATACAGACAAGTCAAGCATCTTTTTGGTTGATTTTCAGGCACATAAAAAGAAACATAGAGGCTAAATACCTTAGTCACTGCATTATAAATGACAATGAATAAATAAACAATAGCAAATGTCTATGATTTTAAAAGCCTTGCAGTAATATGGACGATATTATTCCTATAGTAATCTTGTAGTGTTCCTGTATTTTAACTGGTAGAGCATTGTGTTAACAGCTCAAAAGATTGTGGGTTTGATTCTCAGGGAACACATACTGATTATAGCTTGAATGCACTGTAAGTCGCTTTGGATAAAAGCGTCTGCCAAATGAATAAATGTATATGTAAATGAATCCCTGACTCGAGTCTGAAATTGTGAACGTGTGAATATGTGTTCAGCAGAACCCAAGTCCTGCAGTCAGCAGGCCTTGTCTTTGTGCAGTGCAGCAGAAATGACAAAAATAACCTAGTGTGCTGGACTATACCTTTATGAGGTGTTTGTTGACCCATTTTGTGAAAGTTTTCTTCTGCACCCTGTCTCGTTCATCTGTGAAAAGAGAGATAGAGGAGAGAAGAGGGAGGAAGAGAGATTGAGTTAATTATGTAACACAACAGGAAATCTACATTATTTACTAGCAGTCCCTCCAGTATTGCTATAATATTATATTTAAATAGCCTGTTTTTTTTAAACAAAATAGGGAAAAACAATAAAGGGAAATTCTTTCTAAGCATTTACCCGCTTACATAATTTAGAAAAAGGTGGTATGTGTAGTCCATCAATGTTAGTAGTTTGGTAAAAATGGAAACTAGGCTAAAAGTTTAAAAAAAGATCAGTTTAATAGGTTCATTACAGTCAGTCACCTGACCTACATTTGTACAATTTATTATATCATGTAGGAGGCACATAAATGAATACATGCTTAGACAGCAATGACAAATGAATGACAGCTTGATATTATACTTTGCGGTGTTGCAGCCTGTGTCATGTACACAGAGCTGTGCAAATATGATGTCTTTATTATGTCCTATTACAGTACATACCAAGGGAACAAAGCTAAGCTTACAGCCATGATTTGACTCCAGATATCAGGGATATTCATATGGTATTTAAACCATAGGGAAGGAAGTTGATCTTAGTAATAGAAATATAAACTTTAAGTCTATAAGGCTTTGGAAAGGCTTTGTTTTGTCTCTGAGTCTAAACATGCCTGAGCAGCGATGCATTCAAGCACAGAATAGAAACTGATCACACAGTCCTGGTGTTCTGTCCGTTTATGACACTGTTTCTTTTTTCACCAACAGGAAACAGTGTCTTCTGTCTTTTAGCCACCAACATTAAGGCTACAGTTAATGTGGTTGCTATGGATACACAGCAACACTAAGCAACCATGTGATAAAGACAGCCCACTTCTTCTGATTAGAATGAACAGAGCATCTTACTCCCAGACAATACACATGCACACATTCACACAAAAAAAGTTGAAAAAGCCTCTAAAATGATCAACAAATACACAATAGTATACAATACTAACATAATAGTAATTTCTGATGCTGTTTGCAGTTATAAACAGCATACTGTACAGTTAAGCCACTGATTATTTTTTTAACATGACTTGTTCTCTCTTGTTCTTTGTTGTTCTCTATTGTAGTTTTCAACCTGATTTCTGCAGAACAGGATTTCCAAGGCCTTTAGTATAATACCTTTTTAATGAAAACTGTCTGTGTTACTAGGCAAACACATGCATTGTCAGGTTTCTCTAGTCTCTGGATTTAATACAAGCATACACAGAGAAAACTGTATCTAACAGCATTTTAAAAAGAAGTGATCAGTTTAGACTCAACAAGACTTCTTTTGATGGTGACATCTGACATCTTTAACCATGCCACTAAGAGGTACACAATCATTCCACACTCCACACCACACTGAGTCATTGTGTGTTGCTTTACACACCCCTCACTGTGTAAATATAGTATAGAAACTCACACCACCATGTCCATGTTCAGACACGTGGGCTCACATGGTGACACAGCGACACTACAGCAGTGGGCAGACCTCTGGAAAGTAAACAAGCTAACACACAAATCACAGTGTCCATGTGACCAGGTGACGACATACGCACAGGAACACAAATAGAAACTGACCTGCGCAGCACATGAGCATGTGCAGATGAGCGTTCAGGCTGCGTTCAGTGCAATATTCAGGCCACATTCTGTTTTGTTGTCCTTTGGACATCTACCTTTGCCCCCGTTATTCTGACATTCCCAGAGTGTGGCTTTTTTGCACCATTAATCCAAACACACTTGAGAATCTGAAGGAATCTCTCAGTCATAGCATTGAAAAGCAAGTCCACCCTCTTAAGGAGCAGGTACAGATGTTTGGACTTCTTGTTTTCTATCTTCCACTTTCTGCCTCTACGGTTGCTGATCTTGCCATGGCTGCCATATCAAAGCTCAGCTCAGCAGAGCAGCTTGACTCACACGTGCTTGTCAAACTCTGAGAGAGCTCCTCCCTCAAGCTGATGAAGAACAACACCCCCCTCCTCTCTTCTACCACAGCCAGTCTCACTTGCTCTGTGGTAAGATAGGTTGTAAATGCAGTGAAGGAGTGATCTCTTAACGTTTCACTTTTAATCTCTTACAAGCAATGCTTATTCAGTTCCTGTGTTTGAAAAAAGAAAACTTGCTGTGCTGTTTCCTTACGAGTCTCTTTAGCAACAGCCGTGAACCAGAAAAAACCTTAAAAATTAGACATGATCACGCTCCTCTGAGTTGTTGTCAGGAAGTCTTTTCAGCAGCATGGTGAGATCAGGGAGCGTCCCTGCATGATGATGTCATCAGCTGAGCCCTTCATCTGCAGCTCAGTGACTGTGCTCCAGTGTTTTTATTCCAGTCTGCTGTCATGCAGGCGTCCTTCACAAAGCAGCCGTCTAAACCAATAAATTGCACAAAACCTGAGAAACATTGTTATGTAAGACAATGTTACACAAGTTAATCGAAAGATCAATATCATAAAGAGTCTTGTGATGCTGGAGGCTAAGTCCAGTCAATGGTCCAATACAATGACAGACTTTTGCTGTAAATGTAAATGACAAGTAAATGACAGAGCTGAGAGAGAGAGCATTTTGCCGTGCATGTTGTCAAGCTGTTATGCCTGCATCACCCCTCAGAAGAACGCTGAAAATGATGCATAACTGAACTGAAGGCAAGAGGACCAGAACCAAAGCGAAAGTAAGAATGTCTGTGCAAGAAAACAGAAAATAGAGAGAATGACAATGAGGTAACCTGGGAACTTCAGGGATGAATAAATATGCAAGGAACAACAGCAGAATAAACAGGAGGAGAAGCAGAAATCTTTTTCACTTTAACCTAGTAGTTAAATCCCCATTTCACGTCATCATAAACTGCAAAATCAGTCTTGGGCTGAAATCACAAGTATTTGAGTCATCACCACAGAGGTAATGAAGTCACTACCGTGATGCTTGCATGATGTCATGAAGCTGCGACCAAACACAAAGCCAGAGCCAATCGGCACTCAGACGCAATCTGTGAAACCGACTTGAGGTTTCATTACAGGGTTCTATTGAAACAGATCTTTAAATCTCTACAGTGACGCTGATGGCAGAGTAGGAAAAGACGCTGATTATCCTTAGAGTAGCATGCAGACACCTGCTTCATCACCAGTGTTCACTCACATACGATCAATGCCAATACAAAACACCTGAGACTCTTCCTGATTCCTCATCCATTAGATAAACAGAAGGCAGGCAGGATGATGAAGCTTGTAATTTCCACTCATGGTTTATTCACTTCTTCTCTTTTCCCTGAGTAGTTCTGAATCACGCTGACTGCATTATTCCATTCTCCTGGTTTCTTCCCGGTTTTTCAGAGTCTGTTGTTCCGTTGCTCACTCCTCCTGTGGCCCTCTGAACTATAAATACCTGATAGAGCTTACACTCCTAATGCCACACAGAGTGCTTATCCCTTCTCTTCCTCTCTCTCTGTTTCTCTCCCTCCCTTTCTCTGTGGTTATCACGTCTTATCTTTCATCAGGTCTAGCTGGACAGAGCTCCCTCCTCTGCGTCTTCACCTGGTTTTGCAGTTTCCTGACATAGTGTTTCACTTTTTTAGTCATGTAACGTTTTTGTTTCTCGATCTGTCTCTCTCTTCATGGTCGCAGTGAGAAGCTGGCACAGCCTGTGTCATCTCTTCCCACTCCCTCCCTCCTCATGTGCTACTTCCTTTCACTTGCACTTCCACATGAACGACGAGCCCAGTCCAGGGAAACCTTGAAAAGATAGAATCTAACAGTGTCGTTCCATCTCGAGCTAAACAAGGAAATCAGAAGGGATGAGACCCAGAATGTTAATATTCTGTCAGTGTATAATCCATACAATTACCAGATCTCCCCAGCCAGGCTGCCTTATTCTATTAGTCCATATTAAATTTGGTTCTTTGTGACCTTGGTTCTTTAATGAGTAAAGCCAAACCTAGTTCGCAGAGTAACACCTGCAGTTCGGTTTTTAAAGGGCTCTCGCAATTTATGGGTCAGGACCCACATTAACTACAATTCTAAAATATGGGTGCTCGTACCGGATATTTGACCATTATTCTAAAGATCCTTGAAATAAAAATTAATCCTATAAACAAAAAATAAAATCATTACATCGGAAAAAGATTCTGTATGTTCTGTATACTGTATAAAAGTGAAGGCATAATATTTCACTCCAGACTAAATCTTTGCGATGAAGGGGCGTTAGTACAGCAGCAGTAAGACTTTGTAGGAGGAGCCAAAGTATTAAACCTATTAAAACAAAGTCTATTAGAGGTGTTGTGGTGAGATTCAGACAAGCATTGGCCTGAAAGGACAGTGCGATTGATGAATAGCAGTTGGCAGAAGTTTGATTTGGGTTTGTGTACCAAATAAACCACCAAGACTTGAGGTTTACCACACTTGTGAAACCATGCATTTGAATACAACACCAAGGACAAAAAGTGGTTGCCAGCACAAAACATAGACAGACACATACAAATAGACCAATAATGGAATGTGCCCAACCCTGGCGTGTTACCCACACCCATGTTCCGCTACACTTCCTGCTGTAACTAATAATAACTTCCTCAGAGCAACACTGTGCCTCTTTCCCTTTTTTAATTTCTATGTAATGGCCCATCACTCGCATATGCATGGCTGCAAATGATCCAAAGGAACAACACCTCAAGCTGTTTGCTCCACTTACAGACATTTCTACAGATCAATCCACATGAGAGTTACATAAGCACTGACAGACAGTCAAATCAGGCCACTTCAACTCTGTCCTGCCATTCCCCATCGTCCCATTGACATCCACACATATATACATAATATATATATATATATATATATATATATATATATATATATATATATATATAATATATATATATATATATATATATATATATATATATATATATATATATATATATATATATATATATACATATATACATATATACATACTGCCAGTATAGTGACAATTTAATTAGGCAAATTGCAAACAGTTTTTTGTGTACAATATGCTGTATTATAATGCACAGACACGTTCATAGCAGATTTAACAACCAGCACAAATATAAAACTACCTTAGTTAGAATTGTTAGCTTATCTGTAGGGACAGACCATACTTAACTTCCATACAAGAAACAGTACAACAAAAATACTATCGGCAAGGCATTAATGTTACAGGAAGAGGCGGAGCCCAAACAGGAGAGAAGCCAGTCAGGAGTGCCCCAAGACACAGTGACAGACAGCTAGAGTGAGAGAAAGAGAGAGAGAGTGAGAAGGTTGAACAGACAATTGAGATGTGCATTACCAGAAAGATCTATAGCTCGTCTGGCGTTTCGGCGTCTGTGGTACAGCCACACTCCAGTCGCTGTCAGTAGGTGAGCGGCCACAAACAGCACTGGTGTTATGACCGCTGGATTAAAAGAATGCATCCCTTGATCCCAAACTCAGAGCTTTCTAAATTACCTCACAGATTTAATATCTATCTATTTGTCTGTCGGCCTTTCTGTCCGTCTTTATCATCTGCATCCCTTCCTTTTTTATTCTTTATCTCTGAAATGGAAGGATCTAGTCAAACTTTACATTTCTGAAAAGAAAATAAACTCTCTACAAAACTCTGAGACTAACAATCTAACTTAGTCTTCCACGCTCTCCCTCTCTCTCCCTCCTCATCTTGTTCTCTCTATCTAACACTCTTACACCGAATTCCTTTCCTCTGAAACAAGTGGCATGCTTTTAGCTACCGTTCCATCAGCCGCTATAAGCCCAACTGAACATCCACATTAAGAACACAGAAAACTAAAGCGGGTAACAAGGTCTTCCCTCTATGAGTCAGACCACATGGCACTGTATATCCTTTCTGTTCTAGACTGTGGTTCAGCATGGGTGGATGTCAAAATGTGTATCTGTTTATGTGTGTGTTTCTCTGTTGCTACGATGAAGCACTGCCAGCTCTCTTCCATATTTACAGGAGACCTTTTACGGAGAGCATCAGCCGTGAGCATTTGTCTGGGAGCAAAGAGGCGAATAGTGTTGATGGGTGTGTGACGGCTGTTCCCGTGATCTCATTTGGAATGAGTTACATTTGCTGAATTAGTGACATTAGAGCTAACTGTGTATGGTGTTAGAGTGCCATCCTGGCATCAACAGTCTTGTTTGCCTGTGAAACACTAGGGGCAGTGTATCTGTCATAGCAGTGATTCAGCATGACTAACTGCATAGTCAAAGTACCTGGAGGGTCTTACTGTAGGCGTGTGTGTGTGTACACGTGTGGTCCTGGTATTCACATTGTTATGGGGACCAAATGCCCCGAAAAGTACAGTAATACCAGTAAATTTTGAACTTTGTGGGAACATTTTTAGGTCCCCATGGAGAAACAAGCTTATAAACCATATGCAATGATCTTATTTGAAAATAAAAAATAGCAGGTTTTCTGTGATGGGAAGGTTTAGGGTTAGGTTAAGTTTAGGGGTACAGAATATATAGTTTCTACAGTAAAAAAGTGAGAAAGAGAGGAAAATGCAGAGAAGGTGAGAGCCTGGGAATGTAAATGACAGTACTTAGACCTAAACTTTACTATGTCATTTACACTGGTGCTAAGATCAGTTCCTACAGCCTGTCTTTTTGGGTGTATCCAAAGATGTGTGCAATGACATATAATTACTGGCTGAACATTTATGGTTTTGCAGTAACAGGTGTGCACATATTTCCCCTGACTCACTGGGAGGTGTCACACAATGTCATGTGCCTCATGTGGAAGACGGCCAATCATTTGTTACTGATGTCATACTTCAGTCCAATCACAGATAACCACCTGCCAATCATAATCTTAAGATTCTCTCTTATGGTATTATATCTTACAAAGTAATAGAGCAAGGGACTTAACAAAAACAGAGATTTTTGCCTGAAAATGAGGAGAAAAAAGAGAACTGTCTGGCAGCAGTCTTTAACCACTCTGGTTTAGTTAACCACTCTGGGTATGGTTAGTGTGAAAGTAAATCAAGCTTCACACTGAAATAAAAAGTGCAGAGAAGATGTAAAGACAAAATCTAAAAGCAGTAAGGATCAGGGTGCAGCTTCAAGAAACCACTTAATTTATAAAAACATGTAGCTGTAATTTTAAGCGTATTGTTACTAAGGATTTTGCTGCCACCAGTTACAGGCTTTAAAAGTTGCCACACTAAATTATTTATTAGGTTGAAGATTATGTCTGGGACAATATTTCCGCATTAAAATAAGAATTTTTGCATTCATGATAATTAAGCTGATTTTCTCCCCAAATCTGTAATTCTCATTATTCTCAAAGAGGGTTTTTTTTACACTATAATACAATAATGAAAATCATTCTGTTCTGTAACAGTCTTAAAATCAACAACTGTTTTAACTTTCAAATGAATTCAAATTTATTTAAAGGCAGTACAAAAGAGTTTAAGATCAGGAGAGCTCCTAAAGAACTTCTTTAAATGCTCCTGGTAAGGAAGAGGAAACGATAAAGTTTGTTTGCCAAAAGCACTGCACATCTACTGAGCAAATAGTTCTTGACGTATGAGTCTCAGAGGTGTAGCTGTAGGAGAAGATATTTTCCCTGAGGGATAGAGACAGATAACATGGAAACACAGAGGGGAAAGAGACAGTGAGTGAGATGAGCAATACAATATATGAATGCACTGTACTGTGTGTGAGATTTAGAAATTTGGAACGTTTTTCTGGGGTGTCACCTGCTACTGCAGTCACATTTACTGCAATTAATCATAGTGACAGTCATATTAGATCTCAAGATACAAGGCCATTAAAAATCTGACTAATCCTTTATATTAAGATGGTGTCCTTTCAACAGCTGCTGTCACTATGAACGGTTGTTATGTGGCAGCAGAAGCATAAAGATTCCATAAACTGTGGTAAATAATGACAACTTTTATTTTGGGCCAAACTGTTCCTTTAAACCTGTGCATAAAGTAATTTCCCAGAATCCTTACTGAATTCTCACTGAAAGGGGTTCTAACAAGAATCTCTTGTTTGTGGAAAAGGATCGAACTCACCAACCATCCAACTGTGCAACAAACTAAGGAGCACCATCCTCATAACACTAACCAGTAGTTCCCTGTAATACAAAGGAAATGAGATAGGGGGCAGTGTAATAACAGTCATAGCAGTTGAAGATTCCCAGCCCCATTGCCTTAAGCATTACCACTGCCAAGAACAGTGTCACAGATTACAAGAAGTGACATCACCGCCTGCCAGCTGATGTCAGATCAGTTACTTTTCACCTGCTTGATAATAACGACAGTTGTCAGGAATCTCTAGTCATGACCCAAGTGAAGCAACACAGAAACTGATGATAGAAGAGGCAGGTATCATAAAACTTTGAAAGAACACGAAACCCACAACACAACCACAACTATTCATGGAATCTAAAGAGATAAGATAAGCCCAATTTAAATTCAGTAATTAGTTATAAAAGTTACCTGCCAGATAAACGCATAGAATTTTGTATTCTTATCATAAACAACGTTATTGGTTCTAAATGGCATGCTGCAATTTAACAGAGAGTTATAAGTGTATATGTTGTTTTGACAAGGTAAACGGAGAACACGTGTTGCCCAGCCCTGTTTAAATAAGACTGAAGGTGCCATGAAAAACAACATCAAACTGAGCCGCAGACTGAGGTGCACATTTATATATTATATATTTATTACACCACCCAGGGTGCCATACATACAAAAAACAGAGTAAACTGACTCAACTGACACAGTAAACTGTTTATTAAATTGATATTTGAAAAACATAAATGAAAATTTCAATCACTGTAAACTATATTACAAGCTTAATATGAAATTCTGGTAACACTTTAGGATGGAGAACATATAATCACCATTAACTATGAATTGTGGCTCAATAAAGGTAGTTGTTATGTTTAACTGTAGGTATGAGGTAGGATTAAAGGATGTACAATATGGTCCTGAAGAATAAAGCATTATTATATGTTTTATAAGTACTAATAAACAGCCAATATGCATGCTAATGGGCAACTTGTTCAAAAGTGCAAATTGGTCCCCATACTAAAGTGTTACTAAAAATGTAAGCCTAATGTGAAAATTATATAAGCCATATAAAAAAGTTAGCATAATGGTTAGAGAGTCTGACTTGTAAACCAAAGGTTGCAGGTTCGATTGCAACAGCTGGCAGGAAACAACTGAGATGCCCTTGAGCAAGACACTTTTCCTGGGCGCTGCAGTGATAGCTGCCCAATGCTCTGGGTGTGTGTGTGTACTACCGGTAATGCCAGATACAAACTGAGCCCATGCAAGATAAGGGCCTCTTAGACAAACGTGAACAGACCTACATAAATAAACCTTGCTAACTATTCCAGTGTCTGAAGGGTCACCCTTTCATTAAAAGTCAACACTCAACATGGCATTCACCTTTAAAGTTCATCTGACATGAAGCCAGTGAACATAAAGGTACGAGCACAGTGTTTGTGTTGGTGTGTGACACCATGGCTGCGTCACAACCAGTGACTGATATGTCTGGACTCAGTTTAATGCAGATTTAAAAGGGTCCATTTTATTGAGCCACTTTACCACTGTAGCCAGGAAGCGAAGCACATTATGAAAAAGAGATTTACTCTCACACCTCTGTTAGGAATTGGCCCTCTCTTTCAGCCGAGAGCCAAACCTCCTTAGCTGATGACAGACTTACTTAATCACAGGTTAACTGTGGGGATAATAAAGCAAGGTGACGGGGTGGGGATATGGAGAGAGAAGGTCGTGAGAGATAAATTTCCAGAGAGGTCAGGGATGGGAAAGGACACAAACCGGAGAAAGAAAGGAAGAAAAGATAAAAAGAAGGGGTGAAATGTGGTGAGGATACACAAATAAAAGGCATTGAAAGAATATTATTATTACTTCCCATTTTTCCCCAGACTCCTGTCATCCCCATGACAACCCATAAATTAGGTACAAGCCTTGCCCTCTGTCAGCCACTTGACCCCTCATAAAAGACCTTCATTTCCCTCTGAGGGACCAAAAGAGACATCTACTACAAAGTCCAATTGATGCGTCTCCCACGTTCTTCTCCAGTGGTGGGAACTTGAGAACTTTGACAATTATTTTCCTCATTTCTAACGCAATGTTTTTCAAAGTGGAAAGGAGTGAAGATTGGCAGCCATAAAGGTGACCGAAGCTCAAAGCACCTTGGTAGCTGTAAATGAATGAGGTTTAACATCTAGACACAACGGTTTCACTGAGGTGTGGAATGACGTGGAGTGTTTAGCATGAAGAACTTCACAGCTGAGCTTTGTGTGTGCTCATTGCAGCCAGTCATGCACTGTACCATGGGAAAGAGCCACCAAGAGGGACCACTTCACCAAAAAGAAAAGCCCTGTGTCTACCAGTGTGTGCATGTGTGTGATGTGAGTAATGCTCATGGGGCTCCATTCGGAGGGATAAAACTATTCAAATCTCTTGGCTTTTCTTGGAAAGTGATTAAATAGAAAGTCCTAAATGGTAGGGTGGTCTAAATGTTGTCCAACAGAAGAAATGCACATTTCCTTAATTGACAATGCATAAAATGACCAGTTGCCTTGTTAATAAGTCCTACCACAGCTGGTTCATTAACGAAAGGTAATCCGTTTTTAACGAGCCACTCTAGGCCTGAAGCCAAGTCTCACTGAGAAGAACTGGACCCTTGAGGTTCTCGGCTTGTTTGAAGTGTAGAACTCTGAAGATGACGCTTAACTACAAAAGGCAGGAGGGCGCAAAGAGGGAAAGATGAAGATTATAAAAGCTAAGAACATGGAAAAAGGATCTAGAGGGTTTAATTGTGTTAATTGTTTTAATTGTGTTAGTATCAAAAAGAAATTATTCATCTTGATCTTTGCAAAAGTTCTGATGAAAACAGTTTACCTGGGAAGAGGAAAAAATGAAAGAGAGACAGAGGAAGAAAAAGGGAATTAGTGAAATATTAGGGCCAGAGGAGGAAAAACTGGATGAGGGAAGCTCATTTCAATACATTCATCTGATCAACAGGACAACCAGATCCAAACAAATATCAATAAGAACTCACATAACACACACAGGTAATACTTTCTGGAAGGCAATGAAACAGCGCTCTGGTTTATCCGGCTGCTTAGAGTGTAAGAAATATTTCATTTTTAAGTTTAATGTTCAGTCTACTTTCCTTTACATTTTCCCCCTTTATTCTATTCTTCACACACAGACATACAAATACAAGCACTGGCAGGACATCATATTTGCACTGATTTATTGGGACAGTTGTATCATGAATAAGGCAGACTAGCTCAAATAGTAAAATCAACTTTCTCACACTGCTGCAAGAAACTCCAGAACTCTGAGGGTGTACGACAGTGTGTGTGTATGTGTGTGTGTGTTTACTGCTATGCTGCAATAACTGACAGCTGGTAAGGTGCCAGGTACCTTCTATAAAAACTCTGTATTATCAGTTGCAAGATGAACGTGTTATCCAAAGCAGTAATTCTACCTGACAAGAAGGAGGATGATGGATTGGTGATTGTCTTGTGCTGCTCTTTAAGTTAAAGATCCTTGACTATTTAGTTCCACTTCTCTATTTTTGTCTGTTAATGGGAGAGTAATGCCCAAAACTACAGACTCAATCACTGCATTGCAATTAGGCTTAAGATGCAATGTTTAGTAGTGTTTTGCTACGGAAACAATCACTATTAGTATTGCTCATATTTAAGAGCTAGGATTTGGGGGGAGGGGTTTCCTAAAGCTATAAAAAGACTATTTTAGGCTGACTTAACAGCTGCATAGCAACACCCTAGCAACCACACATAACACTCTCTCTTGGTCTTAACTTTGACGTATTATTTGTATCTTAAGCTACCTTCTAAAATATCTGCTCCAGTCTTTCGTTTACGATAATTTGAGAAAAAAAATCAACTGCCAAGAAAATTTAATATTTGAACAACCAGCAATAAACATTTAATAGTATTAGTTAATTGTTGTATAAATGGTTCATTTTGAGATAGTCGTAAAGTAATGATTTTGAAGTGCAGGGATTGTATAAGTAATAAGAGAAAATAAGAGATAAAAACTAAGAGATTGTTTAAGTTAAAAGGGTCAAAGATCTGATCTGTTGTTATAAACCAGCTTTTATACTGACAACAACTGATATAAAAAAAGCTGCCCTAAAAGTTTATTAAATACATCAGCCCTCACAACATTTAAAGATAACAAAGCAGGTGACCACTTAAATTGAATTATGATTATGATTATGAAGCTATGCAGGATCAGTACATGAACTACAGTGAATCTATATGGCCAAAGCATCAAAAACACACGCCAGCAACCAAACTGTTTTCAAGAGTAGACCGACCTATAATTAACAAAAGTGAATATGAATAGATTGCTCCAAAAGGAAATTACATGTTTTGAAACAAAGTCCCCGAGATGTTTAAGAGTGGCAGAAAAACGATTCAAAACAAAATATTTGCAAGAGGACCTGCTAGTGACATTTGACATCACTAATGTCTTGTTTGAGTCAGCAGGGGAGGAATGAAGTCATGCTATAAAGAGGAACTAGGCTCAGGGACTGCGGGAAACTCCTACACTAAACACAAGCACACCCATATGCACATCAGGAATAGCACAATAGATTTTCCCACCACAATCTCTACTGCCATAATTACCCTCTAACTATTCTCTGTGATTATGGAAAGAACAACCAGTCATGACAATAACCTAAACGTAGTGATTGCACAACCTTACAAGGGAACAATTTGACATAATTTATGCAAGAATATTACTCACAAAACCGATACAACAGGATGGTATTGAAGTAACGTTTTTGCCCTTAAAGAAATGATAGACGTTTTGGGAGAAAACAGGAGAAAATATTCACGGTAATTGTTCTCCTTGGTGCAATGCAACACAATATTACTATTATTATTGAATTAATTTTTTATTTTAAAAGACTCCCACCCCTGCAACTGGTACCAAACCAGTTGTTGTTCCACATGTGTAAAATTTGATGGCAATCACGTATTAATCTGGAGATCTGACAGGGCAACAGAAACAGCCCTGATCTATAGAGTTGACCAAAATCAGCAGATATTCATGAGGGCCCACAGAGGGCATGACAGCACAGTTAAATATCAAACAGTTCAACAGTGTTTTTGCTGTTTTGAAGATGGTTTCATCTGGGCCCACCACACCCAGCTGGCACCCATGAGATATGCAGTCCTGAGTGCTTATCTCAGTCACTGCCTTGGCCTGCCCGCATCTGCGTTAGACACATCTCTCTCGCTCCTCTATTGCATTTCCATGTAATTACATCTCTCTGCTTTACTGTCTCGGTTAGCATAAAATAAATCTAAAACAATTTCCGGTCACACAATCTGTACTCACACAGATAAAATGTGTGTTCCACACATGAAAATATCCAAATATGTTATTGCCCTAATTTTAAACAACAGATCTATTGTTTTGATAATGCACAATGACAACCTACTTAATATTTTAATGCAAGAGTTTTAAACATCATTACGTTTTGGGTAAGGCTACAAATACTTTTGGGTCACTTTATGTTTTGTTTAAGTCAATGAGAGATCGACTTTTTAAGACATGAACTATAAATCATCCCACATCCACTAGAGGCAAGAATGAAAAATCAAATTCTCTCATATCTGATGACTGTTAATGCAACCAACATGATCCAGGCCAGACACTCTGGCACAGATCCAGCAACAGTGGCAGGGAGATTGGGTGGGTTAATGTGACTGGCCTCAGTGCAGGTTTGGCTGTGAGGTCTGGCGGCAGATCAAAGGCTTGTTATGGTATTTGATGATATAATCATGAGTAGGAAACACACCAGAGCTGATAGTTAGTCTATACTCGGCACTAATCAGGAACACCAGAGCACGGCCTGGGCCAGAGGGGGTTACATGAAACGACCAGGAAACCAGAGGCAGCACTTGCTGTTGCTTCAACATGTGTGATGAGCTTGTGTGCTTAAGGTTCTACTGAATACAGAAGAGTTTGGAGAATGATGTCATATGAGGTCATACTAATCAAATTGATACAGAGTTATAGATTGACCCCGGTTGAGGGTCTTTGGTAACAGGCTGCTCATTAATAGTATACCGAATTATCGCCCAATATCTGCAATTTTGAAACAGTCGGCGTAAGTCTGTAACTGTGCCAGCATGGCAGACTAACACAAGCCAAAACATAGCACAGTGTTTATTACCAAATATAGATATCGGAACTGTCCACTGGGAGACGCATACCAGTCGATCGCTTCTTCCTGCTTTGCAAGTAGATCAAGGTGATATAAAAGCGGGGCTTAGTCATGCGATCAAAAGTTCAGAAATGTTTAACCAGACTTTAATGTTGGCATCTGTTGATAAATGAGAATGTCAGACCAGTAGGTCACAGTTATGCTTTGAAAAAAATACTGTATTCACACTTGATTTCAAACTAAACCAGCACCTTCCACAACCCTCAAAAATGTTTCCTTTACACATTACCTTCCTCACACAGTCAAAGTTCCATTAAAATGACTCTACAATGTAAGCATCCTATGGCACTGTTTATGGGACATCTTTACAAAGCTTTGCAGCAAGCAATAAATCGTATATTTGCAGAGATGGAAAGTGAGATGGTACGAAGCTGGTATTCTGATTTTGTACATGCAAGAGGTGAGATTTCTGTTTGGCATGAATAGTTGCCAAGTATAGACTCTGAGACAAATTCCAGCTATGTTTTAAAAAAAGTGTACTGCTTGCATTTCAGTGGCAGAACGCCACAACGTTTCAAGGCTGCTGTATCAGATCTTGGAAAAGCCCAAGGGCAAAACAGCAAAGACCTCTGTGAGGTATGTGTGCATGATAGTTAAGAGGCAGGACTGTCTGTGGTGTGGTGGTGAGCTCGTGTAAAAACGCCTGAGCCAGTGTTGAGGGGTATTGAGTCTAATTAGGGTTAGCTGGATTACAGTTCTGGGGGAGACAGCGCAACAAGTCAAAGCCACAGTGACCAGATTTCAAGTGACAAACACACCTCCAGACGCACATGCAACACACATAAACCTGCTGTTCTAAACTCAAGCTTTCACCTGTTCATCTACCATCTGTCTCCATCAGGGTCCAGGTGCTGCACTGTGCAACATCCACTAAGAAAACGCAACCTAATAAACACACACAATACTGTTAAATTGATATAACAGTATACATCTGCTATCTAACAGTCCATGACTAACAATGATAGCAACTAGGCTGTCATGTCCATAGTATATCTTTAACAAACATCTCCTTAAAGGCTAACCTGATAAGTTAAAACTTGATCATCAATTTGTAATTATTTTGGCTTTATTTTTTTTTATAAAAATTCCCTTTCCAAACATTACATGGTGAAGACAGAGTTACTGTCTGGGTATTACTTTGGTAAAATATATCCATCCACACCCACCCTACTACTCCATCTGGTCAACACACTTGCATTTGGCTCCATACACTAAAAGCCTGTGCAAATGTCGAGCCTATGACCCAGGATTAAATTACAAAGGAAATAAATACAGCATCTTCAATTACCAACGTAGCAAATGGAAGAACAACTAAAATTGCAATTTGAAGGTTTAAATAGATGAGTTCTGACGTCTGTGCAATCCAAAGGAGATAAAGGACATGCAGCCATCATGCGGACACAGCGAGAGAGAGAGAGAATCTTAAATCAGATAAGGTGAACTGCTCCCTTTAAACAAATTATAACCATTCACAACAGCTTCCAAGGAACACACACTCCCTGTTCAACACACACGCGCACACACTTGTGAAAAAAAAATCTGTCACTAAGCCATTATTATGGGCTGGATTATTTGACAGGTGTTACAGATGTCACACACAAACACGTAGCATCAATTACCACACAAACCCCAATACACAGTTCTCAATGAACACTTAAGAACTAATAAGTAGTTATTGACCTAACGTAACCATAGCAACAGATCATAATGCTTTGTCATGTCTAAGGAAAGGTGGAAAGGCGGGTGTGATGAGTTATAAAGCCCAATAACCTTAAGTCATATTGAGGAACATGCTCACAACAGGAGCAAATTTACTTTTCAAGTAGCTACATGCATCCACGGTTAATATGGAGTTAACTTGCTAGTTCACAGCAGCCACTCTGCACATTTGACCTCTTCATTTGAATCCTGACTGCAGTCTGCCATTGACACGACTCTTATCCTGCTAACTTTACAAACAACTGAACAAAAGACTTATAGTCGGAGCATAAACCACAAGGGATATAATTTATATAAGGCTAGCTAAGAACCAGCAACACGTGCTGACCAAAGATATTGAATGAAACCAACCTTTCTTTTCCTCAAGGTCCTGAAGGTACTGTCTGTACGATGCCGCGGCGCTCATTACGCCACGGCACGGATGGATAAAATCAAAACTAAAGGAAAGCAATAAAACACAGATTGGAGAGAAAGGGACTCGATGGCTAGAAATGAAAGGCTGGAAACTGAAAGCAACCGAGAGGTCGAACTACGTTTGTCTGAAAGGCAAAAAAATGGGAGAGGCTATAGTCAATAGCTTAAGGCTTGAACAGAACCCAAAAGCCACCAATCCAAAACCAGCAGGGAAATCCAGTCGGCCACTTCCCTATTCCCGTCTCTACTGTGTAGTCCACTGCTGTAGTTAGCTCTGGATTGATCGTGTGTGTGTAACAGCCGGCTGCCTGGTAGCTCTGAGCAAGTGGTGTATTTTAGAGCCGGATAAAGGGACTGTACTTTGACCACAGGACAGGTGATGTCACTGGCAGAGCCTCAGCATGTGTTGCACTCCCTGCGTGACAAAGGGTCTACTTGTGTGTGCACAAATCGCAAGGGACATTTTTGCATCAATAAGCTAGCTTGTGTGTTCAGCTTAAGCAAACAAATCCTATCTCTGTCTCGTGGTTCCCATCATCACCTCCTTTGCCTTTATCATTATATAAGAGAGAGCAGGATCTAGAAGAATCATATTGAAGAACCTAATACAAGATATGATTTTTATCACCCTTTTGTAATTTTTCATTGACCAATATGGTCAAACAGCAAGTTTACAAACTCACTCTAATGGTAATTTGTTATCTTGGTTAAAGGTGGAAGGCAAAAGTGAAAGATTAGCCCCTGTCTGACAACCTTCACTCTCTTTCTGGAGTTCAGTAGGTAAGAAGACTTAATGTCTCACTCCAAAACCATAGCACACTTTTACTTATACCTAACAAAATCTGCTGCATGGCCTTTGATGGTGAATAGTTAGTAAACATTCAACAAAAGAGGGCAATATTCTTCCAGACACAACAAACTGTAAAGACACAGACAAAACAACATAACAGCCCAGACCTGTGTCAACATTCTCACAATACACAGTTTAAAAAACACTCACACAAACACACCCAGCAGTAACTAATGCCTGTGAGAATGAAAATTCAAGGTAGTATTTACCTAAATAACTGCAATTAACATTAATTAGTGAAAAGGACTGAGAAAAGTATTATTGCGTTTTCTTTTCCATCAACAAAGGGAGCGTACACGCAAATCAAAAGTCCCCTGAGTGAGTAAACTGGATTATGTCTATGGGAAAAAGTGTCTTATCAGAATAAACATTATTATATTATATTATATTATTATAAACATTAGGGTTTTCCTGTAGCTCAAAGTTAGCAACGCAAAGATTGTAGGTTCGATTCCCAGGAAAAACAAGTACTGATCAAACGTATATCTTGATTACACTGTAAGTCGCTTGGAAAAAACTTGCCAAATGAATAAATGTAAATGTAAACATGCTCAAAAGCCAGAATTTATTCCGCCGAGAACAGTAGTCCCATCTCTAAAATGATCACACACAACTTTGCGTCTCAGCGTCAAAATCTGTTTAAATTTATTTACTAACAGCAACAGCCAAAGTTTCGCTCAGTTTAACTTGTATGCTTTTAAAAGATGAGCCAACAACATCAATCTGATTGATTGCTTAAGCATAAATATAAACAACAGGACACCAAATCACCCAACAATGTAGTAAAATTATTTCTACAACGAAAAACCATTTAGGGTTTAAATGAGGGAGCATGTTTGTTGTGTAGGATGAGATGAGACACCTCACCTGTTTTAAAGCAACAGTGCTGCAATGACATGAAAGAAAACTAGAGAAACAGTGAGGTTAAAGTTATGAATTAAAGAAACACTTAAAGCATTCATTTATAAATGCAAAAAAATGTGCACAAGAGGTTGTATTTGGAAATAGACAAAACATGCAAAAACACACGCTCTCCTGCAAAAGCCAAGTGACAACCGTTCAGCTGTGTGAGTGTGCATTGTTTGCCAAACTGCATGTTGTAAAAATGTCCTCTAGATGCTGACCAACCCAAGACTTAAACAATTCAGACAAAGAAAACCTCTCTCACTATTATAGCTAGCCTCCCTGCACCACAGAATCCATCTAATCCAATTTTCTGCTTGGTACATACAGAAAGGTCAAAATGTGAAGGTTATCAGACCTTATGGTTAAGAGCAATAGTGTAAGACACTTGATTCTGCTTTAATATTATCTGCTATGGCTATATTGAATCTCCCACAATGCATTGCTGATACAGGGAAACAGTCATCTCCCCCAACAGTCCTCCCCAATGCAGGTCTATACACACTCTAGTGCAATTTATATAAAAGCTGTACTAGGTACTTCAAAACATTACAAACACGTGTTTACACATACAGGCAAGTTTATCAGGAACAATCTGACAGAATGGTGCCCAATTGAAAGGATAAAGTGATAATGTTCTTTGAGACAAAAGTAAATACACACACCTAGATCACTAAGGCTAGGACGGTAAGTGCATTATACATTAAAGATATATATACACACACTGAGACATTCAGAAGGACAATGAATGTAAAAAGAAAACAGGGGCTATCTGGTCCAAATAATCAGAGGAAAACCCAAAATTGAGGACCTAAAAGGAACAGAGAAGCAGACTAAAAGGCGGATGATAAAACCTCAGTACACCTCAATCATGGTGAAAAATGAAGCCTGGGAGGCAAAGCTGAAATCTCCCATGGGCAATGAGAACGGAGGGGGATGGGCTGAATGCTGGAGGATAGAGAGAGATGGAGAGATACATGAAGCCACACCTATATGTAGGTCACGCGCATGCAGTGATGAAGTCAATGAGATCCAGCTGATCAGGACAGGCTGTGATAAACAGAGGCATGAAAGAGAACAGAACGGAATAGACTTTAGAAGGAAGATCTCCTGCTTGATTGCCTTTGTAATGTTTGCCACCATAATACACTAGCGTGTTGTCAGGGCATTGCTATGTGGTTGCTAAGGTGTTCTTAGTGGTTGCTAGGGTGTTCTAAGTCAAAGGAGCTCAACTCAAAGTCTTTTATGATATTCTTCCTATGCAGGGCACTGACGGCTTCCTCAATAGAAGTTTTCAATAGAGAAACTTTTCACATTTATTGACTGCAAGTCAAAAATCATACAGCATAAAAAGTTATAGCATATTAAAAGCATAACTCCTTAACAAGGTAAATAAAAGAGCCCAAGGAAAAAGATGAACATGAAAAAACATATTCTAGGCATGGCAAAATGAGCATTTCTTTAAGTGGGCTACCTCCTGTCAGGGTGGGCTTCTGTTCAGAGTAAGCGGCTTCTTTTGAGTGATCTCCTCTAAATCCCCCCAGAACAGATTGCTGTGGATTAGAGGCCCTGCATGAACCTTCAGAGGGGTGCATTCTTGCTGTCTTCAATCCAGATGATCTGATATTTCATCAACATATAGGTCATGCTCGCCTGGTTGAAGGGAATATAACGTGAACAAGATCTAGTCATTCTGCAGTTCAGATCAGTGCTGATTCAGGTGTAGTGGGTCTGCTTGGCTACTCACACAGGGATTGAAACAATTCCTCCTCCACAAAACTACCCAACTCAGGATTTATTCTGCTGCCTGCAGTAATGAAAACAGTCCCAGTCTTGTCCATAATGTGTACATACAGTGTACATAAAAAAACTCATACAAACCCACATACACAACTGCAGATTACAGCTATGGGAATATTGGGATGGGATTTAAAAATGGCAAATTCAGAATAGTAAATAAAAGAGACCCAAGGGGTTTATTGGTAAGAAAAAGAATTATGTACATACTATTGTTGAATAATGTAATATGTACCAATAATAGCATACTGGCTTACTTCATACATGTAAGCACTTGACCATTGCCAATGAAGTAGGTGCTTTTCTTTCATTATTCATTCTTTCATTAAGTAAATAATTGGATTACAGTCTGCATTTATCACAGCTCTGCAAACACACAAAAACTGCAATATGCAGATACGCACTTCAAAACCAAGGAAATTTTACACCAAGAATCAGAGCAAAGAGCAAATGTAGACCAGCAGCAGACTACACAGCTTATGCAATGTGAACAGCTGTCCGTCAGTGGTGAAAACCAATGTGAGTAAACTATTAAAAACAGCATTCATTCATGTCAAACTGTGTGTCTCGGCTGCTGCTGGTACTATTTAGAATCTCTGTAACATAATATGTGATTTCCTGTTTAATAACCCATTCAAAGACTAGTACTCGCACACATGTCCAAGACACACTGGAGACACTGACCCATTTCTTCTGACAGCAGGGGGTAGAACAAAGCACCGACAGGTCAGAACAAATACTCGACAACAGGCTTGGACAAGCCCCCACAAATCAGCAGATGTATTTGGCACAAGAGGAAAAACATCACTAGCCAACCTAAGGGAGAGACTGCTGTATTATGTTAAGATTAAGCAGCCATTATGAAAGCACATGAGATGAAAGAGTTGTATAAAAAAGGTGGATATATATATATAGAGAGAGAGAGAGAGAGACAGATATAGAGAGAGAATGGCAGATACACTGAGAAACAGGCAAGACTGATGATAAGTTAGAAATAAAGGTCAGAGTGATGTTGATTTACAGCTAGAATAGTTGAGTGACTTTAGCGTGCCGGAATCTAGGCGAGACGCTGGTGTATTAGCTGTCTAAAGGAATGCATGGACAACCCCTCTGAGCATTTATACCAGCGATCTCAACATAGTTCACGCTCATGCGTGGAGTTCAGTTGCGCAGCTGTCTGCTTAGATAACAGGTGACATGTTCCACAAATTCACTTCTTATAAACAGCTAAAGAAACTGACATATCACAAACAATTAACACGTTAATATTGTAATGTTGAATGAGGCAATATAAAAATGATTAATTATTATTTGTCTCTCCACACATTAACAGAATGTTGTGTTAAATTTAAAGCTGCAATCCATAACTTTAACGCAAAAAAATTACAGGTTACTTTAAGTACTTTTTTACATGTGCTGAAGTCAAATAAAGCCAAACTGACATTTTCCAAGGAAACCAGACCTAACAGCTCAAGTTATAAATCATTATTATAAGCTTATATTTGTGAATCAGGGTAAAGAAAGGAGACAGTTTCGAACATTGGTTTGTTATAAACTTGTTAAATAACTGGTTTTTATTTTTAACCAAAAAGTTACAAATTGCAGCTTTAAGCATAAACGAAGCCCACTTGACATACATTCACACTGCTTTGCTTTAGACAAGTACTTGCATAGCAGAATACTGGTTTGATTAACAGTGGAGCAGTAGAACACATCAACCTCACAATGCAACCTCAAAGATCAATCCCATGAGCTGCATGACCTCATCTCCACTCAACACTCCACCACGACTGTGTAGCTATCTCAGCACATTGTTAATAGCCAATTTCTTTCTTGCTTTTCCATCCATCCTTGGTTTTTCTCTCCTCAGCAGCTGCCATTCTACTATAAGACCGCACCATGCTGAGAAGGTCCACACCCTATACTGAGGGGAGTCTAAACGAAACAGTTATGTGAATGTTACGCCAATGCACCCTTAACATGCTGATATGTGTTTTATGAAACAACTGTCTTAAAGAGCTGACCTGGGTGACAGCTGTAGGCAAATACTTGGTGTATTGAATCTCTCTTGCAGACACACTTGTCACTTAAGTCTCGAGTCTTCTTTTAATTGCACCTGTCTTACATTGTCTCCCTCTCTGCTCTATTCTCCTGCCTCATGGACTCATATTCACCCTCTGTATGAACACAAAGGGTTAAAGTAATTACTTATTGAAAGACTCTTATATATGAAGTTATGAAGACGTGCAAGTCACAGGGGTTGTTGGTCACCTGCCTAGAGTTAAGGGTGTCTATAACTCTCTCAAAACACAGGAAGAACCTAGTAAAACACTTAACACAGACAGGTGGACAGTAAACAGATTAACCAGATCACTGGCATTTTGAATGGGTTTGCACTTCTCTACTATTGTTTAAAAACTCAATTAATCAAATTTTTCTTAATAATGACAAATGTCCATACCAACATTGTCTAACTGACCACTCAGTTGACCAGAACACTAATATAGTCTCTACAATCTCTAAAAGTAAGCTAATAAAACAATTTCAACTCAGATCAATATCTGAAATCTATTTGTTTATTGAAAACATTGAATAAGGTGTAGTCCGCTGGCGATCGCTTTAGAACATGAATGATACCTCAAACCATATCTAGGGAGCAGATTCTGAATATTGCTAAACTTGGTGACAAGTGAGCATTCATCTATCAACCACTCAGACCTCCTTGGCAACCACATAGCAACACCCTAACAACCACTCACAGGACCCTAGCATTGTGGAGGTGAGATGTGCATTCTACATAAATTTTCCTCCTTCCAGTAATTTGATGGCTGTAACGATTTTTCCCATTAGGGCACACCTCTTACAATGCAACATTCTTTGCTTGGTCGACTTTCAGCACCTCAAATGACTAACATTATAATGTTGACATGTACATGCATGTATCGACTGACAATCCAATAATAATCTTGTTCCAAAGAAGAAGGCTCTTCTTCTCTTCTTCTTTAGAACAAACAGACATTTCTCTTATTAATTTTACTAATTCATTTCAGCATATGAATTTGCATTTGAATTCAAATGAGAAACTAAATTCACCAATTCATTCCAAAAATAGAAAGATTTGTGTACACAAACACAAAATCATTGTATGTTCTCTGATTATGTAATCCAGAACAGGAACAGGAAATGGTTAATAAAAGCAAGCATGTGAAAGAATACTGGAGAGAGAGCAGTGTACACCAGTTTGTTTATTGATCTGTTTTTTGCAGTTTGAGGTGACCTGCAGTGCTGTACAGTTATGCAGCGTGTATCAATAAACAAACATTCAGCACAGAGCACAGAAAGAAAACATGCAAGAATCCAGTGGTGTCTGTCCAGTGGAGTACACAACCTGGCAACAAAACATCACTACAATCAGCCTCAACTCCAAAATCAAAACCACCATTAATATTCCATGGATTGTAATCCAATCAAAATACAGGGGCACTTTTATTCCTTGAAAAGTACTGAAGGAATGCATGAAATCTAAATTGACCCCATTTATTTTCTTAATAAATATACTCGACCTAAGCCACATAGAGAAGACTAAAAATAAGAGAAGGAGAAATATGTCTTGGGTGCGTCATTCAATGTCTATGAGAAATTTTAAGTCTAATAAAAAAGGTAACAGCACACTTCACACAGTGCAGATGAGTTATGTGTTGAAGTTTATATACTTTGGGTCAGGGGTTTATAGCAGCCTGCTCATAAATACAGCACGTAACCATCTGGTAGCCTCATTGAGATAAGAAACACAACTCACATCCTTGTAAAATAAAGAGCAGATTTCACGCCACACCACCTTCTGTTTATAATTACCATCAGCCTGCTTTTTTTACCTTAATCTATTGTCAACATAATTATCCTAGTTAAGGAAACTGGCTTAAAATGGGCTCAAAACTGACAACTGACAAATGACAAAATGAGTTTTTGGCAACGGCAAGTAACAGATGAGTTTTTATAAAGGCATGTGCAGGCAGCAGCACCACAATTGGGAAATAATAAAAACAACAAATAAAGAATGGGACATGATCCATATGTGAGCTTTGAGAATCAACAATGGGTGGCAAGGACTAAATAAGGAACTCGCTGAATGTGCTGTGGTAACACATCTCGCAATAAAGACACATACAGAGATAACTTTGATGTGGATTAACAGGAAACTCCATTAGTGGGACAGCAGAGACAGACTGAATTAAAGAGGGACGGTCAGTAGACAGCACTGTGTAGCACTGTAAGTGTCATGAGACCCCTGAGAAATCCATGCACAAGGGTCTCCAACTCCAACATCAACATGAGAGGTCGAAGGTTGAAGAGAGGCCTCTGACGCTCCTCTCCAGATTGTGTCATCCATCTTTCTAACTGACATGCAAGCACAAGTCAATATAAAATTAAACTTAATTTATCTGTGTTAATGCAATAACAAACAGGTTATCTTATTAACTATCCTTACAAGCATTGTAAGGATATCCTTAAGATACAAGCATTAAATATGCTTAAGAAATCTATTTCCTCTTTGTGTGCATCTATATGTAAATGTTAATAGTAAATACCATAAAATTAATTTTCTACCAGAGACTCATGGAAGGTGTGGCTGATACAGGGTGTGCAAGAGAGGGAGTGTTAAACTGCTCAAAGCAACATCTGTACTTTTTCTGTTTAGAAAGATGGTAAGAGTGTAAATATTTATGTACAAAACTGAATGACTAGTCAACCAATCGGATCACTTGACCCCAATCAGAGGATTTTCTGAGTTTATATAAGGCGTGGAGTTCAAAAACAGCTACGCAGAGGGCATCAGAATGGAACAGAATGAAAGTGTGTTGCAGCTTAGTGATCAATTAGCTTGTTGTTAGATGTAAAATCAAAGTATAGTTGTATGTATGTATCATTAAGAGAAACCCATCATGCTTTTGGACAGCAGAACATCCAAGTGCACAAAATGCTGAAGCGGAGATTTAGGCGTCTGTCTCAGGTATGCAGTTTGTCTACCATCCTTAAAACACTCACACAAAACATGTCAAAACATGAAAATACACATCCCACACGAAACACACATCCCATAACTGAACTATAACAAGATTATAAAATGGTGAGAGAATCTGGAGAGTTTCAGTACCCATAATTATTGCAAATAATATTTAATGACTAATAAACAATAATTAACAGGATTTTCCAATGCCTGCAGTTGACTTTTACCCAACCTTTAAATAACACTACAATAATTATGAATGCCCTAATTTAGGACTTAAAATTCTGTGGCTTCAGACTCAGAGTTTCTGAATATTTCAAAACCTTTTTATAAAAATAGACTGCAGACACAGACGGACCCGAGATAAAGCAGGCCTGCGTTTCTGCTGTAAGGAGGACAGCATCAATAACTGAGCAGAAGTAACAAAAGAGCCATTTTTAAATGTACAAAATTGTTTTTAATAAAAATAAATATTTTTTAAATATTATTTATATTTAAATATTTAAATATTTATTTTAATATAATAAATAAGCATATTTCAATAAAAATATGCTTTAATAGTACTTTATTTATGTACTTTACAGTTCAACACCTGCAACCTGTGTCATCAAAAAATGAAAGAAAACTAAGATCAGTTATAAGCAAAAGACATTCAGCTTTTTTTAATACAATCACATCACAAAGCATTACCATCCATTATGGTTCATAGACTTCACACAGACTACTGAATGTGAGGTCTGGTTGAGAGTGATATTTGATGTTGATTAGCAGAAGCAGTGGAACAGAACAGAACTGCATCTGATAGAGCAGTAGGCAAAGGTCGAGGGATGAAAGAGGGACAGAGCAATGGTGTAGATGCTGAATTGGATGGACTCTGGAAAACAGCTTCATCCGGAGAAACCGATTACATTAACAGGACCTGAGGTGCTTATGAAGGTCTGTTCCTGAGTAAACCTACACCACTGAAGACTACTATTGGTTTAGCTGTTGCTTGCTTAAAATAAAAAAGGAAGATATGGAAGAATATCACATAAACAAATAAAAAAAATTATGCAGTCAGAGGCCGGAAGGGAATCAGAGGCAGAAAATAACGGAAATCAAAAACAGCCCACAGTCTGTCCACATGTAGCCATGGCTGGTACAGCTCCAATCCATTTATAAAAAAATACCAGAATAATTTTGGCAAACATACAGCACAGCCAGTGTAGTTTAATTTATGAATCAATGCCTCTTATGAGCCAGTTCTTTCTTGTATTGGACAAACCAACTCACAAGTGAGTTGGAAAAGATGCTGTCTAATGTCTTTAGAAACCCCAAAGAGATAGACAACTAAAGGATAACAAGAAGAACATTTGATTGCATTTTATTTATTAAAACCTTTTTACATAATAAACAGCATGTACAATGCACGTGTCTCCAAACTCTAGTATAAATGCATCTGTTCCATGTTGCCCTAATATAGAATCTGTGTCTTTAAGAGCAGGAACATGTGGCAACTTCCTGTGTCCCGCCACCTCCCAGAACTCTTACTGGTATTTCAAGAACGCAGCTTTAGCCCTTATGTTTCCAGCTGCCTTTTGCTGTGTCACCCTTACCACTCCTCTACTCCTGCCCCTGCTGGAGGGAAAATATACAGTGTGGTTTTAGACAAACACCTCCACTCCCATTACTCTTTAACACATCCCATAACATTAGCAGCTCAAGGGCACTTCAACTGCTACCTGCCAGCGCTGGAATCGAACCGGCAACCTTCTGATTACAAGCCCTCACTAACCAGTAGGCCACAACTGTCCCCCTTCAAGCCTTTAACCTTAAACCATGGCTTTGGTCATTATTCTTTGCTCCATTTCATTCTCTCATGTCATTCTTTCTTGTATTTCTAACTGATGTATTTCCTTGCAACATTCTGTGAGTTCGTCTCTACTCTAAGAAAGAGCAAAATAAGATGAAGGTTTAGTTTGATTGACCTAGGCTTCTTCTCCAGAAGCCAGAACATTTCATAGTTTCTGCATTCACAAAGCGCCACATTCATTCAACCATTCGGATGCCCTCAACTCAACGGGTGAGTGATTATCATAAACACCCACCTAACCTAAGACAGATGGAGAGGGTCATCCTTCATCAGAAGGACTTCTCCATTGACAGGTTCAAACACATTAACAAAACTCAAGCCAAACAGTCAGGACTGCATTAGCTGTTGACACCTGAACCTGATCAATCTTCCTGTAGGATCTGTCAGGAGATCAGATATAACTACTTCTGACATTAATGTGTTCAATGTGAGCCAGAGAACACCAGCTACAGGCATTACATAACTGGGGTACTGTTCAGAGCAATTTTGCTGACATATATTTTCCATTGTGTGAGAGTACAATCAAACATCACAGCCTTTCCTTTATGTAACTAAATATACCTATTTGTTTCTTACCAATACTCATGTAGGATGCTAGGACAGTCTAATGTAATACTGCCTGACATTGGTTTGCATTGATCTGAGCTGTGCTGATTCTTTCACATTCAGTTTTGACGAAATGCTGAATATTTAACAGAACTATTTGAAGAGAATAGCCGGATGCTGAGCAGATGTCATTGTATTATTCTTTTCATCAAGCATCCACACCATCTGCCACCTATTATTCTGACAGAGATACTTGCACAGACGGCCTAAGACTTTTGGAACACATAATATTATAAACTAAGGAATTCAAGAAATTCTATTAGTCGTCACTGAAATGGAACAAACTGGAACATTCATAATGTCTGAAACAGAATACTGAGTTGAGAACGAAGCACTAAACGCTGAAAGAAAAACCAAAACAGTCAAGTGATGTTGCCTCATCTGTCAAAGCCATGTTTGTCTCTTGAACTGATAATTTTAGCCACGTCATTAGGAGTAAAGCTTGTTAACACAGCTTTAGTCAAAAACAGATTATCACTGCCAGTAACTGCTGAGCCACTAATTCCAGCCTCAGCAAAAGTGTGGAGGATGAATGGACAAAACAGAAGTCCCTGGGTTTCCAGGCTCAGGAATCTCTGCCATCTCACCCCATGTCCTGACACGATCCAGGCCAGTGCACCACAAACAGATAAGGAAACTCCCATAGAACCATACAGGGTCTACATGCCAGAACATTGTGTAGACAGCACCAAATCATTTACACTTTCAAGGAAAGAATAACAGTATTGTCTGTAACTGTAGCGTAATTATATTTCTGAGCAGTCTCTCTGCACATTAAACTGGTATGGGACAAATTTTTTAAATAACCGTAAAAAAAAAATATATATATATATATATGTACACACACAATTATGAAAGTATATTTATATCATTGTGTGCTTAAAAATGTCAATGCAAAAAATCTTCACGGCAGAATTTTTTTAATTCAGGGTGAAAAATGACACGGTAGGTTTTGTGAGATTCACTCCAACATTTCACATGTCTAAGTGACAGCATTGGTTGCTTGCCAGAGAACTCCATAGGCCTGTAGTCTGGAAACATTTATCTAGACAAGAGAAAAAGAGAAAAGCTTTCAAGAAACACAAAAATCAGGAAGCACTAAGTGGACCTCCTCACCAGGGCTTTCCAGTCTGAAGCTTCAATAAGCACAGGCAGAGCTATAGAGGGCGGCCCAGCCAGTCTTTAGGTGAGGTGCTGCTCTCATCTCAAATATGGTGATAATTATTTGGGTGAATTATTTGGGTTTTGCAGGACCTCTGACAGTATGACACACAACAAGGAAGAGGACTGATCAACAGGACCGATTTGAATGGCAAATCTCTCAGCTGTCACGCAAATGATCCTTTCATATACTCTCTGAACAGCTCTTTCACAGCATTAAAGGAGACCGTATGATCAAAATGCAACTGTGAAGACTTAATTAAACTCACAATTGTGAGGTTAGCACTTTACAAAGTAACACACAATGGCTTTTTATATGACCAGCCTATCTGTCCCATATTTTATGCAAATTACATGAAAGAAGACTTGTTCTTCAATAGGAAATGCAGAAACTGCTCTCTGCATTTCCTTTCAACTCAATTTGGTATTCAGTTTGTTTATAGCTTAAATAGGTGATTTTGCTGACCTTAAAACACTCACCTGTGTGGAAACTATGTGTAATGTAATAGGGGTATTAAGCTCTCTCAGATCCACACCCTGAGTGAGACAGTCATTCATTGGCTTGGCTGAAGGATCACATGCCAGCACAATCGGTGGGCAGCATTCCCACCTCAGGTCTCAGCTGACAGTCCTGCGCCTAAACATTCTCAGAGCTTTCAAACCCTAGTTTTCACACCGTAGAGATCAGACAGAATTACACTAGTGAACGCACTCCTATTTCTCCACAAGATACTAGAGTATGAACCATTTTAAACCACACCTTTCCTAAACTGTATTCTTGATCTGATTCAGTAGTCATTTGCAAGATTCAGAGACGTCAACATTTTCATGATTCATGATTCTGACAGGAATGATGGTGATTATAACAGAATTTTGAAACGTTTCAGATCTTGGGCAACTCCTTATGACAGAAATGAGAAATGAGTGATCTTTAGTCAGCTCCTCTGCAGCTCTGACACTCAGAAGAACATGTGTCTGTGGCCAGAACTTACAGGATGACAGATAGAGATGAAAGGACTGGAAAAATCTGTACAGACAGTGTATTCCTAAAAACACATTTCCTATCTTTAAAAGCAGGAGATGATGTGACAAGTGGATGTCCCTGTTAGACACACACACACACACACACAGGTGCTTCCCACCACCTGAAGCGGATAAGGAAATGTCATGTAATCTGTTTTACAGCTGAAACGGACAGTTCAGCTAAAAACAATAAATCTGTCATTTACTAAATCTCATGTTGCTCTAAACCACAATGCTGTTATATACCCAAGAACACATAAGTACACATCTTTAAAAAATCCTTAAATGCAATTTTTGTTCATACATAAACTGACTGACAAGCTCCAAAAAAACAAGTCTTCCAGAATGGTACAAAAGCTTTGACTGCACAGTGGCAAACAATTTCATCTAATTCATTTTTGAGCGAAATATGCAAAATTGTATAACGAATTGTATTGCATATATACGACTGTAACTGTATATAAACTTTAAGACAGGCTGCATGGTTTCCAGTGCTATGGGAAACAGAAGCAGATAATAAAAATACTGTTTTGAATTTATCATTTATAAATGGGCTATTTATTGAATACAGAAAAACCCTGACTCCTGACATATCATGTGACCACACTCCTAGTGGGTCCAAATTAATTTTGCATGTTTAAAATCTAGCGTAAGCGCCTTTAAACCTAGCAGAGCCCTTGCAGCCACAACACTATTTATTTTGTGTGGTTATTACAGGAAAAGAGGAAGCATACAGAATGAGAGGATTAAAGACATAAAACCTCAGAACAAGAAAAGTGCAGCATCACAGACAATATATACTGAGCACGATGAATTAACTTTTTTTTTTTTTTTTTACAAAGCCCACACACTATGGGTTGCAGAATGTGTGTGTATACTGTGCGTATATTGACTGTGTTTTGTGATGGGCTAAAGAAAAGAAGACCAAGGCTTTTCTGTAACTCATAAATCAGTATCTCTCCGAGCCACCATGACCTCATGCTTTTAACACAATCCTCATGATTAATTCACAATCACAGTCTTTCTACTATATGCTCATCTTACACAGAAGCCTCTAAGTCTTTCAGTATTGCTCTGAATCTCATTGCAGCTTTTATTCAGTTTTCTGCCCTGTTTTTCTGTTTTGGCAACAACTTGAATTAGAACACTGTGTGTGTTGTGTGTGTGTGTGTGTGTGTGTGTGTGTGTGAGAACCCTCAACACAGCCAACTCACACCCAACATGCACTAAACCTGAGGAAACAGTGTAAGAAGGGCTAGAGATATTAAGTCAAAAGGAATCATGTCAAACACAATTTAGCAGAAAGTTTACAAGTCTACAGTGGGAAAGTAGGAGTTTAAAGGGTCATTCATTACATAAGAGTTCTCCAGAGATTCTGCAACAGCAGTAGAAGGAAGTCCATGCCAGCCAGCAGCTTTACCTTCCAGTCTACTATGACAAATACAAAAAGTGATATAAACGTGAACTAAATTTAAATGGGTTAAGGTTAGTTAGTTTATATAACAAATACAGCATACTTACAATTTGGCAAGTTGCTGCATAGTGTCCTGCATACTATTTTAAAGAAATGGTAGACAGTGTAAAGTATGCACAGTATGTATCAAGCAATACACTAGTATTCCATTCCAAACACAGCTGGAATATTTCTGAATAACTATAACTATTTTTCTTAGATGAAGAAACGCAATATTGGATATTTAAATTTCACACTGTACCCAGAATGAAAGTGTGATTGGGTAAAAAAGCAGGATGTCACATGAGCAATGACAAGACGCCTACGCCGTGTCAATAAACTTTCTGAGACAAAGAGGATCTGCTCTCAGACAGCTTTTTCTCCCATTGACACAGTCAGATGCCCCTGCAGAATGCAGCCAAACAGGAAGTGCAAGAAGGGAAATCCTGCAGCGTTGCAGCAGGGGAGGAAGACAGAGAAAGAAAGAATGCTGGGGAAGAGGGACGAGGCAAGAGAGAGGCCAAGGCTGAGGCTGCATGTACTCCCCGCAGTCTATCGTGAGAGGGAAAATGACAAGGATCCAGGGGAAACTAGGCCATGTGGAAAAATACAGTTGAAACGACCCATGTCTCGATCGTTTATCTGCTTCTGTGTTCTGTCTCCAGCTCAAACTCCCCCCTGAACCAGCTGAAGGTTCAATAGACAAACAGCGCAGAACATGTTTGGGACTTTCCATCCGAAACACTCAGACCACAATAAGAGAACAAGAACCTAATCACTCAGACCCCAGTGAGAGAATAAAGAACCCAATCTGTGAATCAAAGTATGATATTTCCAACCAGAAGTACATTTACACAATTTCTAACGGAAAAGTAAGTGGTTCTATACAAAAGACAAAACCATAATGCCATAAGTCTCTATCCTTGTCCATCCAATGTCAGACTATGGAATTTTTTTCTTCAATGGGACAATTATAATTTTATAAATACATACTTTGAAAAGTAACAACCCACCTTAGCGGAATGAGTTATGGGATGGAATTTAATGCTTTAAATTAGCAAAACAAACCCCATACATTATACTGACCAGGTAACAGAAATTACATGTGAGAACTGCAGGCACAATTTTATGGTGTTTACAGCACAAACTCAAAAACTGACTAGACAGGCAGAAGACACTTCCTTCCAAACGGTCACTTCCTCTGGTTCACTAAAGGAAAGGGACACCCACACACTTTGTGAGTCAGTGTTTGTCTATGTTGGAGGGTCACTGGGATGAGGCAGCACAGAGCAATTAGACCAAAGGCCAATAAAGCTGAGCGGGACAAACAGCATGGGGGGGTTATGATTGGATTGCAGAAAACCTTTAGTGAGCATCCACACGGACATACAGCGGGTCCGACGTTACAGACATACAGCGGGTCCGACGTTACAGACATACAGCGGGTCCGACGTTACAGACATACAGCGGGTCCGACGTTACAGACATACTGCCGGTCCGACGTTACAGACATACTGCCGGTCCGACGTTACAGACATACTGCCGGTCCGACAAATACACATAAGACAAATGTACCACAACCCTATGCATTTCATAAAGGTTTTACTTTTTACCAAAACATGTATTTCTGGACTGCTGTCACTATTTCATTGTCTTGAAAGGCCTTAGGATATCAACTGTATCTATGCCTATGTCTCATAGCGCGCCCTATTTCCCTGTGTGAATCACTATACATTAACAAGCAAGGGCCCTATAACAGTAAACACTGATGACTCAATAACCTGTGACACGATTACAAGGTCACACACCAAAATGTAGCAGGTATCATGAAGTATGCATGTGTCTCTCCTTTTTTATTAAGCAAAACAGATCATGTACACACATGCTTGCATTCAGACATTAATGAAATGAACTGTAGAACATACAAACAGAAATGAATAATTAAAAACGTCTGTCTTTTTAATGTGCATTGTTAGAAAAGGCTGACTCCCTGAACAGTGTTGTTCTGACTCATGCTTCTGTGACGTTTTCCTTTTGAGCACCAGCTGAACTTGGATATCCTGCGATTGTCTCTGAGCTTCACTGAGTTCAATGCATATGGAAAAACAACTAAGGCTCAAGAAAACATACAAACAGTCTGACACAGCCAACCCTTTTATAGAAGCCTTTCATAAACATGCACTCACATACAGAGCCTCCTGAATTATTAAGTCCCTGTATTATGTGTCTAACTCAGATTTCTGCTAGGTGACACCTTCAATAAGCCACCAAATCCACTTTTCTCATATTTCCTGCTAGTCTTAATGAAACACAGCTGAAAGTCTAACAAAAACATTAAGGAACACACACACACACACACACACACACGTTTCAAGGACTGCTTGTGTTTCACTGCCAACAGTGGGGGAAGGTGTGACACTTGTGAGGACAGTAAAGTTTGTTGACACACACACACACATATATATGTGTATACATACATACATACATACATACATACATACATATTATATATATATATATAACTTTGAGTTGATAACACAAATTCTAACAGTTTGTCCACAGCTGACCCTGTGCACAAAAAACAGGATTATATAACAACACACCAAAAACATATCTACTTTCTGACATTATAAAATAAATGCATATTCAAACGCTACTTAGCAACAAAACGAAATGTCACAAGAAATATGGTGTATACTGTATACTTAATTGAGAGTCACTGAAGTGTATAAAGCTATGTCTATTGACCTTTGACAATGCTGCCCAGAAAAACAATGGCTGCCTACGTCAATACATGAATGCTCTGTTTGAGGAGGAATAAATGTGAGGAATAAATAAAGCAAGTCGCCGGTTGCATGAATTCTGATCCCGCTGCCCTTTATAGGGCTCATTCTTCAAAATGAAAACTCCCTTGGCAACCACTTTAAAATTTCTGTTGGCTAATGTGGGTGTAATGGCATACAATTAATTATGCTTGATTTAATGTGCTCTCTGAGGACAGCAGGGAGGGAGAGAGCACGCCTGCTCGTATTAGTCTTGTTGTTTCCAAAGTGTTTTATTGGCAACATGTCAGTCAAGGGAAATATGGGTAAACTTCATTTGAATGGACAAACAGTGTTCCTGACTGAGAGACTGGCATGCATTAATACATAAACAAATGAATTTATATTGCTGAGTTAAAAGAGACGGTTTTGTGATGTCTTCTATAGAGTTTGGCTATGTTTCTTAACATGAATAATGTGACTCTTGCTTGGATACTGACAGATCATCTTGCGAAGACAAGGACATTTAACAGATAGCGATAAAGAATCATATGATGCACAGATTTCATGAAAATTGTCCACAAAAATGAGCTTCCAATGGTATGCCAGGCCTCTGTCCCCGGTCCCTACAGAATCGCATTTGATTACAATGATCAATAATTAAAACGGTCCCTTTTCATCAGGGCTACAACACAGATGCTCCCCAAGTCAACTTGACATCACTTACTCTCTCTTTTATTTTCCCATCACGGTCAATTTCATTTGAGGCATTCATATGTCAAAGAGCCACTCATATTTCCGAGGCCATCTGAGCACAATCCTTCACAGATTTCAGACATGATCAGACACCCACAGGCTACTGAACTATTTTGCTGGTCATTTAGCGTGACCTCTAATAACAAACCTTATGAAAATGTGCAATCATAAAAACTGTGGCACAGGAATTTGTCTCTTCCAGGGAAGGAAAACCCGCCCGGTGCCTCATGTGACAACAAATATAAACAATCGCATTCAGACATTTCCAAAAGTAAATAAAACAACACAATCCGGGGCGTCAGTGAGTCTCACCTTTGTATCTCTCCAGCACATCCTCGTATGCCTTTGCGAACTCTTTCTCCTGGGAGTGATTCGCCGGCAGCAAGCCTGGGATGTAGCCGGCCATGGTATCTCTCACTCCCGCTCGCCGACTCAGAGTGGCCCGCTGACAGAGTAATCCAGGACGGTGGACCAGCTGTCAAACCCCGCGTGTGTTCAAGATCCACAGCGGATACCGACTTATCCGTCTCGCTAAATTTCCTTCACGCAGTTGATTATATTTGACGATAAAAGGGGGAAAAAAGCTACTTTTGCTTTACGGTTCCTAAAAACATGCCGACAAAACAAGATTAGATCAATAAAAAACGAATCTATCCTTAGCGGAACCGTTCCCAGTTATATATGACATGTAAATGTGTCATACTTTTAATATCCAAAAGCATGACAATATAAACCCATGTTTCACTGTTTTAAGTAAGAATCGTGATGCAGGTCGTAGTGAAGCGCGTCCGGGCCGGTGATTGGGTTTATATGTATGCGCTTCTCCAGTATGCGTGTCTATGTGCGGTGGGCGGTCCGTCCACCGGCTCCTTCCGAAAACACATACGAGGCCCCAATGAAACGGTATCCGGTTCTTATATTCCCTTGTCGGTTCTGTCTTGAGTCGCCGGTTCCCCCTGTATAATCTTCATCGGCTGCTTTATTCTTCATCCATGCATCTGAATGTAATGGCCGCTTCTGTAATAATCGCACGGTGTGTGTGCGACACCTTCACTCCTCCCTCTTATTTCCCAGCGCGAATGGGATTCAGGTTTCTCAATTCTTCCCGCAGTGCCTGCGCTCTCGTTCTCTTCTTCTCCTCCATCCCTCCCTTCCTTCCAGCCACCCCAGGCACTTCCAGCGACGGAAATGTATGACAATGGCTTACAATACTTGGTGCTGATTCTTAAGTTTTGTCTCCCCCAATCGGTCAAAGAGAAGAGGTGCACGACACAAAGGTTCCCACACTTTGTAGTGGGCTTTGTCCCAAATGATCCTCTAGTAAACTGCCATCTAGTGGATTTCTATTTCAGCCAGTCGTAAGTTACAACCCTAAAGTGGTTAAATTACATCCCCCCCCCTCCCCAAAACTACTAACATTTTAGTTACATAACAATAGTAACAATGAACCCCTCTAAGACCAAGACCAACAGCCAAGATCCACATCAAGTGTTTCTATGGACAGAGACGTATATAAATGTTGCATTTATATGGTCTCAAGAAGTCCTGTGAAATCAGGATTTCAACTTTGCTATTAAGTAGCTTGTGGCAAAAAATAGTGTTTACTATGTGTTGCACAATGAAAACCTTCGTGAATGGTTGACCTATCATGGACATCCACCTACGTGCACAAAGTCTTGTTACTGAATAAATCTAACTGGACATTTATGTGACAAACCTTCTCAGACACAGAGGCCCTCATAAAACATTGACAGCATGCTTACATCTAAAGCTAATGTTATAAACAATGTTTGACCAATTTTCTCTGCATGAGCTGAGACATGCATCCCATATATAGAGAGTAGATGTTGTCCCTGCACTTAGAGCTGATAATGAGCAGAAGGTAAACAGCTCCTAGCTGGTGTCATCTCTACTCATCATGTGTGTACTGAACATGTCACCAGGGGAGAAACACTCTTTCTTCCCTGAAAACTTCTGCCTTCTAATTAATCTACTAAATATGTTTTGCATAAAACCCATCATAACTTTAGAAACAAAAAGGTCGGGCAACAGAAAACAATACATATTGTTATTGTATAATACAAGATGTGATCTTAAATAAACTGTCAATAGTTTTCAATTAGTTTAATTAATAGTTAGGTAATTAGTTTACTATGGGAAACATTTTAACATAGGTATACCAGCTTGTTTAAATGCTTTTAGGGAAAACAAAGGAGTGATATTCATTTAGAAATTTTCCACCATCTCCAAATTCTCATTAAAATCTTTCCATCCTCTCCCACATACCACAGCTACAGCAAAGATACACACACACACACACACACACACACACACAAAGTGGCTTCTGTGACCTCAAGGCACACATGACCCTTCAAAGAGCCCACAACTGACAGCAAATATTGCTATTGGCCCCATGTGTCCCTAAACACTCACTTCTGAGAGACATTGCACATGCACAGTTGTGAGAAAGCAACATTTTTAAATGAAGCAAAAGTTAACTATGACACAATTCCAGTTTTACTAAAAGTCTTTGATATTCTTCATATTGCTTTTATAAAAGCTGTCATGTTATTCCTCTTTCATCTTAGGTGTATCGTGACAGAATGATGTTGCGTTAAAAGTGCAATATTTTTAGGCTCACTGTTATTATGGATTATATCTCAGAAAGCTATGTCAGTGACAGAGGATCAGTTTATAAGATGCTCTGTAAAAGAAGATCAGATTCTACATTTCCTGTAGTTCCTGCAGCTCTATTTACAAATGTCTGTCTCATTGTCTGCATTTAGATCTCTGAAGAAACCACATCCGCTTTCTTTTCTTACTCTGTAGGTGGGCATCAACCATAAACCGTGACAAAAAGGCACAATTCTGTGGAAGTCCAATGGAAGTTCTATGGAAGTGTTTTTCCATTGTGACCCTGCCTGTCAAAACAGATTTAAAGTGTGTTAAATTATTGCTTCATTAGTCCTTTGGCCTCTTCCTTCAGTGTGTGCAGTGATTTACAAACCGCTCACAAAGGTAAACGGCCACCCAGTCTGTAAACTTCCTGTCATTGTAATGATTCAGCCAATTTATTGCTCTGGTGTTGCAGCCTGGGATCGAACCATCTCACCTGCATGCACAGAGTTTATGCACATCTGTGTACATGAAGCTGTTTGTTTGGATGCTCACTGTGTGTTCTAGGCAACTGATTTGCAACATGGCAATCCAAGACTGAAGTGTTCTAAATCACACACATCCCCCCTACCTCCCTATTCTCCCCTGCATGCTAAGAGCTAGCCACGTCTGATATACCATCTTTTCTTTCACCTCCCCTGTTTTAAAGCTTGTCCTTTCTATTCCCCTTCCCCCGTTACTCCATTGTGGTCTTCTTTATTTCCCTTCTCATTCTGTCATTCTGTCTTTTTTTAACCAACCTAAAAAAAAGTAACTACTGCTTCTTTCTGCAAGTTGAAATTAAAATTCAAGCGGTCTTGCTAACTGTACTTCACTATTTGTTTTTAGGCTTTTGCGCTTTTTAATTCCCCTTTCCCTGCTGCTTCATAGCCATGGAAACTATGGGGGCTAGAAAAGCAAACAGGTAACCCATGGCAACAAGGGAATTGAGGGAGCCAGTCTGAGTCGCCCTTTCAGCTGCCTGAGAAAAAATTGCAATTTTAACAAATATAGGCAGGTCATTAGACAGCTCTGCATGAAAACAGTAAGTGTCCAGGATACTAATAAACACGTAGAAGCCAGTTCTTCTAACATCAGATACACAATCCTTTACTGTACTGTAAAGATTTTTAGACTTATACGATTAAATGAAGGTAATTTGGTATGGTTATGTACAAATGTGCACATCTTACAGGATTTCAGGCCAAAGTCTCTTGTGGCAATAAAGAAATATCCCAGACAAAAATGGTCCCCATACAAGTTAACACATGGCTATAAAACTGTGAGGTTAGGACTGGCAGGAAAAACTCTGTTCAGGCCATAGCGTGACAGTCTGCACAGCAATCCAAATGTAACCTAGTAAAAAGCAAGTAACCTAGTAAAAAGTGACTAGGGTGTTTACATATGTCTTTACAAACATACAAAAATACATACAATACAATATAATAAATACATACAAAAATAAAACTACATTTTCTTCCCTTTAACCACGTCGCTCTTGGAATCACAGATTTCACAGATTGAGTTTTGAAACACAGACAATGTCTGTCTGGGTAATGAGACAAACTGCCAGCAAGTCTCAAAAGTGTCTTGAAACAGTTTGGCTCCCAACACTCAGCCTCTCCGTTCCCATCCTATTTCTTTTTTCTTACACAGAACTTGATCTTCATGCACAGCTGCATGTAAACAATACTGAGTCCCAGACTATCCACAAAACAACGGATGTGTTTCTGGCCAATTTCAGTCAATTGCCAGATTGCTTTTAATCAAATCATGTGTGACACTAAAGACTCTGTAAACACAAACCAAGGGCCATTTGTTCTTTAATTTGAGTTTAAGTGTAAACCCCTTCAGAACACATACAGTGTGGGGCCTTAAGACTGAGACCACTACAGAAAATGCTTCTATTTTCAATTTCTCTAATTTAATACCAAATTTAAAAATGAGGAATTTTGTTATTATCATAGAATCATAGGAATTTGAATTGTAAATTCAAATGAATGCAAATATTGGCAAATTAATTTTAGAATTTCTTAGTATTTGTTATGTCCCCCTTTTCCTTTAATGACAGCATGCACTTGAAGATGGGAAAGATTTCACATGTTTGTGCAAAATCTGATGATCCATGTTATCCCAAGATATTTTGAGAAAGTTCCAATAAGCATCTTGTACGCTTCAAAAGAAGCAAGTTAATCTGACCTTTTCTTAAAAGATCAATGTCAAACATAATTAATGACCAAAAAAAAGTGCAATCTGTAATCTTAAATGTTTTATATTTACATCATAACTGTTTTAAACTTCCCAGATTTTCAATGTGGTCTCAGACATTTTGGACCTCACTGCACTTCTCATAGTTTCCACTTCCTGTCAAATCTCTTACCTGCCACACGCACAACTGCCCTCTCTGCGGGGTCCAGCACTGAGTCCTGGCTCTTGCGCTTGCGCCTCTCATGTTTGGAGAGGTTCCATGGTAAAGTGTCCCCTTTGGGTCCTGGTGTGCTGTGTGTACAGGGTGAGAGAGAGCCCCCTGACCTCTCGCTGCGGAACGAACGCTCGCTCACACACGAGCGCTCGCTCAGGCTCTCCTCGTCCGAGGAAGACATTACGCCAGGGGGCTGGGAGGAGAGAGTGAGGGGTGGGAGGGTATAAGGGGAAACAGAAATAAGGTCAGTACAAAAACAGATGTTAGACAATCTATATACAGAGGAATGTATAATTCATCACCCACTGGGCTTTTTAGCGTATACATAAGTTAAGTTAGTATATTTAACTTCCTATTATGATTACAAAATAATAAATCCACATAATAAATAATAATAAATAACATAGTAACTGAAGCCTCTAAAATGCATAATGAAAATGAAACTTCGGATTCTTTTGGGAGATCAGGTAAACATTACTGACTCACTCCAACAGTGATGATGATGGGAAAGAAAAGTGGCAGGGGATTGATCTGCCTTCTGTTACAGTTCAATGAAAACAGATCTTGATCAGTATTGGACATTCCGTTTGCCTGGGCCAGAGCTCTGTGATGTGAATACTTCTGTGATCAGCTGGAAGGAATGGGGCCCAAGGGGCCAGAATAGGCTTCTGTCCATCACATTACTTCACACAAGCTGAACTCATCAATATAAGAGAACTCATTGCACACTTCTGGAGATGCGCTCCACTGTCCAATCTGCTTACATAATTTATGAAATGCTATGGCTACTTTCACATTATATTTCATATTTGTTTTCATTGTGGCATCTTTTCACCATTATAACTTTTTTATAATGATTTTCTAAATCAATAACAGAATCCGAGATAATGACAGATGATGTAAAGAAAATCTTTTTACAATTTAGTTTCGTGTATTTATCCTGCATGTACTCAGAGCTCTGTCTTTATTGTTTCTTTAAAGCGGAAGTTCACTACGAACTGTTTGCTGCTGAAGTGAGATCTCCTCGCTTTCCTGCTGCTGTCTGACAGCATGGAGGTTCTTTGGCAGCCAACAGATATAAATAGAGGCAGTGTTGGATTCAAAACCTCACTATGCCATTATGCCAGTGAAGGAAATGAGAGCCAAACAAGCTATCTGTTAACCTCTCTAAAACGTTATTTCATTGCTCGTTTCTTTTCCACCAGCACACTAAGTCAGTTCATGGCAGCTGAATGCACACAATGTGCAGTGAGATGTTATGTTGATTTAAAATCTCTCTAAAACTGGCTCAGTGTTTTGCACAGAGACAGAATTCCCACAAATGTTCCGCAAGCACGCCCCAGGCCGGCTTTAATACTGCATCCCTGTTTCATTTCCCTTAGACAGAAATGATACATTTGTTAAACATGGGCTGATCACTTGTCGATGTTTATAAAACGTGTGCAAAGATATTTTCCTGTCCAGTCACCCCTGAAGTTGGAAGCTTCTGCTAAACGTAACACTGACACATGGACTGCAGATACATTTGCAAGGAAACTGGAACAGTATTGGAGGAGGAAATCTTGTAATAGCGGTGAATAATGGCCTAAGCCATTTAGGTATTAGTTCTTACTGAAAACGTGACAGTTAATCTGGGAGTAATATAATCTGATCAGGCATTCTGTGTATTTTATAGTGTTTGTTTCATTTCATTATTTTATTCTGAAATAAGTGAACAAGTCTGCCTACAGACTTATAAGTGTACAGTGGAGAAATGGGACATTGTGAGGATAGCAGTTTTGTGTGTTTTTTTTCTCATATAGAGATAACTCATATAGAGATATATCTTTAGGTTTTGTTTGTACTTTCACATTTTAGATCAGAAACGCTGCTTTCGTTCGCTTCATTCTCTTCTTTCTGTAAGACATGAATGAATATCCACCACTCCCGAAGGCAAAGACAGACCTTTGCGTACATCGATAAATATGTGCCTGTGACCGCCCCTTTAACACGTACCGCGGCTGCTGCAACAGTAACGGGTCGCATGTAAAATCACATGCGCGAATATGAGTTCCGTTTAACGGGAAAGCCTGACCGTGATGTGGCGGAAACCGACGAGAGTGACCATCGATGCACCGCGTCTTTGTTCACGTACTTAACGAATAACGTTGTTTTGTACAGATCCGTTCGTGCAGACGTGAAATGAATAAATCACAATTCACCGTTATGTGTTATTGAGTACAATATAGTTCCGGTGACCGGTTATTAACTGAAAATGGTGATGGTTAGTAAAGGGAGCGTAACACGTAACGTTATACTTCACAGTACAACTTAACATTATAACACGGACTAAAAGCGAACAATATGATGAAACGCACGGGTTAACAGAATAATGGACAGAATAATGACGGACATTTGGACCTTCTTACCGTATAACGGTAGCGCCCGTTAACACCCGCAGGGTGACAGAGGCGGAGATGCGCTGTCTCTTAATCCGGACAAACACGACTCGAAGCCGGCTAGAAGGACGCAGCTACTCTCGGTCGCACCGACCCCGTAGACAGAAGAGCAGTATGGAGACTGTGGTTCGGTAATGGCTGTCTATTCCCTTCCTTTCATATCCCTCCTTCTCTCCCGCTCTCTTTCTCTGCCCCCCCTCCTTCTGTTTTCCCTCACTCTCTCTTTTCTCATCCTCTCTTTCGGCCCAACCTTCTTCAACGATGATGATGATTTTAATAACGATCTGTGAAATGATATATGACAATCTCGGTTTAATAACTTAAATATAAATATACCAGCACACATCGGATCACCTGATGTCCATTAAGCCTAAAATTAAATCTAAATTTGTCACATTAAATCTATTTGTATATCAAACGCTTGGGGGTCAGACAAGCTTACATATACAGCTATAAAAAGAGTTGTATTCGTTGTATTTATTTACTTTATAAATCAGATGTATGGCCGTATGCTCTACCGTTTTAAACCTCAAAAAAGAAACTGCAGTTTTAGACTAAAATAATTAGTTGGCATCTGTTATTTTCTTATTTCTAAAATATAATCATAAAATATAATAAATAAAATATAATGCGTAATGAATTGGTCAAAGTGAACGACGAACATCGATCATGATGGAGCTGCAGTGCAATTCTGTCCGACAGTGAAGGATTATCTGCCGCTTGTGCACAAATCAAACAAAACCCACCACAGCAGACCAGCCATACATACAAACATACCAGAAACATTCTTTCAACATGTGCTTTCATAAGATTATTATCGTGAAGGTAAATATCACACTTTTAAAGTGCACTCGATCTTTTAAAGATCTGCTTGTCTGGTGAAAGAGCCGGTTTATAAACATGCATAGTTTAATGCAACCCTTGTGATGGTCGGTGTGTCTTCATTACACTTGACTTATTGACTTACATTTCAATTAAGCGGTTTATCTAGCGTTTTCTGAACTGTGCTTGGTCGTTGCAATACGCACGACAATTCTCTGTACAATACTGTATTAATACTGTGCAATACGTACAATTCTCTGTACAATACTGTATTAATACTGTACAATTCTCTGACAATACTGTATTAATACTGTACAATACGTACAATTCTCTGACAATACTGTATTGTTTCTAAACTGATGCTTCTTTAAATAACTTCTTGTAATTTAGGCGATTCAGTCTATTGAATCTTAAAGAACCAGGTTTGTTACCGCCACCCACTGACCAAGATAGCGAATCACTTATCTTGTCAGGGATACAGGCTTGAACAACGAAATTGTGATAAAAGAATTTATGCATTCATTTCAAGCTTTCAGCTGGAAGCTCTCCCACTTAACCAAACCATTCAAAGCCAGCTAAATTAAATTCAGTGTCAAAGCCATTCATGGGAACACTTAAGAGAATATGCTCAACAGAAATTGAGGATATGGTCTTACGTTACTGCCCAAATAATTTCAAGGCAAGCCCAGATGTAAATGTGTTTAAACAAATGGCCTGTAGGGAACAAAGTTTTAACAGCTTCCAAACTTCTAACAGAAAAGCACGAGAATTTGTACTGGATATCTAAACCTGAAATCTTTTAAAGTATTAAAAAAATTCTCCTCTACCAGTAAAATAGGCAGAGACAACTACATGTAATCCATTCCTAGCTTGTTTTTATAAACTTTTATAAACAATATGGCTCTATTAAAATATTGCTGTTATTTCTTCCAAACAGCCTGACAAATGTCTTCAATCTGTAGCGTGGCTTTGGGGTGGGACTATCTGTTTGTTCAACCAATGGAGAACGGGAGATTTTCAGGAAACCCAGTCATTTCATTATTTTCATTATATTTCATTTGGAGATGCAGAAATGACACACTTCAGTTTTAATACAGCAGGAATACTGCCGAATGTTAAAACTTATTGTAGATAATAAAAACATGGATTCAATAAATTTATTTCTCAAACACTGAACAATGTTGATACAGCAATAATATTTATAACACATAAGCGAGGACACAACTGTACAACAGTATGACTGGGTTAAGAGTGAGTGTATGTTCTGGATTCACTGCGGGGCATCTTCGTTGCCTGTGTGGTGTGGAGGAGGTGTGTAGGATCCCTCCTTAATCATCTTATCCCTCTGTTTACGAATCTCATACAAGCGTTGTTGCTGTAAGGAGTGATGACAATGTTAATAATGTTTAAAACCCATCTCAAATTCAGTGGCTGAATAGCTTGGTAACAAGCATCATCTCAGAATTGACTCACTGTCTTTTGACGGTGCATGCACTCGTAGAAATCTTCAAACTCCAGTTTGCATTCTTTTTTGGCCCGAGTCTGGCCGATACCATGAGCGCACTCTATCCACTCCTTCTCAAAGGCATGACAGCGAGCGACCCGCTTCTGAGGCTGCTCTCCACTCTGGGCCAACAGCCACTGGTCCAGATTAATACCCAGCTTTGTCTGGAGGTCAACGAATGGCATGGTTCTAGAAATTGCATTCAAATATTGAAAGTTAATGTGCAATACTGTAATTATTATGCGATTCAGTCACAAAAAATGCATAAAACAGTCATTCTCTATTAGATTACAGCTCGAGGTTTAAATATGGCACTATCAGGATGTTTTAAGTTCAAGTACTAGGTACCTAACTATGGGCTATAAACCTGACAGATCATGTGACAGATCATCGGTATGTTTAACATTTACATGTGTGTTTGCTTGCATGAACAATAATAAATTAAATCAGCGAATAAGGAAAAGGGCTGTTTGTTGATAATAATCGTAGCACTACTGCTTGCTAGCATCATAGCATAACGGGAGACCTAATAATCGCGAAGCAAGATAATACTCATTCTAATGTAATATATACACAGTGAAAGGTTTACATTGGTGTTGCTAGATGTAACATATGAAATCTCTCAAACTATGAGAAAGCACTGACCGTTCAGCTCAGAGTCACTTTAACCTTCTTCAGGCCCACAGTTCATTCACGACCTCTCAGCTGCCGTAAACCAAGCGCCGCTAGTGATGTTTACGACACTGCTGCGAAAATGATATTGCACAGTGGCAACAGAGAGAGGGCAGTGTTGGCGAATAAATTTAGTTTTAGCATTTTTATGTAAAACGTAAAAAAAAGTATTTCACCTTAGCTGATTATTAAATGAATTCTATGACTAGCTATCTTTTGAGACCAGGAGTTTTGACAGAGCTTTGTCTAAAGCTCTGCTTGCTTTTGTACTCAGTCATGATGGTACTACAATAAACCCTCAGTGGCCCCAAAAGTATCTGGGCATTTAGATTAAATGTTTGTATTTAATTGCATTAGATAACAAAATATTGATCTAAGTGCATGTATTCTAAAGAAATCTGACTATACAAAAAAGTTTTCAAATATTTTATTTGCTGCTCGAGTCCAGATAAGTTTCAGGACCCCTGTATTTTATGCACTACTGTTCAAGACTTTTATTCATATAAAATGCAAAAATAAATAAATAAAATAGGCAAAACATGCCACAAAGGAGGAAATGTTTATTTTCACATTATTTCAAATACTCACAGTCAATGCACTTATCTTTGTGGGGTTGTACAAAACAATGCCAGATTTAACACGTCATTAGTCTTTTCTGCATATTGCTTTAATTTAATTTAGTTGTTAACACTCATTTCACCATAATCAGTTTATATTCAAATTGTTAAGTACTTTTTACAATCCGCTCAAAAATCTACAGAGTATTCAAGCATCTTCACACAACAAAAAAGCAGATGTGTCAACTACAAATCCTTTCTTGTGAATACAAGACAACGCTTAACACATCATTTATGTAAAAATCAAGGATTCTCTCTGCAGTCAAATGTAATCATTATGATAGTTGCGGCAGAAATTCAGAAAGCATAGTAGCACATAGAGAAGATGAAACTTTCAGTAATCCATTACATCCAAAAAAAAAATAAAATCATGACTGTCGTGCTCAAATGTTGTTATCCTAAAAAAGCTGAAAACCAAAGAAGAGTGAATGCATAAATATAAGCCCAAAATATATATGATAAATAGGATAAAAGGATAAAGTGCAGGAGTGCTCTTTCATTCACTCAACCCTTCTCTCCATCCATCCATCCAGCTAGCGGGAAACAAACATAAAACTGCAGCTGCGCAAAACAATTTAAAGCTGTGTGCTTAAGAAAACAATTACAAAAAAATATAAAAACAGACATGCATGTGAATGGCAGTTCAATCTTTGATACTTTGATTTATTAATTACCAATGGGATCTCAACACTGGTAAGCATCTACACATACATAGCAAACACACATTCAACTGAAGAGGGCACAGACAGTGTTGTCAGTGAATCACAGACAGTGTAAGAAAACTGAGTGCATGTGCTCCGTCTGTAAGGCAGGCAATCAGTGATTCAAATGAAGCTGTCTGCTAGTGGAGTTTGGTTCAGTCTCCCATTGCTCTTACTTTTGTATATACTGATATCTCACTCTATCACTCAACCACTGTGTGATTAAGCTAAAGTGTGTATTATTCTGTGCAAACTGGGCCAGGTTGACCAAAACAATACTCTGCTTGTTTTCACATATTCTAGTTCAGGGCATGCAGTTGCATGCATACAGCAAATCATACAATTTCCAGGTTTAAAAACAAAGAGAAACAAACATACAAACAATACTGTAATGTGACGTTCATAATAAAAATAATGAAAAGAAGTGAGTCAAACTCAAATCATTCATAAGTCTCTCACATATACGTGTGCTTTGTGACATTTCACTTTGTAGCATTATTTGTTTGTTTGTTTTCTAAGGAAATTCTTGTAGCAATGGTAGTACCTATTTAAAGGAACAGTTAACCCAAAAATGAAATTCTGTACATTCATATATTTCTGTTCAATAATTTACCCTCCTGCTGTTCCAAACCTGTTTTTCTTTCATGGAACACACATGCAGATCTGAAGAATGTCCAAGCTGCTCTTTTCTATGTAGCTGCAGTGAATGATGACCAGAAGTTGCCAAGCTCCAAAAATTCACAGAACTGATTAAAGCTATGGCTTTAGAAGACTTGCAATATATAAGTTATATAGAACACTATTATGTCATTTTTATATCTTGACATGCCTTGGTAACCATGACCGCTAGGTCAACAGAAGAAAGACAATCACACAGTCTTGGAAAATGTGAGTAATTGATGACAGAATTGTATTTTTTTGGGTGAACTGTCCCTTTAACATTTCTTTACTCAAGGCATTGTTGTTGCACCAAGAAGTAAACACCAATAAAATGAATAACAGTATGAATTTCTGTAGAGGTAGAGGACCCATCCGTGGTCTTAAAGAGACATGGACAGGAGAGCAGAGCAATGATCAGTCAGTTCCATGAGTTGTGTAGACGCGAGTAAGGTGTTTTAATAATTATAAAAAGCAGCAAAATAACAGGTAAAGCATTAACAAGTCAGAAGCTCAGAAACAGTTGTGCAATTGTGAGAGACTCTCTCACACATAAAGAATGACATTGTCAGGACAGTGCAAGCTGTCGGTTGGGTTCAAGGCTCTGCAAGTTGTCTGCCGCAGGGCGCCGTGGCAATTCTTGGGGTGTGGCGAGTCACAGTCGTCAGACGTAAGTTCCGCGATATCGTCTGACTGTGTGTCTGACAACTCCAGGTCACTGCGGATGCTTTCCGGCTGAGCGAGGGTGACATCTCGAAGACCCTCCCTGAGTGACACCCCTGGTGAAAGCCCAAGAGGGGAATCCAACACAACCCCGCTCCTGTGGGAACTACAGTCCTGAGGCTCCTCCCCTGAGCCACGGGCTATAGCAGCAGTGGGCGGGGCCAGATCCTCTTCGGTGGTTAAACACAGATGGCTGGGTTTAGTTTCAATGTCCACCTGGATCTCAAGGTTGGTGCCCTCTCTGAAACACAACAGGTTATGCAAAATGTGAGAAAGTAAGACTGAAGTAGCTGTTAAATGAGCCAGAGTTAACATAAGTTTAGTCTCAGCCTTACAATGAGTATACAGTACACAAAAGCTGCTCCAATTTGCTTGCCACAATTACAGTATCTTAATTGTTTATGGTTATTTCAGTAAAAAAGGTGATTGATTTTTGATTTACCTACCCATATGTTACGTAAATAAATAAACTGGTTGTTTTTTACCAAACAGCCTATAGCCCTCTGGTGCATGTTTCAATATGCACCAGACTTGATGCTGATAGCTAAAAGTCTTGCTTGCAAAACTGAGACAGGTGACACATACCTGTCAGGTAAGGTGTAAGAGGAAGTGATGGATCCTGCCATTCCTCTTGTGCTGGCACAGTCACTGGCTGCTCCCAAGCTGCCCGTCTCCCTGCCTGCACCCTCCTTCCCCAGTTCTGTTCCCTGCACCTCCAGCCTGAAACATACACAAACAGGTCATGCCTTTAAATGGAAACAAAAACACTACCCATATTTTCACTGTACATATTGTGTATTTACCAAAACAACACACAGAGTACCCCAACATGCCCTGCTGCTCACAGCAGTCTCCATACCTGCTGTATTTTCCAGTCCTAGAACCAAGGGCTCCTCCTGCTAGTGTATTGAAGTGGGGTGTGTCTCCCAGGCCTCCAGGGGCCACTGATAGGCCCTCGCTTGGAGAGGTGGTACTGAGGCCACTAGCTCCTCCCTCCAAACTGCTCTCACCCAGGCTGGGGGACTTCAGTGCTCTCCATGCATCAGCAACTACAAAACCAGAATGCATGTTTTCTTTGAAGAATGCATGCTTTCTTTGACAGCATGATGACAAATCATGCAGTAATGTCTTTCTCTTTAAATTTGAACTGATTAATTTTTTATATTTACCTGTAATAGGTCCATCATCTTCATCAAAGTCTATCCTAACACCTCTGCCTTTGCCCCGGCTCACCCCACAGCCCCCACCACGGCACAGAGAGATAGGCACAACACCATACACATATGCCAACATGATGGGAACACCAATTCCTGTGGGACAGAGACATAGTCTTTCGATATCAAGATGTAACCACCTACCATTGCTTAAACCTTATGTTTAAGCAATGTATAACCTCTTTTTATTACACTTTCTTCAATAGGTTAAGCTTTGGCTGGTTACATGACTCAGTGTACCCTGCTGGTAGCTCACGGAACTACACCTTCTAGTTGCAAAAGCATTTTCCTCTATTGATGGCTATTTAAAAGTAGCTGTGAACTTCAATAGAACGTGTTTCCTAATTAAGTATAAATTTCAAATTTATTTAATTTTAAACAGGCAATTGCTGTTTTTTTTGGACGGAAGCATTAAATGGACTTAACACTTTTTTGACCAACTTCTTTAAGTTTGTATTGTAGCACATTTTTAAGTCATTTTGAAAAACATCTGGTAAAACAATAAATATAATTTTGAATTCAAATTTGTCAAGAATACTCACCCACACTGACAGCGGCAATGACAGGGGCGGTGATGATTGACAAAGCCACGCCCCCAGTGATAGCCAGATTTCTCCTGTGGCGGGAGGTCTTCTTCCCTTCATAGTGTGAGTGGATCTGTGGTAAACAGCAGCAGGTTACAGTGCTGTCACAAATATAGTTTTATTAGCTAATATAAAAGATCTGAACTGATGTTGGTTGCCATAGATGATATCAGGTATGCAGCCTTTTAATTATGAAGGCAATAAAACTTAATTTATTACGGTTTGGCATTCTAAAATGTGATAAATGGTCTCTATAGCAACCTGGCAAAAACATTTTTTATCACCAAAGCCATTAATAGAAAGCAGCGATTCTGTCAAATAGAAAAAGAAAGTTTTGTGTAACAAAGTTCCCAGGCAGAGAACCAATGCTGTATGCCCATTCTGAATCCTGCCTGTACACTTTTACACAAGGAAGTCACTGTAATTACAGCAGGATCTAAAGCAATTAAGCTGGCCAGGCTACACAGCAGGTGGAGAAAGGGAAATTCCCAGCTGTTGTCAGTAAATTCTGTTCCTGGTCAAATTCACAGCATATCTAATTTTGGGAATCCACACCTTGCGTCCGATGTAAACCGGGATGCCAATAACCATGGCAGGAACAGCGATGCCAGCGATTAAAGTGATGCCCACCGGTGCACCAATCAAAGTGCCAAGTTGCCAAAGAATCTTCTTCTTGCGACTCCATGGCTTCTTTCCCCAGAAGGTGCAACCTGATGGACTTGGAGAGCACAATGTCCAAGAGAATTATCCTCAGGCTTTAACAAGCACATCTATTTCAAAACAGCACAATGGTGGCAGGTTTATCAGCAATGATACCTGAGGTAGTGCAGGTCTGAAATCTCCTTCATACAGAGCCAGCAAAACTCACAGCCGCACACGGCGCAGGTCATGTGATTACAGCTGCCGTCATTCATCTTGATGATGTAGGCACCACATCGGGGGCAGGGCTTGATGTCATCAGCTGAGAGGAGATAAAAGGGTCTGGATTTAGAATGTGTACAGTCAGACAGTAGCTACTGTAAATACAGTGTGCTGAGCAAGCTCTTCTTGAATGTCAGAGAAACAAGAAGTCAGTAGACTTGTTCCGCTTCAAATCAGGATAAAAGCTAGTTAAAAGCTACGGAGAACCTGAAGATGGAGCGCAGTACTAAAGGGACAAGAAAAACTCGATAAATGTGCATTGTGTGATTTGTTAAGTGTACACCCAAGTGGACAAAATGAACGGGGAGGAACACAGCAAATCATATTATACAACTGGCTGGTGGCACTTTTAAACACAATAAACCATAAACAGTAGTGCAACAGAGTTATTTTTATCCAGTAACCTATAGTTGATTTCAAAACTGTGATACTCTACAAAACAATACTAATACGTATTGGCCTTATATGCTACAGCTCCACAAAACAACATAATACATAGCAACTAAATTTTTACATTTTCTGAAAAAAATTTACCTGTTGTCACAATGCTAAAATCTTATGGATGGTTGACAGGCGTTTCTATCTGGTTGCTAAGGTGTTCAGAGTTGTTTTTATTGTGTTCTGTTTGGTTTCTAGTGTGATCTGAGTGGTTGTTTCATGGTCTACGTCCCACCCACAAAGCTCTTTGGTGTCCCTAAATATGGCTTTAAGAAATCCTTCAAAGCAAAGAATTCTTTACAGAAGTCAATTTTATCATCCTCTGGGTGAAAATCAACAGTCTGATTACTTGGACAAGTAACAGCACACAATTTGAGTTATCATTCGTGTCTGTAGCGCAAACGGGTGCGAGACAAGTTACATTTTGACATTTAAAATCTAAGTTTAGAGCAATAATAATGGTGATGCTTGTCTTCTACAAAGATGGAAGCCCATTAATGACAAAACAACAGCAGACAAACTGAATACAGGTAGAATACTCACTATGTCCCTGCTCAGCCGTGTAACTTGGTGAATGGTTACTATGTGTTCTCAAGGATAGCGCCCTCTGCTGGCGGGCAGAATCACAGGTCTGGTTAGGATGCCAAGCCTGTTTGCAGTGGTAACAAAACTCAGCACCACACCCTTCCCTTTGACACACCAGCCTGGGGCAGCTGGCACATCCAGATGCAATTACTGCGAACCTGGCAGGAGAACAATGCAAACAGGTCACAGGTGTACTCGTCTCACCTAAACTTTAAATTTGGCATTGGGTTACTATTGGTTGTAATCACAGTCCCTCCATCTCTTTCTCCAAAATAGGGTGGAATACAATAGTACTTGTACATCTAGTTTGAGCCAAATGGAATTTTTTAGTTTTTAGTTTTAAGACCAAGACATGAATGCGGCCCCAGAAAGCTCTTAATAAGATTGAAATTGTGGAACTGGAGGCTTGTCTTGTGACAACATAATTCCACACACAACAGCAATACCAACACAGCTTTTTTTGTAATGTCAAACACCTTTTATAGTCAAAATGGTACAGGCTACTACACTATGGAAAAAGAGAGGGAGAATTTATTGCCAGTCAATATGTTGTTGCTATGAGGAGTTTCCAAGTATTTCAATTCCCTTTCCTGCCCTAAGAACATTACCTGTTTCCAACTGCAGATCTCAGAGTTAATTTTCAGAACAACCTTTTCTTGGGTGGATATTTGACATATAATTAAAAAGGCTGATTTCTCCCTTTGAATTGGCAGATTAAAATACAACTTCACCCAAACAATAACTAGTATTATCAGATTATGTGTGGAAAAATAACTCCTCTTGTGTTAAGTGCATGTTTTGGCCTGTTGGCATACAGGCTGGAGATTCTACAAAGAACAAAAAACCACCTCCAGCTCATTAATCAGCTCAGCTGTGATAGAAAACAAGAAAGCAATATACTAAAACACAGAGTTTCGTAATCTGGCACAGTCACACCCTACATGTACAGACCTCTTTATACATGATTACGCCATCCCAGAACACTCAGGAATTGAAGTCTATGAAATCAAGACTCACAAAGGCACCATGGTATGCGCACACGGTCAAGTGAGTAGCTAATGATTGTCTTAAACAAATATCAGTCTTAGTTACCCCTAGCAACTCTACCTCTATGCTGCATCTCAGTTTCCTTAGCAACCCACCACATAGGGAGAATAACACAAGCTGTTCCCTTCTCCAATTGGCAGCCCTGGCCTTTCAATCAAGCTGAAGCTTAGTGGGATGATGGGTAATGAACTGCATCATGGACATGGATCAGGCTCAGCTGTTAGGACATGGCATAAGAAAAGCCAAATACACAGGAACTTGTGTATTTGTAATCAAGTGTTGGCCACATGATTACATGTAAATGCTGCAGAATATATAAACACATTTCAATGTGATTTCAATGAAAGAATAAGTAGAAGGCATGTCTGTGTGTATTTGCTGGTATATTTATAGAACGACTGATTCATTGTGATTCTTTAGTGTGAGGAATACAATAACTTCTGCACAAAATTCATTTATGATTTCTGCCTTGATGTAAAACAAAGCAGTTCAGGCATTTGGAAACAAGGCTATTAGTAAATGCAAAAATGCCACAAATACTGCATGGTTCCCAACAAACAGATTTATATCTAATGCATAAAATGTCCCTTCTAAAATCCCCAAACCATCTGAAAATCCCTTAGCATCAGCCGTGGGTTTAAAGGAAGTGACGTCGAGTCAAACATGCAGACAGAAACATGTCCCCTGAAAGTAGGTCATAAGCTCAGCATTATGACTGACATGTCTGTCATTATGACTGAAGTCTCTAACAGGTTGTAAAGGCTTCTAATGTAATCACACTCTCTCAGAATGACACCTCAGCTGAACAAGGCTTCCCACACAAGCGCAAGTGCTCCCTATTACTGTCCAATTGCCTCCTACACTAACTGAAGCATGCAGTACAGCACAAACTGTTAAATAATTCCTACTTCCTTACTACTTACCATGATTGTGACAAAAATATGCAGTACATGGACAGAAGTGTGTTTAATACACTTACACATCATATTAGTGAGTCTTCCCTTATTGCTGCTATGACAGCTTCCACTTTTCTGGAAGGGCTTTCCATTAGATTTTTGAACATGGCTGATTTGCTTTTTTTCAGACATAAGAGCATCAGTGAAGTCACTGATGATGGGCGATGGGCCTGGCACTCATCCCAAAGGTGAATACTAGGGTTCAGGTCTGGGCTTTGTGCAGGCCAATGATTTTCCCAATAAACCATTTCTCAAGCCATTTTTAGGCAAAAACAAATAAGGGCCCTCCCTAAACTGTTGCAATAAAGTTGGAAGCACACAATTCTTTAGAACTACTGTATGCTGTAGTATGAAGGTTTGTCTTCACTTAAGGGGCCTAGCCAAATATCTTAATTGGAATTGTAAATCAACATATTTTTAACCACGCAAGACGATCTCCTTTTCAAAACAATCAAAGTATAACGTATCTGACACGAATTGATCCATGACAAATAAAATGTTATTAAACTTGCCCCCTGACATTCTAACCAGACTTACCCGCAGTCAGGGGCTGGGCACCATCGGCAGTCTGGGTCTGATGCTAGGCAGCGGCGTAGCAGGAACTCCTCATACTTCTCCATCAAGGCGGGGTCGTCCAGAATGAGGGCCACCTGCCAAGGGGCCAGTCGCTCTGCACATTCTGGGCAGCTGAGCTGCACTCGACTCTCCGTGATCTCGATACGCAAATACTGCCGTAGACAACACAGGCAGGACCGGTGGCTGCAGCCCTGGAGCTCGGGAAGTTGCTCCGCAGGTTGCCGCACCAAGCAGAGGGGACACTCTAGGAACTCCTGACCACCTATAGAGGCCTGGCTGGCAGACAGTGGCTCAGAGGGGTCAGCCGCAGTTGGGTCTGAGGAAAGGTTGGTGGGCGTGGGGGGCTGGAGAAGCTGTTGTTGTTGTATTTGCGTTTGTTGGCTCAGCTGTTGTACAAGAGGAGTGCCCACATTAGCCTTGTTTCCCCTGGATCCACGTTTACCCCGAAACAGATTGTGAAAGGAGATCCTGCCTTGCTTCTTTCCAGGCCCACGGCATTTAGGATTGGGAATGCCACTAACAGAGGAGTGGGGCGATTCAGAGTCTTTTTCAGATCCCATTTCCTAGAAATTACCTTGTAACAGTGTCCCACTTGAGTCTTTAAACAGGTCACTGAGCTTTGGGTTAGAGAAGTGCTTGTGTTAAATGTTTAAGTCCCAAGTCTCAACAAAACAGACACACTCGTGATACACAGAAAAAATTGTCAAGGACTCAACAAATTCCAGTTAGTTTGCCTGTTGGGAAAACTCCATTTATAAAGTCATTTCTTCCTCTTAACTGACACGAGAAGCAAAGTTTAAACAATAAATGGAAAGATAACCCGCAAACTAAGTTTTCCAAAAGGGAAACAGAAAGAACAAAATGATGGAAAAATAAAAGCCACTCCTACAATCTTGTTCTCATAACAGTGAAAAGGAGATCAGGAAAAGTACAAAAATAAATTGTTATACCCTAAATTCATTACAGGCTGACAGATACTGTCAATTACTATTATTTAAAGAAAATTAGGAAACTAATGACAGATTGTTTTTGTAAAAAAATGAATCAGGAAACCAACTAAAAGTTGTACACTCTGACTCAAAATATTGTAATCCTTTCACAGGGCTTGATGTCTGTCCTTTATGCCGCCTCTAAATTCTGTTGCATGTAGAGCCAAGATGTTGCATGTGCTCCAGTTTTGCTGTTCCACCTCTTCTGAATCGGCCAGTCTGTTAAGGAAGAAAAATAGAACAGGAAGTTAGCACAGCGCATAGGCAGCCTGCATCAGGAGCATGCTCAGTGCATGCTCACGTACCCACACACACTCCTCCCTCTTTTCATTGTCAATCTCTTTCATTTCACTCTTAACTCTTTACACACTCCTTAGTTCTTAACAGTACTATCCAATAAATGACTTACCAGCCAATAACAATGCGATATATGTGCATAATGACAGCAGGAGTATGTAATTGGTACTGTGGTTCGAAACAATTCACAGCACAGCCAGAAGCAGAATTCAGTTATTAAATTTATCTGATCTCCCAACAGATTTGACTTGTATCTCTGGTTTTCTTTGTGCCTCACTGTTGATGACACCCTCTCATCCTCTCCCTCTCACACAAGCACAGACACTCAAGCTCCACTTCACACTGTGCTGCTAGTGCAGTTGCCATGGTGACTCCCACTATGAACACAGCAACAAGGACCCTTACTGTAACTCTGGCCCTTATAAACACATGCACACAAATATTAACACCATACATAACACAACGCATGAGCGCATGCTCCCACTTGACTTAATTAATTTATTTATACGTGAAGGGAACATCAATAAGGTTCATTTATGTCATTCTGAAGCACTGCAGAGTCAGACAGAGAAAATGATGGATAGGTTTTGTAGGTCAACGTAATGTGTGTCAATCTCTCCACTACACATTCCAACTCTAAAAATACAAATACTCGTACTGTAGTTATACAGATCTACACAGAACTCATTTAAGACATGTCCTACTTTCCCACTGAGATGACCCCCGGACTAATGCCTGCACATCACAAATCTGTTTACATGTGCAAGGGGGAGGGGACAGAGACCACCACTCTAATGTAAAGCTGAGTAAAATTCCTTTACAGAAAATATATATATATACACTTATATATATCATTAAATTATATATATTATTAAATTATATATATTATCTAAAATGTATTGTTACGGTACTAAATGATTAACATAACTATATACACATGGCATTTACATAATATTTCAAGGTACTTCAAATAACAACATGGTATATTGAAAATGTGGTTACATCCTTATGACTATATATACAAATTCATTTTATCGTGCTACCTTTTGGGGATTTTGATGTTTTCTTTCTTAACATGTATGTGAAAACATTTCAACATTATCATAAAGAATAGCTTTGAATATATTATTGAATTCAAGATTAATAACCTCATTTTAAGGACAAATAAGAGGCTGTTTTTGGATGGCTGAGGCAATGCACAGCAGTAAGCAGCATGAGCTAAACCAGCAAGCGCCAGCTTGTTATCTGCTGGCTTTAATAGATTTGCGAGGCAAGTGAATCTATAAAGTCAGGGTGACCCATTTTCTCTTTTTTTGCACTGCTTTCAGCCATAAAAGTGTCCTGTTGTCTTGACCCACTATGACAGGCTGATTCAACAATCAACCAAGTGCTCCATGGCCTACATGTGATGGACAGTACACATAATAAACAAAATACAATTGCAAGTCTGCTTAAGAGACAAAAGAAAAATTTGATGTGATTTTACAGTTATCAGGCATAATGAAAGGCCATTGTTGAATTATAGCAAAAAAGATTGAAGAAAGAGTCTAAATATAGAATATATATATATACATATATATATATAGTACAGTGCAAAAGTCATAGCCCACCATTAGATTTCAGCAATAGTGTTTAAGTAAGGAATAATAAAGACAGGTAAAATAAATATTAATAAACATAATAACATAAGTAATGGTATAATGAGCATATATAATTATTTATCAGTCTCTTTATTAGAACACAACCAGAAAATACATGAAATTTGTTCTATATAAAGTTTCTATAGGTTACAGGGGCAAGTATTTAGTGTGACCTCTCCTTACACTTGAGCAATAGCAGGAACCAGCTCTCCTAAAGCTAAATAGAATGAAACTCAAATTTTTAATTATAATCTAACAACTTGAAGACACTGTCCCTAAAAGAGCTCAAGATTAGTGCCAAGGGAGGTCACACTAAATACTGACTTTTGCCCGAAGCAGCCATTTTGTTTTGAAAATTGTGTTTTTTATTTTTGTACATATTTTCAGTATTTTGTTTGTTTGTATCTTTATAAAGAGGAGACCCAAAAATAAATAAGGACAGTTATTAAAACATTGCTAAAAACAACAAAGATGATGGTGGCTTAAGACTTTTGCACAGTACTGTAAATAACTTGGAAGTTAGATGTAATAGACCCTCACTGCACTTTAGGCTCTGTTGAAGGGGAGCATCCAGCCCAGCTAATGCTGAAGCTGACACATAATTACCATCTGCGTTCCTTGAGGCTCAGTGTGTGTGAGGGACGCTTGTAGGTGCCCAACAACAGCTGTTTCTGGAAAGTTTGTGTCACATCCCAACAATTAAGTGCAAGTTTACAAAGCGTAAGCCACTGTGTCTGTGTGTGTATTGGGCATGGCTGTGTTTGTTGTACAACAACAGTTCCTTTCTTATTTATCACTTTTAAATGAGGTTCAGATTCACCAGAAGTACCTTCAGGCTTACATGGAAGCTACAGTATGAAATTAGCAGGCTGTTTTTTCCCTCCAGGCAAGAGTTATTTAAAAATATGCTGAAAGTGGTTGGAACAATCCACAGTACAAGCTCCTAGTGCTTGTTTGCTGAGGGATCTGTGTTTTGCAGGAATAACTATGTTTGGTTTGGCTCTTGCAGATTTGATCACAGTTTGTAACTAGCTGAAGAGTAGATCAAAACAGACACAGAGGTGTGATAATAGATAGATAATCAGTAGTCAGTAATTCTGTATCAGGTCTGGGATTTGTTTTTTTCTTTTGTTTGTTTAGAAACATACAAAAAACAAAACTGTGTGAGACCAGGTTAATTATGATTTTACAGTAGCAAAAAAATATAGATTTAATAGAATCAGAATGGATTTAAACAATGTAAAAATGTTAAGTTACGACAAACGTTTTTATTCATATTCATAACATAAAAAGGGGCAAAGATGTAAAGAACTGACATGCATTACTATTCTGTTTTCCACGGACAAAGATTCCATGTGGGTGTTTTAATCAATAATGCACTGTAAGAATCGCTCTTATTGATTATTATTCTCGCACTTTGTTGTATTCATATTTTTTCCATCTTACGTATAGATTTTACATTTGAAAACAAAAAGAATTACTGAGGAAGTCAGAATGAAAGCAGATCCTAACTACAGAGACTTACTGTAACTGACATGCCCTTACAGGAACAAGGACCATCCTAACTACAGAGACTTACTGTAACTGACATCCCCTATCAGGAACAAGGATACTAGCTTTATTATCTCTAACTGTAAAGTTTAATTTCAGAATGAATGGTATAGTTTCTCCCAGACCAATAAAAATGTCATAGGGGCATTCGGAAAGAGATCAGCATACAAATCAGCATAGGCTTGCACTTTTTTAGCCATTCTGAGAGCACAACAGAGATGACAGTCTTAATCATCAAGCTTTCACACAACACAATTCACATAAATGGTCTACATCCAAATATAATTCCAAATTAAACCAAAAGGAATCCCTGCATAGCTTGGCCCCCTACTAGTGTATAATTTTACAACCCATGCTGATAAACTTATTACCGTGAGAGATAAGATCAGCACTTTCTTAAGGTCTCAGCACTTCCACCCTCAACAGACCCTGAAACAGCACCTCAGCATTTTTGTATCATCCCCAGATACAAGCTACAGCCCCAGACCGCGCACCAGCAGCTGGCTAACAGGGATCAGCCTGTCTCTGTGATACACATGTACACATACACCAGTCACATGGGCCAGTTGGTGTACAGGTGCGTTACTGGATCCCTGACCATTACATAATCACTTGAATCACATTTAAAGCTCATCAGGGGTTTATTGTTCTTAGTAAAGCCTGCATGGGTCCTTCTGTCTTGTTTTCCATGTGCATCTTTGTAATATTATAAAATTCAATGTATTGTTGGTTTTAATAATTAACTGATTAGTTTACCCAGAAAAGAAAATTCTGTCTTTACTTACTCACACTCGTGAGTTCTGTGGATCACAAATTAGATATTTTAAAGCCACTGTTCCAGGGAAATTAATATTTCTCAAAATTTCAATATAAAGGTGAGCAACTAAGGACAGAACTTTTGTTTTTAGATAAACTATTCCTTTAACAGCATACAAAAAACACTGTATTTGGTTGTGTTGTGTGATCATTGTGCTTTCACACAGACTTTAAGAACTGCTGAGAATTCTTGATCACACATATGCAGTTTAACCTCACAGTGTGACCGGATCTGTCAGCAGGGGGAAGGAAGTACTAGCAGACGGGCTAAATAACTCATTAGAAGGGTTGTAATAGTTAATGAAATCTCTTTAAACTGTCTGAATGTCTGTAAAGCAGGTGGTTGTGTTGCTGTCTTGATGAGAACCAGGTTGTGTCTGTGACATACCTTTGTTGTGTTTTTCAGTTCGACTTTTGTTAGTCTAAAAGCCAAGGAAGTGGCCTTATCAGCCTTTGTGTCAAAATCTCACGTAACATTTCAATTATCACCAGTTGTCTGTACCAGTAAATCAAAGGTTTACTAACAATAAAGCAAGATATAACATGACAAGTATCAGTTTGCCACAGTCACGGTTGCTGACACAGTAGGCCAGTACAAAGGACTACTAATAAGACAGACAAAAACAGCCCTGGTTCCTGAGAAACCAAAGATTTTGATATTATCAGTTCTTAATAGTCACATGGTTGATTATGGTAGAAAAAGGAAACCATGTGATTCAGAAAGACCGGAATTCACCATGTGCTTGGTAAGGCAAAAGAAGAACTGAAACTACTATCAAACGCAGATGTTCTGTGCATTCCATGTTTACACTGCAAGGAAAAAATGACCAAAACTCCTACACATGTACAATTACAAGGAATTCATAAAACACCGGAAAGTGCATGACATGATGAACCAGTAAGATCTATCTTTAGATTGATATTGAGGAAACAAGCCCACAAAACCTATATATTATATATGGGCCTATATATATCATATACAAGACCACATATATATTTATACAGAGAGAGAGAGAGAGAGAGAGAGACAAGCTGTAACTAAAAGTTTAGGTTTAAAGATAGATTAAAAGCATCCATACTTAAAAAATGTGACAATATGTTTTTCAGTTGGATGTACAGATTGACACATAGACACACCTGCATATACATAAATACCTAATACCCGGGATCTAAATATGACAGTATATGTTGTACTTAGTGAGAATCATCACTGAAATACATGTTATATATTTCAATATGTTATAGTGTCCTGCATAGCTCAAGCATGACAACCAAAATATCGTAACAATATAAGTATTTATAGAGGTGTTGGTCCTTTTACTGTTTGTCTAAATAGTTTTACCACATGATTTATCTTAACACAATACACAGCATGACAAAATAACTTTGATGTATCTTGAATACGGTATATAAGGCCTGAACTGTGTCAATACATAATTGAGAATCTATCACAAAATCAAAGCAAACATTTTGTCAACATAAACTCATAAAAGCAAGTATGATCGTAATTATTATGAAGCGTAACCATGACGACAGAGCCGTTTGGCACTTACCGTACAGATGGATCTGATAGTATTGAACGCAATTCGAGCACAATAGGGCGGTACGCGGCCAGCTTCCGTGCTATTGTACACCACGAACATTCAATCAACCTTCACGTAACCCTTACAAATCTCACACAGGAGGTGTCTGCTACAACACACCCCGACCGCCGGAGATGTGAGCCCTTTTCCCCTGCCCTGCAGACGATACTGGTTCAGATTATATCCGCAGCTTGATTTTCTTTTCCATCACGTCAGAGAGGAAAGCCCCTGCGCGTGACGTCACTCGCACTCGAGTCAGAAGCCCCGCCTACCGACATCAGTTCGAAACCTAAATGCGCGTCAACTTGCCAGGAAAATTGTTTTGACTGTTCAATAATACGAGTCTTTTTTTTTTTTTTTTAGTAAATGGTATCATTAAACGGTTATGTTGTTTATCGTTAGTATCGTTAGCTTAGTGGTAAACAAGGAAACTCATTTAAGCAAGAATCCTTTAAAGCCTATACCTAAAGGCTGTAACTTTCTATAATGATTAGTATAGTTAAGGCATGTTAATTTAGCATATTTGCACAAAGGATATTTATTCCAAAAATAACTAAATTAAGTTTCCCCTCAAAATCAAAACATGAAAAAAGACATCTGAAAACTTCCTAAAATGGGAGTTTTTGTGCTTTAAGAATGCATAATCTCCTCCCACCCTTGTTATACCTGAATATCTGTAATACAGAATGCAACAACTTATTTCGAAAGTAGTACAAAACAGTCACCCAAGTTTATTTAAGGTAAAGTCCTTTGTGTTTTTCAGTCAAATCTTGTTTCTTTAAAAAACACTTATTACATGGAATGATCAATTTAACTGTTAGACACTGTCAGCTTCCCTATTCCCCATCCCTTATTTTCTCATCTGGATCAAACTGAATGGGAGAAACTGGATTTCATACAGCTGCAGAAAAAGGAAGAAAAGGACCACAAATAAAATAATGATTTCACGCAGGACACAAATTAAAAAACAATAAAAAAAAAACAATACAAATGTTTTACTTTTATTCAGCAGTAAAGCTAAAGGAATGGTAATAATTATAAAATATTCACATGACCTCTACTGGACACCATACAGTACTACATGAACCTCATTCACCAGACAGGCTTTAAAACATTTTACTCTCTAAACAGGTTTACATCTCACCAGCAAATTACATAACCATACCATGTTACAGGTGTCTGGTTATTACAAAAAAGTGCTACAGAACCAGTCTCCATTACATGGAGACTTATAACCAAATGACTTATTTGTATGTGATCTTAATGAGGCATTGTTTTGCTTGAGTACTACAATCATTGTTTAATATTTCAGTGGCTGTTTTTGTCAGAGGAGCTTGCACAACAGACAGCAGATCAAAAAACATGTCTAAAGACAAGCCCACAAAGAAAAACAAAACATGAAAAGGAACCAAAGTGTCAACATACACGGAGACCATTATTACAAATAAGAGAATGAAAGAAAAAAAACAGAGAATTAGATAAAAGAAACCAGATCTTTACAGGTAGCGGAAGAGAAGGCAGCAAGGATGGAGGCAAAAACGAGGTCAGGGGACTGGGAGGCATCAACAGCAGCATGCAGGCCACAGGGCACTGTAGTACTGCACTAGAGGGGCTGTCTGCTTGTGGTAGGACTCTAGCCGAGAGCGCAGAGTTTTTTCATTGTCATCACTGCGGCGGATAAGAGGTTCCCCGGTCACCTGTATGGATTTCACGAAGAAAGGTCTGGATTAGGGATATGCAAACAAAACTATGGAGGTACAATCAAGTATTTGAGGTGGATTTTGATCAATTAAAACACTGGACTTGAGATCATTTTAGTTCCTTACATCATCTTTCATGGGTTCCTTAGGGGGGTTGAATTCTTCATGATAAGATCGCCCACTAGGCTGATGAATAAGCCTGAGAAAAAAAATACAGCATTATTTTTATGCTTTACAATTCTTACTGAAAGAAAGAGGAAATAAAACAGCTGGCTGGTACATGTCATGTCTGAGGTAAAACATTGGAATTTAAAACCAGATATTACATAAGAACGTTTGATAGTATTACGTATGTTGTACATTAAAATACATTTTTTGATCTATATTCTATAATAAAGTGTGCCATTCTATTCGGGGAATTGCACTGTTATTTAGATTATCTGTAACATTGGAACACTTGGCTTTCTGTGGTAGGTGCCGCTACATTTCTACAAATACTCAGGTCTGTTGAACCTCTTACCTGCCACAGATCCTGCGAACCAGCAGGGAGTCATCAACAGAGAATTCAACTACAGAGTCCAGTTTCTCATTACGCTTCTCCAGAAGGCCATCCAGCTACAAATATGAGAAAGAAGGCAAACACCAGTTGACATATTGACAGATATTTAGAGAATCAGAGGTTCACTACATTTTTTAAAGACAATTTAACAATACTTGTACCCACCATTTCTGCCTGCTTGACCGTGCGAGGAAAACCATCCAGTAGGAAGCCATTCTTACAAGCAGGTGTGTCCAGGTTGTTGTCTATAAGCTCTACCACCATCTCATCACTCACCTGATGGACAGGTGAAGAACGGGGATTTAAGACTGTGTCCCTTTATCCAGTCAAAATGATGGGAGGAGCCAATCTTGTGATATCAATACTTTAAGAGCCCACGACAAGCTTGTGGGAGGGACAAGCAGAAAATTCTAGAAAGTGAGATTTGACAAACCCCTTTGTACCGCAATACGCGCAATCAACATTTTTGTTCCGTTTTCTCAACAGAGACAGTAAATTTGAGAGACTGCAATGTATATGCTAAAAGTGAATAATTTCAATGTTTAGGTGTAGACTACCATATAGGATGGCTTTAAAGCAAACACACATGCAGTTACACTATTTTAAATCTGACTTTATGTGGTTACATATTTACACTAATAAATGGTTGGTTTACAGTAGAATTATATGAATTATACCAGTTTGCCCGCATCCATGGTTTCCTTGAGGCGTTGACCGAGCTCCGAGCCAGATGCCACCATAGCCCTCAGCATGTCCCCAGTAGCTAAGTGACACACACAGTATTTCTCTGCAAGCCTGGGTGCCTGTGAAAACCAAAGGGAAACAAACTATTGGAATAAACCTAGAAACAACATCAATCCGTGTAAGAACACTTCATACAACATGCTCAGCTAAAAAGGCTTCATTAATAAAAATGAATCAATACATTTTGTTCAAGTATATTCCCATTAACCTCTAAAGACACATCAGATATTTAGATGTATGGGACGTCTTAGAGGCCATATCTAAATTGCACGTCACAATCCTGTTGTAATCACATTCTTAGGCCAAGTTTTAAAGGTCACTGTCTTACTTTCTTAAACTAAATTAACCTTTAAAATCTGCAACATACATTGACCAATACAAGTGCGCAGAAATGTCAGTCAAACCTCTTTTGTTGGGTGATAAGAATGCGCAGAAGTTAAGATTATTACACGAGAGAAACGTCTACAGCTTTCTCTATGGTCACTTTCTCTGGTTCACTGCAGTTATGATGTGATTACATACGGCTCAACAGTTCAACTGAAGCCCTTTGGATCGACTCTCACCTGCGTCCCTTTCCCCGCACCGGGCGGCCCGAGCAGAATGGCTCGGATGCCTTTTCGTAAACCGGAGACGGCATCATCCGTTTGCGTGCTGGGGGCCATGATTACAACTTGAACCGGACTACACGTACTTCTCCGCACTTCGCGTCCACAAACGGGCTCGGCCAGGAAAGGAAGCGTTAACGCCTCCGTTTGCTGAGTATGGAGTCAAAGCCCCGCCTTCTCCCACTAGATCGTCCATTTGATTGGTCAAAGACCTGCCGTTCATTCACCACGTGAGTTGATTGGATGAGACCGAATTCTAATTCCGCCTAATTTCCGGCCTGTTGCTTGAAATGTGTAGTTTAAACAATTACTTATTAAATTGACATTTGTTTTAGACTGAACAAAGACTATCATATCGCTTTTGTGCTTTCGGCCTAACTTAATATTAACCTTTTTTGGGGTTAACAAAAATGAGTTTTGAGTTAGATCATGACTGATCAGTGTTTTTACCCCGATTCGCAATAAGTTTAAAATTAAATGCCCTGCGATTTTGTTTCAGGCAGAGATGGCGGTAGAGAGGCAAAGTTATATAAGTTACAATATTATATATACATATCTGCTTGCAATCCAGGCAGTTATATTGATTTAATAATGAAGCAGTTTAATACTAACTCGCAAGCCAACACAATAATATAAAACATTTAAAATTACTTGCAAAATATCTTTTGGTTTTCTCACGTATGGACAGAACCTTGCAACATTGGTACAAGAATGAAATTGATTGCAAACAAGTTGTCTAAAGCTTGTTTTATTTGAACTGTAGCTTTGCTGGATACATGAAAGCCACATTTGGAGTGTTTAGCAGAGGTCACAACACAAAACCAGCACACACGTCATATAACACCAAAGTACGTTAAGATTCCTACAGCAACGGTTGCAGAATTTTGACATTGTGTCACAAAAGGTAAAGAATATGTCCTAGAATTAGTGTCAATAAAACAAGGAGTATAAAGAATAAATTTCTTACAGGACAAACATTATTGAAAAAGGCAAATATAAAGCTATGGCAAGTTATAACCATTTAAAGTTTTAAAATGTTCATATAAAACTTACATAAAGCAAACACAAAAATATACATGGTGCACTGAAAGCTTAGAAAACATGAGCTTTGCATTAGTATTACAACTTACAGAATTAAATGTAAATGTCATCTTGATCAAGCCAATAAATGAGTTTATGTCAGGCTATTTTCCTTTTCCATTGAAAGGAATTGTCTATGACACTCAGTGTAGTTGTTCTTGCAACACGTTTCACTTGAAGATGGGCTGCTGATAGAAATGAGACATATGGATTGTATGTCATTTTGTACGATCATATTCCCTGATAAGGTGAGTCCTAATGCTGTAAGTGGGCCACAAATAGCTTTTACTGATAAGGTGATAACCGGTTAACAACCTATTTTTTTTTTTATTTAGAATAAACAAAAAATATGACCACATAAAAAAATCAGACAGGAACCGGCAGTATCTGTAAAAGTGCCCATATAAAAAAATAAAACCTTACACCCAAAGCCATCAAAGTGTGCCCTCCACTGTGTGCTTATGGCAATTTTAAAGATACACATCTTTACATCTCAGTTCTATAATTCAGCCAAAGGTTTTAGTAACTGAAACAAATAACTTGATTCCCATGGAAGAGTGAGAGTAAAGTAAAAGCCATCCCTGCAACAGCAAGTATACCTGCTTACCAAGGGATCATGGGTTTATCCAACAAATAGAAAAGCTTCCAAAATTAAGATCCAAATTAGTCTACAGGTGACATTTATAGTGTGGTTCATTTATTGATTAAAGACACAGTCTCCTGTCTTTTTTCTATTTCATGAATTCTTGCTCAGAGGACAATTATTTAGAAATTTGCAGGTATTACAGAAGGTATTCTCAGCAGACAGTAGTCATCCATATGACATTTAAATATTGATACATATAAAAACTGACAGCCTAACAAAGCAAACAAATATTTGTTAGTCTTTAAGTACGCCATGCTAATTAAAACAATATATTCATAACATACCTGAAAACCCTTGTGAGGCAAAGCATTTTATCCTTTTAAATACTGAAATGTCTCTTATGGCTTTGTTTTTCTCATCTCAATGTACATTTGACTAATGTCAAATCTAAAATGAAAAGCCTGTAAAACTGATCTGTAAACACTCTGTAACTTTGATATCATATTGCACGTCCAATTCAAACATGTACAGAATTAATGTGAAAGTAAGATCAGGATATTTTTGGTCCTTGATTCCAGGACACATGCTCACATAGGCTTGTAGCACGAATCTGGTTGCCACATGCGCAGGTCCACCAGGATCTGATTGAGCTTCTGCATCCACAGGTTCCTCTCATCTTTGGTGTCAGCACTCAGCCAGTTTCTGCAAATTACAAAGAGAAGTTTAAGTTAATTAAATCAGATTAATCCTAATCTGATCTCCAACAAAGCACAGTTCACATTACCACTGATTGGTTCTTACTTTGTAACACACAGGGTGTCCTTGCATTGGCTGACCAGTGTCTCTCTGTCATCCTCTCTCTGTGGTCTAACAGTGATGAGCTCAAAAGTATTAGGCCGGGCACAGAACTCCCTGTTAGCCGGCTCCACTTTACGACTGGTGCAATTGGCAAGGTTAATGCGACCAATTGGATTCTATGTTGAGAAGGACAGCTCTTAATGGCTATGTATAAAATGGCTTGTATTAAATGCATCAAAGATACATTGAAACCAAACTGTTATAAAAGTCTACCTTCCGTTTTTCATCATCAGGGTAAGTCCAATAAGAGATGCAGTACCCCGATAAGACACACCACCTCCTGTGCCACGCCCCAAAACCACTGACATCCTCAAACATAGTCTGAAAATAAATTCATAATTGCACAATTGATTGTTGTCATCATTATATTAATATCAAAGATTATTATAAATAAACATGTTAGCTTAAGGTTATCCAGCAAGGACTAGATAATTAACTAATAAGGTAGATGAGGGAAACTTTTGTAACATTCTACTAGCTTTCAAGAATAACTAGCACTCACCAGGAAGCCCCTTTCCTCCACCCGGGAGCCGACCTCACACTGCATTTTCAGGTAAATGTGTCCCTCCAAAGGACAAAGGAATGGAACCTGTCACGAGATTGGGAACACTGAGAATTGGAACATGCAAGAACAGAAACATGTCAAAGAAAGCAGCAGGTACAAGGCAAACATTTAGCCAAATTAAGCTAGTAAGTTTCCAAAACAAAAGGTATTGCTGTGCTCCCAGGACATTACATAAGCCACTCAGTGACATTTAGTAATACCAAAGAAAACAAGCCTTGCTAGCCACACAACAACCCGTGTTACTAAACACTGAGCAAATATTTCAACCTTGTTGTGAAACAAGTCACCGAGCAGCTCTCTCACACTTCCTTCATATATGATCTAAAAGAGAGAAAGGACTGCATGTGAAAGTGTCCAGCAAAAAAGCAGCATTGTGTGGGAGAAACAAGACAGCAGTGTTAAAACTGCAATAAGCTGGTGAGGTCACTAATGCTGTGGTTAAACCTTTCCTTCTGTGATGTCAGCAAGCATTTAATCAACTGTTTCCCACCAGGTCAGTGTTAGTAACTCAGTGAAAAGTTTGATTTGTGGAAGAGCTGAAGTGATAGACTAGGATTGACAGAGAGAAAACGAAGCAATTTTTTAAATGTACCTTCTCCAAGGGAAATTTGTTTTTCCCAACAGAAGCTAGGGTTAATTTGTGGGATCCAACAAGGACAAAGCTACTGGTTCGCACTGCGTTTGGACCTCCGGGGCTAGCCATAACTAAAAACCAGAAAGAAATGTTTATAAAAATACTTTGGAATAAAGGTAAACTTGAATTAAACAGATTTAGATGGAAATACTCACCAGGTGTTTGGAGGTTGCTCTTCTGTAATTTTAATGGAGAGAAAAGATCATTTCAGTACATTTGGTCTACTTAAACATTCTATCGTTTTTAACAAATGCTATGGCACGGTAGCATTACACACGATGAACACAGCACGAATCATGTAGGAGAGGAAATGAGGTAAAAAAGTTGCTTTCTACTAAGAGTATACTACTACTAAATGCAAAAGAATTTTCTCAGATGTATGAGAGTACTGATAAATGTTTTGTTGGGACAGCAGCCAATTGTTTTACTGAGTAACAATTGTAATTTGACTATTTTCTATGCATTTTCATGTACTATAACTGCAACCATATGACATTATTCTGAGATTTAATTGTTTACTTTGAGGTATGTGTTGAGGTTGAGACAAACATAAGTGACTTACAGAGATGGCGAGGAACCTCTTTGGTGTGATAGCCTAAGGAATCAAAATGTCATTTTCATGAAAAACACTAACTGCTGAACATTATTCATAATTTAGTACTTATGCATTTATAACGGCTTTTAATATACAAACACTGTAATATACAAAATCTACAACATAATACAAAAGGTTTTATTAGTTGTATAAACAAAACTACCCTTCACACTTCATATTTGGGCAGACCATACCAAATATAAAAAAATAAAAACTATGTGTGAACCAGCAAGTGATGATTTTAAAACCAGCAAAGCATACCAGCAAGCATGCTTCCATGATTTAGTGCAGCCATTCAATAAGCCTTAACTTAACACACCACACTTCCATTTATGTAGAGTTACTGTAACATAGTGAGCCCAAGTGATCTACCTTTGACTTGTTGGGCTTCTTCCTCTTGTCAGAGTTCAGCTCCCGTTTCTGAACCTGACACATGGGGAATCAAACACTTACTTGATAGCTCTAATAAAAACTGATTCTGCATCAGACACATGCCTTTTACTTGAAAATAAATGAAGCTGTACTTACCAAATAGTAGACCTCGATATCAATCTCAAAGTCATTAGAAACATCAGACCTGCACATCAGAAAGATAATGTTTAATATAGTTACAGAGGTGTGTTGATATGAAGACTAGTCTGATACCAAATTACTCACAAGGTGAATTTGGTAGTGAAAGTCAGAGCATCTCCACTAAGGGCATTACGTGTGTTTGCCAGAGGAGTCGCCACTGTATTCTCCGCTCCAGCACGAATCATGACGAAGAAATAATGGTTTCCACATTCTTACCACAAAACAAAACAAAACAAAACAAAACACTGTGTTAACTAACTGTGAATCAACAAACCAATACATGTCAAACCTGCAAAAATGACTTGAGGGAAAAAAAAAAAATTATAAATTCAGAGGCTTTCCTACCAGGCTTGTTTGCAGCAGAACAGATAAAATCAGCCTTTAGGGGGAGTCGCAGCTCTAGGACTGAGATGGAGCCCTTAGAAACAGGTACTCCCATATCCACCTGAGCACTGCAGGTACTTTTCTTCTGGGCCGTTGGACCCTCTGCCTTAAGTAGATCCAGCTCAGCCTTGAGAGCAGCCCTCCTCTCAGCTAAGACAAAACAAAGAGGTGTTTACACTCAAACTGCTCAACTGATTTACATGTGTGACCCGCTGCATCACTGTGAGTCACTTTGACCAAGACACACAAATAATAAAGTGTATCATGTTCACTTGTGTGGTACAAAAAAAAAAAAAAAGAGTCACTCACTGGCAATAAGCAGTAGTCTCTCAGCCTCGGCCTCTACTTGAGATCCTTTCCCATGTTCCTCATCTGTACAGCAGTTGAGAGCCTGACTGGCCTGATGGATCACAGTCTGCTGCAGGTTCATCTCATTGGTCAACATCTGAAATCAATATTTAGCCTTATCAATCTCCCAGATCAAGAAGCTCCTAAATGATTAATATTTATGTTAATGTACTATCAGATATAAACTGACCTTCATTTTCTGCTTAATGTTGATGTGACTGGGGCTCCCAACTGTCTCGATCCTCTGTTTAACATCCTCTTTTCTCACAATCACTTGTTTAACATGAGGTCTCTCAGACTCAGTTTTAACCCTGGTGGACCTGTAGGCATCAATGCTGAAATCCAACACAACCATTTAATAAACGCAACCTGTTATAGTGATTTCAGATCAGTATTGGTTGAGGAGATTAAAAGGAACATCTCTACTCACCTGTAGAGAAGGTTCTGGTTCGACTCCTCATCTATGGCATCGATGCTGTCAGATGATCCGGCTTGTAACACGCGTGCCATTTGAAACTTGCTGGGCCTGGAAACAATCTCAGGGGTGGATGTCTTCTCACAGAATGAGCTGGCAGGAGTTGAAGTCTGGACCAAAAAAATAGACATTTAATTCCAATCTTTAGAGTATTTGGTGGGATCATTAATAAGCTACTAGCTTAATGAAGGTCCTCATGGCTCACCATGAGCTTCCTTTCAGGGCTCTTGACCACAGCAGCCACTGTCTCTGCAAGCGGAGCAAGAAGAGACATGGAGGAGATGTTCAGAGCATCTTCATTATCATCATCGCTGTGCTCCTCATTCTCCTCAAGAACTCCATCGAAGAGCTCATTTATCACTTCAGAGTTAACAGAACCATCCACATTCATCTCAATCTCATGCACGTCTTCTTCAGCTTCTGCATGACAAAAATGTTCATTAACAACATATTAGGATAAGCGATATACCAAATATTCAGGATGATTTCACTAGAAATACAAAATGAAGCAACATGGTGAATATACTGGAGTCTTTATACACTAAGTTTATGTAGTCTTTTGTCACTACAAAGTGATACACACAAAGCACTCAATGTTAAAGCTAAAAACCAAATCTACAGAACATGTTTACCTTTCACTTCCTCTTTCACTTCTGGCATTTTTACTGTTAATTGTACTTGCTTTACTGGACTTGGGAGAGCATGCTCCATGCCTAAAGGAGGACAGAATTTCTTTTAACTACTCATTTTCCAATAACATTAACTATTAGTGTCATGGTAACAAAACAGCCTGATGAAAACACAGGAGTCAGGGCACATAATTAAATCAACAATAAAAGAGTCAACCAGACCAGATGCTTTAGAAGAACACAGCGATAAATTATATTAGGTTTAAATAATGAATTACCTTTTCCACCAGCTTTGGAAGGGCTGTTAAGTATTTCAGGGACGGGTGCAGAAATTTCACTTTGTAGAGGCAGTTCAATTTCCTGAGGATTGGAAATGGTAACGTTAAGTTCTTTGGCTTTCTATTCCTTTCCATTTTTATTTTAATTTTGTATTCATTTATGTGCCCGCCAATAAGCCACTTGAACAGACTCCTCATACGAGTCTTAATTGCTCCTCATTTGAGTGTTAATGTTAGTAATTATACAACATAAAATTGATATTTACTGTTCAGTAAAGGATTATGTGGGCCATAATTTCTTTCCCTTCTCTTTTGTAGTGTTCAGCCTTCATGCACACTAACAGCTAACCTTGGTTTCAGGGTCGTTCTTAACATCAGAAAGATCTTCTTTGCTTTTCCACATTTTGCCTTTTTGAAATCGATTACGAACTTGTGCCAGTTCTGCCTCTCGCTCCTACGTAAATAAAAAAAATAATTTGTTGTATTGTTTTATATACAGCCGAATTAACATAAATTTATATTTTAATACATAAACAAATCAAGACTACATGCCATTTTCTGCTTCTGAGTGAGAATGGCTGTGCTGGAGGTGCCCTGGACACCCCCGAGCTTCTCTTGGAGCAGCCTGGACTTGGGTGTGGCAGAGGGAGTGTCCACAGTAGAGGGAGTGGCCGCAGGTGTGCGAATCTGACCTCCTAATGTGGAAGGAGTGCTCTGATTACGTTCCTGGCACCTTTCCCCAAAACGCTCCAAAAATGACTTGACACCTCCTGAAGGTTAATATAAACAAGCATTAACACATGCATTTCTGTGCATGAACATGTAATAAGCAGAAGTGAAACTCTACTGACCTGAAGCACCAGCTGGGCCTCTGTGCTGTAAGGGTGTTGCATCCTTTGTAAACCTCTCACGACTTTGTGGAACTACAGCGGCATCAGCAGAAGAAGAGGGTTTTGGTGTCAAAATTGGTTTTGAAGGACTTGAATTAAGTGTTGATCCTGAATTCAACTTGTTCGATGGGTTTTGATTCTTCAAAGGGCTCTGTGAGATGTGACCTCTAAGAGGACTAGAAGATGAGGCCGTCAAAGATTTAAGTGGACTGGAGGGCTGGGTGGAAGAAGAAATTTTCAGTGGACTGGAAATAGGGGATGGAACCGCTTGAGTCACTTTGGGCTGAGGCAACTCGGTCTTCTGAGGACTAGGAGGAACCACTCTGGTTGACTTTACTGGAGAATAAACCACTGACTGTAAAAACAAACATCTATTAGTTTGATCTAATAGTCAATAGTTAAATTAGAACCTTTTAATTCTTGTAAAATCACCAAAGAAAAACAACTAAAATGCTACAAGCTTAAACAGGTCTCCTTTTCGCACCATCAAAAGATATTAAGATGATTGGTCAACTCACAATGTTATGTAATAATCAATGCATTGAGAAGAATCTGCTGTTTGGTGTGACTCACCTGTTGACTCCTGTCAAAAGACTTTTGTGGAGCTTTTGTGGTTGACTGGGGTTGTGTCGCAGTCAGACTTGGCTTTGTACTGATGTTTGTTGCTGCACAGGCTGAGGGGCGTATACAAGCTGTGCCAGGCTGCACTTGTGCATTGTCCCGGCAAGGGGGCGGGTGACCAAGATCATCTTCCCAGGAGCTAATAGTTGCAGCAAGGTTTGCAAGTCTACCCTTTCTTCCAACGGGGGGTTCAGAGTTTGTAGAAGCAGGAGCTGGTGGGAGATCTACCTTCTGGGACTTAAGAGGAGATACAGCTACACTCTCTGAAACTGTGTCAGTGGTCCCTAAAAACAGAATTAATAGAATTTGACTCTGTCATTCTAAGAATTTTGTGTGATTACATATTTAGTCCTCCAAGTTGCAAAACCGTACTGAAAAATGTGTGCTTGCACTATATAACTGTTAACCTAAATAATGTTTTTTGAAAAAAAAAAAAAAACACACAGGAAACATGCAATACTTTGATATTCTCAAAATGCCCAGCCAGACAATTTCGTAGAATTTGAATATTTGCCTCTTCCATCTGAGCCATACTTTTAATACCCATTAACTACACATAAAACAGCTGCTAAGAGGTGCAACCACGATGGTCAACAAGTGGGCTGACTCGAAGTGCCTTAGATGTTGGTTGATATACTGGTTTATTATTAACTTTAAACAAAAGCAATCCAGCCTAAACTTAATACATTAATACAATAGTACCATTACTTTCAGACTTAAAATAAGCTGTATCAATGTATCAGTAGTCACAGGCAGTTGTCTACCCTTTCCTTTAGTTTTAGAATCAAATGGCATGTCCAGTCTGTTCGCTAACTGCTTTTTCCACAGTCTGGCTATGTGACCTACCAGCATTGTCCCAGTACTGCCTCTGCTCAGCCAGTCTCTGTAGACGAGACCTCATACTGGAAGGGACTGGAGCTGGTGTGTCTCTCTGAGTATCTCTGGCTCCATCTAGAGAAGAATGCTTCACCACACCCTCTGTGTTCTTTGCAGGAGATTGTGGAGAGTATCCCACCATCTTTTCAGTTTCTGCGAGTGGGTGAGTGGGGATCACCTCTGGTTCTGGGATATAACGGGCAGCCCTTTGCTCCACTGGCAGAGGGCGAACACTGCTTGGTGCCACAGGTGGCTTTTTGTCTGTCATAGGCTCAGGGGCTGTAAAATGTGGGGTCACTGGTTGCTTGTTTTCTTCCTCAGCAGTGAGGTTATTCTCATCTGAACAGCGACGCTTTGAGGGGGACGGTTTAGAGGAGGGAAGGGCTGTTTCAAAAAAGCTTTGTGTTAGATTATACAGCTAAGGGAAAACCAAAGGCTGAAATAAAAATAAAATTACATAAGTTTTAATGAACATATAACCTTTTTCAATGATAGGCTCACTAATGACACAGTTTGTATCCACAAGTGGCTCCCTTGTCCTCTTAGCCATTGGACGATTGGCCGCTGTGGGTCTCTCTGCCATCTTCCTTTGGAGATTTTCTCTACGGGCACGTGTGCGCTCTAACAGTTTCTGAATGAGCAAAAATGACAAATGAGTTTTACATTACATCGCTATTGTCTACACGATAGTGCTGTAATAATATCTGTATGTAAATACTATATAATGATTTCACAATGGGCGAGGCTTAAACAGCATTCAAGTACCAAAAGGTTCAAAGTTTCAGTTCCTTTATAAAGCATGGGCCCCGTGACTTATCTGCACTGCTTGTCTTCTAAGTGTGAACAACTACTTGTTACAGCCGATCTCACAGACTATGAGATTAACAGCCCTCTTGCTGAGCAAGACCAAACACATTCCTGGTGCGTTGCTGTTAGTTTGGCTGCCTCCCAGGGAAAGGATGGAAATTTCAGTTCATTTCAGTTGGTAAGGGATTCACGGCCATGGAATTGTCACGTGATCCAGTAAAAGAATTCAATTGGCTGTAGTCAAACCAAGCTTCCTGTACACTGCCACAAATCATGGCCACAGCCCTGACAGCTATTCGTTTAATTCTATTAAACTTACACATAAAATACACGTCTGATATTAAATGAAGAATTGCAAAATTATAATTACTTTTATACAATATTATACTAATTATTATTAATTATATAATAGATTAATAAATGCCAGAGCCCACTTTTAGTTACCCATCACCCTTTTCAACTTACAGTTATTAAATACATTTTTTAATAGCCCATCGTCATCGTTGACATTTAAAGCCAAGATCAGCTCTGTAGGCGCAATAATAGTATTTAAACCTATGCTGAAAGAACGAAGTCAAAACAACAGGACACACAGTTAAAGTCACAAACAAAGCAAATGTGACATTTTTAACGATTCGACAGAGTAACTTGATTGACAAAACTAACAACACATAAATAAACAGATCTTTGAAAACAGCGCATTAAATTCTGCTAAAGTAAATCTGCCTTTTATTATACGCGACCTTACTAACGAGAAAACACCAGTAAAGTAGACCAGTAAGGTAAAGAACAAACTTTACACTTAAACCTGCAAAACGACAGACTTTTTTGTCTTAAAAGTAACACCACTTCATTGTGTTACTTATAAGAACGTCAAAGACATTTGTGACACAACCGACTACTGTAAATGTTTGCCTTTATAAAAAAAATCCTTTATCGAACAGCCTTGCTAAGTAAAACGTCGCATGGGAGACTTACTTCGGTAAACGGATCCATCCCGATATGCAGTCCGATCGATCTGAATAAACAACGCACAATCCTTTAATCCTCTTCGTCTTTTTTGCCCGGTGAAGGAACAGAAATGTCACCGATCGCTCTCGCGCGCCACGCACGCGCCCCTCAGCTGTTTGAAAATTTTGAATTTAGCGCTTGCGCACTTCGCCCTCCCCAACGGTCGCAGACGCGTCGATCAACACAACGTGAACCAATGAGAGGCCACGTCGGTAATCAAGCCACGCCCACTCACCCTCTACTGACACTACATGAGCCATAACAAGATCGCTTCCATTAAAATGAACAAAACGTTTTACATTTCAAGCGAAGAAATGTGATTCTTGTTTATGTATCACTGTCCACCAAATCCACCAATTCTTGGTTCCAGTCCAATAGTTTGTCTGAAAACATGAGTACATGTTTGATCCTTTTTAGATTTTAGTTCCCATTCATTGGTCGTCACTGTTCCTCAATACGATTGAAGCGTGTTGACCATAACAAAGATTGTAATTAAATATAAACGTCATCGGTAAAATGTATTTCTGTTATACTAAACCGAAATGAAAACATATTTTGTAATTAAAAATTATTATTAAAATAAAATCTAGCTGCAAGCAATTTATTAAAACAGTATATGTAAGCTGAACACAACCATTTTGGAAATATCATGTTTATAAAAACCAGCAGTTAACACAGTAAGAACTACATCCCATTTCCATATACAGAGATTAGGACTTAAATGTGTATTTATTTTTATTTCGTATCTATTACCATTTCTGTTTTTTAAATGCTTATTGTATTTGTAGTATCATATTGATTTGGTGTCACTTTTGTGACATTTTTCATATCATATTTATTTAATAATATATATTTATAATACATATTTACATACATTTAATATGCGTAACTTTTTTTAATGTTCTGTTTTATCATTTTCATAGACATGTCTCCACACACAAGCCAATCCAGCAGATGGCACTGCAGATAAAGACAGGCCAGCCCAGACTTGCAATATCAGAAACCTAAATTCTTTCTTTATACTATGAAAACATGGAGACTCACACGTTAGTGCTGTAGTTTCCATAGTTTTTTTTTTTTACTTTTTCACACTCCAGTGTATTAAATGTCAACAGGTGCAGCAACAAATACATTTTGAATGTATTCCTGTGTATTCCTTCCTGTGTATTCCTACCATGTACTTGCCTTAAATATTTGAACAGTTTGGTTAGTTTAGTCATCTGCACGATCACTTCACCCTTTAAATGTCATATTTGATAAGCTATTTTCATTATGTACATGAGTCATGAGTGACCAGTCAAGACCTTTCTTTCCGGAAGTCCTGGGCTGGAAAGTTACATGGAGGCAAATGAGTCACTGTTTATCTTTAAATGACTATTTAAATCCCTACATGCTGTACTGTCCACTCTTAAGAAAAGAAAAAACACGTTTCTGACTTGAAAGTAGGTTCTTGTTTCTCACATAAAGCACCCCAACAAAACAAGGCAGGTGTCAGCACGTGCCATTTTCATCAAATTGCTCTCTTCACATTAACATCTGCCACAATTTGGGACGTTATCTTGAAAGTGGTCATAAAAATCAGTCATTACAGTGACTCATCCACCAAGAACAGTAAATGGCTCACATATTACAGAAAAGAACAGTGAAAATAGGCCAGAGTCAATTTAAATTCTTTTATTTATCTTAAAACCAAGATGGGGGGAGGGGGGTTCAAAATGGGCACAATGATAACAGAAAATTAAAGCAAAAAATAAAAGTCAGAACTGACCAGTCTCCCGCCTCTCACTTCCTTCAGTGTGTCTGTGGGCTGAACAGTAGAGTGATAAAGTGTACACATGTCATGTGTGGGTGTCAACAGCCAAGCCAACAGTAAAGTTTTACTGATCAGCCAGCAAAGAGCAGCTATAGAAAGTGAGTACCTAACACAAGCCAAGTATCCTCTTTCAAACACTGTATGTACTGTATTTGAATATGGATGTGGGACGGTCCTAAGGGTGAGGGCTTTTCTAAGATGGACTGAATATTGCACTCCCCAGAGATTAAGAAAATGAAAATAACATGGCTCCAAGGAAAAAAGTGTCTAACCCAACCTACACTCCTGACAAGACACACTAATTATAGTGAATAAATACAGCCGACATATTTAAAACCTAGACTAACCCCAAATTAAAAGTGATTTCAAGGGGGCAATTGCTGCATCAGAGAGGAACTTCTTAAAAACATTTTGTGCAAAAATATCATATGCCTACTTTAGAGTTGTTTCTGTAACAAAATTGGCTATTGTTTGACGAAAGTTTAACAAAAGAAATAAAAGAACATGCCCGTTAGTAAAATTCATAATAAAAATCAACAATGACAGAATTTTTATAACTATAAATATTTCATCATGGTTCAAAGCACTCATTCTAAAATAAAATAAAACTGTAATCCCATGACTGAAATGTGTGAAAATCTTGGGGAACTTGTCTATATTCCTGCCCGTGACTGCTTACACTGGTTTAACAAGCAGGTTGTGGGCTTATCTGTGTGCTTTGACCCTTCTCATTGATACTGCTGGTGAATCCAAAAGATCAGCTTTCATTCATTACATTTCTGTGATCAATTAGCCATGTCTGATTGTATAAAATCACCACAATTATAACCCACAACTTTTGTCCCCTCTTTACCCTGGTTAAATTTCAATCTATAGTTTTGTGTGACTGACAGAATGACGCATTACTGGACACAGCAGTTGTGACCGTTGGCGTCTTTGAACCGCAGACGCATCTTAGGTCTGTATTTCTCGAGGTAAAGAAGCTGTTTGGAGTTGAAGGCTCCACGTCTCTTCCTAAAAACAAGGAAGCAGATTAGAGTTTAAATCTACTTAATGTAGAATTTGACAAAACAAAAAGCTACTTACTGTCTTATAAACTGCACTGCATCTTCATACTTCATGCCACACTCAATTAAGGCTAAAGCAACCAGCACAGGTGCTCTGCGAAGAGAAAAGATTTCAATACACAAGGTTCACTTCATAGCCAAGAAAGCAGACTGCAATTTTTGATTTCTCACGTACAAAACACCGCCCCCCCCCACCCCAAAAAAACAACAACAACAACCTTCTTCATCTGGAGAACAGCACAACCACAGGCTCATTTCAAATGCTACTGCTGTTTGCCCCTAAAGGAACTGGTGAAAATCGAGCTCAGGAAAATGAATGCAGCTGAAGAGAGCTGGCCCACACTGGTTATACTATACTAACAACAGCCCACCACAGACGTTTGCATTCTGAAGGCGAGACTGATTGCTAGTGTGTATGTGGGTTTATATAAAGGTGAAAGAGGCTAAGTGCTAAATATGCAAGAGGTAACAAACGCTTGAAGAGGGGGTTTGAGAACAAACACGTCTCATATGCACCTATAAAGGTTTATGCTAAGAGTGAATCCAGCATGCTGTGTGGATGTGCCTAAGAATTTTACTGTTTGGATTTTCTGTCAATCTCTACAGAAGTGAGTAATTACATTGCTTATTTTCCCCCTAGCTGACCTCTTTGATTTAATTCATTTTTTAAAAATCTATAGATTGAAGAAAGCACAGACAAATTAGGACTGACCGGCCCAACCCCGCAACACAGTGAACAGCGATGCAGCATCCCGGTTCCTCTCTGAACTTAGTCTTTAACAGGTTTAACCAATCATCAACAATCTGGGTGGGGGGTGGAGCTCCATCATCAAAGGGCCAGTCCTGCAGACATGACAAAGGGAACAAACAAAAAACAAGCAACTTAGATTGTGTAAATGCTTTAATGCCTGTATGCAATGTAGAGTATTTAAGCCCAATAGTGGGAACATCTGGAAGTGAGGAACAGCTGAAGAACTTGAGCATTCAGACTGATGGGAGATGTTTCATATTAGGCCTTCATGTCAGGGTAACAGACAGTGAGCCCCACAGGCCCCACAAGTTCTGAGGAGCAAAGCATTGTGGGAGAGCAGTTCATGAGCAGTTTTTGGGCAGTGGGCCACACAGTTCTTGCCTCCTTCCAGCTAAAACCACAAAACAATTAGTGAGAGTATGTTGAGAGAAGATGGAAGATACGCTGAGACAAAGGATAGGACATACCTAGGTGATTATGAGATAATATGAAGCTGAAAGATGAGATACATAGAGAGGAGTTAGGAGAGGCAGTGAGACAGGGAGGTGGCAATAGAGATACCAGGGGCAGAAGGTATCAGGTTTACTGAAATGACGCAGAAGTCTAAAATCTTCCTATGGGAGTAGCATGGTTTTCCGGCAAATCCATTTGAATTACTAATCACTTCTTTTCACAGAATTAATTAACACTTTTATGTAGTTATCTAGATCCTCTCTGATTATCCAAAGACACGAGTATGTAAGAAGATCTGGGTTTGGTAATACTTACAAGCAAGTGTGTACGTGTGTGAGAAAGACACTTAATGAAAACGGACTTGCTGGCTCTGTCTGTGCAGCTGTCTGGCCTAACACACTCCCGCTGACCTGCAGACTGCTTCAGCTCACAGCCGGCTTGAACAGGTTCTCCCTTTCTTACTCTTTCTGCACTTCCCATACACCAAACCCCTCCTTTTCAACCCTTCTTTCTTCATGTACATGTTTTAAGCAACCTCCTTCAAGTCTGAGTGTGCCACTTAAAAAATACAAAGGTTCCTTTTGCCTCTGGGGATGAGGAGCACTACGATACACTGAGTAACATGGATATAACCATTTTCTTAAGTACTGAGTATTAAGTAGGCAGATGGCAATAGGCATATATCCTTCAGAGAATGTTGAAATAAAAATTGTTCCCTTCTAACACAGTTCCTTCCTTATAATTTCCAAATAATGCTCTGTGGGTCATGGAAAATTATAAAACACATTACATAAAGGGAACAAAGGCAGAAGCTGAAATTTATTCTTTACATGAGAAAAACACTGTGTGGTAAGCTTGACTTAATCCCCAGGTCACACAAAAATACAGTGCAGACATTCTGAGATTATGGTTTTTACATCTGTAGATGTCCAAATATCTTCTGTTTACCAACCTAGCCCAAAAAAGGACAAGTTACAGGTCATCAGAGAGGGTAAATAAACCTCATCTGTGTTATCCGGGCTTTTCCATCCAGGTCAGGACAAGATAATGTCAAGTGTAAATAAAGACTCAGCATGCAAAATAAGTTTCCTAGGAAAAGAAGCATCTGTTGCACACACCCTCATACAGCCCTTGTTGCTGATATCAGTTCAGCTCTGGGTGAAACGACCTACGTGATCAGAAGGACAAAGAAGCATGCCATGTTGTTTCTCTCAAACATGCACTCATCTCAGAAGAGATCACAGTAAGAAAGGCTGAACAGCCTTCTGCAGTCACATACATTCTCTCACTATATTTAATAGTTAATTAAAAAAGATCAGCAACTAATAATACTGAATAACTGAAAATGGTGCACTCATTATGGTCTGATGGGTGGCGTTAAGTAGCAGCAATGGTTATGTAGGTTGATGCAGAAAGACTGCTACCAGAAGTTGTAGTGATGCTTTTGTCTTACAGAAAGAATGTATAATTAATATATATTAATTATAATATATATATATTGTTATTAGATTTAACAAATTTATAGCACAACCGTATTGCATACTGTACATCACATTTATCAAGTTAACGCATATGGCATCTTTCTTCAATATTGTGCAGTCATAAATTGCACTGTTAAATAGTTTTCTTCTCAAATGTACAGTTAAATCTACAGGTTAATTCCTGTACTTTCAGCCTCAAGGTCAGCTGTGGGAGTTTAAAGGACATACACAGACAGCACTCACCAAGACCTGGATGCCCTCCTTCTCCACTGGCGCCTTGTCATAGGTGGCTTCACATACTCTCACCAGTGTGTTTACCCCAAACTTCTTCAGCTCCTGAGAAGGGAGGGAAAAACGTGTGAGGGGAGATATTTGGGTTTTCCATTTTCTGACATGTTCACAAAAAACAAACACATGAGAAGGCTTTCACTTACCTCAGTAAACTTGTTGAGAGTGGAGTTGGTGGGGTTGTGTGTGATGAGAAATCTCATGCACTCATAGGAAATCTCAACAGCGGCAGGGCGATTCATGTTGGCAAGACGTCTTTAAAACAATTACAATGAAGTACTTATGAATCCTGTTCAGTTATCTCAAAAAAAAAAAAATCTTTGGCTCAGATGTCAGCAGTATGAAAATTTAAATAAATAAAAAGGTGTAATGGTGGATGGACACTACACTACAAGAAGTACAAACAAAAAGGAGGGTGGTCTAGTCCACAATGTTCAAAGGGTGTACAAAAAAAGATGAGAACTGAAAGGAAAACTAAAGAAAAATGGGAGACTATCCTTCAGTCATCCAATAGAGACAATTGAGATTACCCCATTCAGGAGAAGAGTTTCTGATTGGCTACAGAGAGGAAAAACAGTATGGAGGAAGTGAAGCAGGTGTGCTTCAATGTGCTGAGGCAGGTGACTACGCGTGATCCCAACAAGGTATAGGAGACAGACAGGACCCAGTGTGGTGGCTGTCAAGGGGGCTTCTGGGTAGCGTAGTCCCGCAGGTGGCTAACAATTCACTTGTCCACAAAGGTGAGGTGCTGAGCCTGGCAGAACTCTCCGCAGATGGTCACAAACGCCATATATGTGTGAGCCGAATCAACACAGAAACACTGAAAGGAAGAAATAAGATACAGTGAGAACAGGATTTCAAGGTCTTCAATTGAACAGGACATTAAATCTCTAAAACATAACTTTTAGAATACAACAGTTCACCTGGGTGATTCATCTTTCTGCTGTGTGAACCAGACAGTGTGACTCGTCCCATTGACAAAAGAAATTGGAAACAGGCAGGTGATTACAGCAGGACTAGGACATCAAGACTCCCACACCCTGAGGTGACAATGTTCTGTGTCATGCAGATGTAAGGTTTGACTATTAAATGCAGTCCTTTTGCCTCAAGAGCAGTGCACATGGGAGTAAGACAGTAAAAGAAAAAGGCTAAAGAAAGTGAGGGAGACATTAAAGGACAACACAGGGAAGGCTTGTTTCTGAATTTCTGAAAACACAAGTGCAAGTTACAAGGATTAAAGCCAGGCAAGACTTCAAACAGTCTCAACTGTTTTACAATCCCACGCTTCTCTCCTGAACACACCACCTCCATCCCCCATGCACAGATTACTAAAAGGACACCCACTAAAAGTAACCGAGTCATCTTGGCTCCATGCTCTACAACAGACTGAGTAACCCTATTAAAAGAAAAAAAAAAGAGGACACACAATGAAAGTCTTCAGGATGCGATACTTAGACATGTTTAAACAGACAAGATTAAAAAAAGAAACATCAGAAGACTGTCAGCAAGCTGCAATTCTCTGAAGGAAAGAGGCAGTCTTGAACTCGAGATCCAACAGATGCCGTTGAATAGATGGCAAGAAAAAGAGAAGTGGCCTCTTCAGAAGAAAAAGAAAGTAGACTAGGAATGTGATTATCTTATCAAAAGAGGTCCAGAGTTAAAAGCTTGGTCAGGACTAGCTGTACAGGAGCACATTTTCAAAAGCTTCTCTAGGGGCCAGGTGGTAAAGCAAAGGTTCAGGAAAGATACTGAGCTGTACTAGGCCCTACTACCACTTTAGGTTATAGGACAAATGAACAAGACAATGGCACTTCTTACACCAGGTATTAACAGCCATTTTGGTGATCTGGCAATAATTGTGCCACCTAATATTGTCATGTGTCTTATGTGACCACTAGGGATCAGATTTTGTCAAGGGGGAATTTCAATTTGTCATTTATGATCAGATCACCCACGATGAATGTAAATGCTTGGTGTAAATGTGTCCAATAAGAAGCTCACTTAGATTTCCATGCAGTCAGCAAAATGCAGCAGCTGTCTGAAATGAAGCTCCTCGGCAGGGCCTGTTTCCTCCTGCTCTACTTTTACTAGGAACTCATGCAAATCACAGAGACACATTTGCAAGCCACTCCTGTAATTGCTACTACCAGAACAGATGAGGAAGAAACATGTGCACAGTAACAGACAGTGAGACAGGAAGAGATAAAGAGAAGACAAAGGCAGACAGACGAGTAATGGTAAAAAAATAAATGAAATTTGTGACAAAATCGAACACATGTAACAGGACAATAAGCTTTCTGCCTTTATGACTACAAATCCACTGAGGCACTGAGTAATCACATTCTGGATGTGATCTTCTCTTACAAGACACTTGCAACATTTAGAGGTCACACCTCAAGCTTTAAACTAGGCCAGAACTGAAATGGTCCGGCGAGAAATTTGGTTTCTGTTTAACACCGGAGGCGAGCCCGTGTGAAGCCTCTGCTGTGTCACACGTACACCCTGCTCCATTCCCCTGCTGGTTACACAAACACTGACACATCAGCTGCCCTGTGCTTGAACGAACAGACAATAGAAAGAGGGCTGGAAAAAAGGAAGATTTCTCAGAAATGACAGTTTCATGTTGCCCGCTGTTTTGTGAAATACTGGTACTTATCTAGAGGAGAGGTCACTGGGGACAGAACTCTGTCTGTCTATCTGTCCTTTTGCTCCCTCATGCCTGCACAGCCAACGTCTCAACTCTGTGCAGCTGGGAAAGTTTAAAAGGCCATAAGGTTGCTTGTCACAATCTATGAGCGCAGTGTACATAGAGATAATGAGCATGCTATCTCAGAACACAGCAGCCCAAACAGGTGATAGAGCCAGCACAGACTCTCTGTTTTAAGTAGCATGACTGAGCAAATCCCACACTGTAATAGTAGGAAGGAATCTTGACATTTATCTGGATGAATTATGTCGAGAGAATTCTCAGGATTTCACACACTTAGGCCAATGCATCAGTCAGGAGAAATCAGAGCCATCTGACAAAAATGTAGAAAATATACTTTGTAATTTTAATGCTTTCTAAATCAAACATCAAATTTATGTAAAAAACACAAAGCAAATTACCTACTTGGTTAACTCAGGGGAAATCTAATCCAGTCTGGATAGGAACTTCTGTGATTAAAGTTTATTATTTTCATCATGCTTTCATTTTGACCTTTTCAAATACCACAGCTAAGACTAAATTTCTTGTTTCCCTGCCTTGTGTACCATTAGATTTAGACATCTCTGACCACCTTATAGGTAAAATAACAGCTAATGGTTTGAGTGCTGCTAGCATACCATCTGTCACAACATAAACACTGAAACATGAGGAATGTGATAACAGACTCAGAACAGCCACTGTAGTGTCAGTAGCATTAATCCTTTCCCTAGTTACATTCATGATGTTATTAAAATATAACTAATCACATATTTAAGTCTTATTTCAATAGGTGACACCCACATCCAAACCATAGACACTCCCATTTCAGTAAAAGTCAGAGAGAACCCAAATTGGTCAAAATCAGTACATGAAATCACTGACTCTCTCTGTAAATGACTGTAACTGAGTAAGTGGCTGTGAGTTTTGGTCTCACCACTGACCCAAAATGTGACCTGTTAGAGAGTCAGCTGCAAGGCCTCCCTCTCTCCTTCACAGCTGTTGGGGAATGACTGAAATCACAGGCCTTGAGCTGAGGGACGGAGAGAGTGATGCAAAAGAAAATCAGAGATAAGAACTAAACCAATGCTCTGCACTGAGCTATACCACACACGCATGTGCATGCACATACTCTACAGCAAGGGTGACCATTGTAAGCTTCAACCCTAATCTTACTAGGCAGATTATAAACTTCCAGGCAGGTGTGCTGAGGCAAGTTGGAGCTAAACTCTGCAGAACACTGGCTCTCCAGGAGCTGTAAGCATCCCAATTTATAACATTAACATGACTTGCACACCTGTGTACTCTGCCCTGCTAAGAGCAAATATTGCATTAACAATTCACAGACAAACTCCCCCAGCATCTCTGATGCATAATTTCCCCTTTTAAAATGTATGCAGGCACGTAAAGAACAAAAACATTCTTCCGTGTTTCAGTGACAGTTGTGCCATTGGCTGATCATCTGTGAAACAGCATGTTTAGTGCAAACCAAACTCACACTTTCCACTTTTTAACCACAATTTGCACAGGCATCACTTACTCTCACTACAACTTCTGCAGTTTCATGCACTGCTTGTGACTGCATGTTTAAGGCTCTAAAATGTTTGGATGCACCTACTCAGGTCTTCCTGACCTGTTGCTATAACAGCTGCAGGTTATGCTGCACTACCTTGGTGGAAGTCTGCGAGACAGAAAAAGTACCTGAATTCTCCATCCTAAGCATGATAAGAAAGGTCACTAAGCAAATATCACAAAACACCAAACTTTACTACACCTCTTGAGAGGTTCATACACTCCTAAAAATAAAGGTTTCCATGGATGCCATAAGAACCATTTTTGGCTCCCCAAATAATTACTCAGTCAAAGGTTCTTAAAAGAGGTTTAGTCTAAAGAACCTTCTTCCACTACAAAGAAACTTTTGTGAAAGAGGATGCTTCTATGAATGTTAAAGGTTCTTTATAGAATCACACAGCCAAAAATGGTTCTTCTATGGCATTGTAAAACACCTTTTTTGAGTGTATGTACAGTCACACAGGTTTCCATATAACATGATAACAACAGCTGCGAGATGCTTTACTTGATAGTAAATGGTATGGAGTATAGGAGGAATAGCAAGTTAGATCAAGTTAAGCCATCACAATCGCACCTAGGACAAGAGGAACACATTCCTTCAACAACTATTATAAACTGCTTGTGCATTAACCTACATGACTAGAAAACAAACCTGAGCACTGAAAGTTTTGGTTGCTGCTTTCCAACACAGATAAAAAGGCAGGTCTATTGACACATCAGAGAAAGAGGCTTGACTATGCAGGTGTAATTATATCGATGGCATTAAGCTATAATTCACAAGAGGTTTATGTTGTTGATAGAAAGAGATACTGTGTTCTGCTATGATTACGTACATTAAAAGATTTCAGTTAACAGATTATTCTTTCCCTTTAAACAGTGAACAGTTCTTGGTAAATATGTAACCAAGCATTGATGAAATCACTAGATTACACACCCATCGTCACCAGAAGGTGAAGTCATGTTACACATACATGAAAAAAATTAAACAGTAAAACATACACAAAGGATGAACTTTGCTTCTTTTGCTTGCTACAGCAGACACTCAAGAGTGCAAATTCTTGGGATTAATAAATGTTGGAAAATCTCTCAGAAAAAGAGGAAATGAGGGTACTTCTTTAAGACACAATGACACAGTGAAAGGTTACATGCCCTGTCTCACCAGGTGTTTTTTATCCGGTTGCTAAGAGGCTCTTTACACATAATTAGCATGTCTTCACCACACCACGTAGAAAGTAACAGAATAGACAACAAAGAACACAAAATAACCAATGGACCGTAGGGTCATCAGGTTTAAGTAACTATTTAGCTTTTTAAATAGCACTACCAATTTAGAATGTGGCACACTTTATCTCATAAAGGGCAGAAATAAAACCCTCTATAAAGCATACTCAGTTGCCTATAAATATACCTGAGGTATATGCCGAATACCACACACATTTTTGAGGCCTGTCTGTCTGCATTTCCCAACAGTCTCTCAGGAGATCACTGGGGATGGGATGTCGGCTTCATACAGTCATTCATTTACGATGGACAAAGGCTTTGTATTCATGCACCATATGATACAATGACAGTGGTGACGTTTGGCCAGCCCATGGTACCTCCCTTTATGAAGAACTGTCTTTTATCATACACATATGACAACTGTGTAAAGCCTGATAAACTATGTTCAAAGGGTCTGGGTAGCTGCTCTGGACAACATTTCCAAAACAACAATGCAAGGGTCTGAAAAAGGTTTTTGTTTAAGAGTCCTTTTATAGAACAAATACAGTAAAATCAGCCACTTACACACATGTACATTAATGCTTGTTTTTAAAGGAAGCACTCAGTGCAGTAACCCAGAAAATCACATATACAATCTGTATAGAACTGCAGATTCCAGAGAAGAAACAGTGTGTGAAAGCTACACCTGCTGCTGCTGTAATTGTGCTGATGCTGTGCTTACTGCTTGAATGTGAGGAGTGAAATGGGCATTACTATCACTGATTCATACAGAAACTAAAATGACATGTTTGTGCTGTTGATTTGATGCAGACAACCAAATTAAAGTTATGTTAAAGGTTATAAATAATGCCTCTTAATGTGTAATGACAGTTAAAATAAATGACAGTGCAACAACTGCTTTGTTTAAACAAAGTAAACAAGCTTTTAAACAAAGTGTTTATCTGACACAACACAAAAACAATCAGTGTGACAGGTCTTTACAGAGCTGCGATAAGACATTATAAAAATCCAAATCAAACATGGACCAAATCATTTGATTCTGAATACAAAGGTACATGCCTGGGTGTACACCAGTGAACATTATTCAAGAATTTAAATAAAGTTTAAAATAAAAAAAACTTCCGCACTGCAACACAGGCATGACAAAACTGAAAACTGTGTCAACAAAACTGCAGTTTTCAAACTATTAAATCTGTTCATATTTGAGGAACATTTACAAAATACTGCATTTTTATAACTGCAACAAAGCTTTTTGATAAACCACAATATCCTATCACAAATCTATTAATTTTTTGAGGTCAGCTCCCTATTCTAGACACTTGCAAGGATCTATCCTTTTATACTGATAGCAGGGGCTTTGAAAACATACAAAAAAAAATGAGTGTGCTGCTCCCAAACCCAGGAGCTCAGTGCAGTGCTAATCTTACTCTACAGACAAGGTAATAAGACAGAGCCAGAAGCCATCATCATTCTTGTGCTTTGCCATGGTCACAATGTTCCCCAAAAACAGGAAGCCATTTTAGATGCGACCGAATTCAATAAGGAAGGCTATACGTTTATACGTGTCTGCTCTTTTTATCTTCAGTCAGATGTCATACAATTAGATAAGAAGTGATCAAGAGATAAGAGTCACATCTTAAAAACACAGTCAAATGAATCGTGTTTAAATGCACCATGTAAAGCTTTTAGTCTAAGATTTACAACTGTTATTTTAAAAGCTAGCCTTTAATCCAAAAGTACCTCAGGCAAATTATTTGTTCTCAAACAGATCATTAAAAGAAAATTGACTTGCTTCAAATACTGTTTTCAGCAGACAACGCTGACAACTCAAAAACTCTCATAACCAACAACCACATTATTGTGCTGAAGCAGCAAGAGGGAAGACAAGCAGCAGCTCAGTGGGCGGAGACTCTTGTAAATGCTGCCACAAACTTAGCCACTTCCTGTCAAGTTGAGGCTTATACCATTGTGACTGTAAATCTAATAATGTGACTCCAACAAACGAGGCGCAAAGTGAATGCTGTTTAACCCAGACATCTTCAGAGCTGCTTGTCTTTTGACAAGCCACATCTATCAAAGCCATGCAGAGGGAGCAGATGTCTTAAGGTCACAATGAGACTGTGGTGGGCTTCGTGCTTATTGTTATCAAGGGCAAGCAGCTGTCCTGCTGGGCTTGTAATGCTGGCTCAAAGGGTAGAATAGCTACTTCAATATTTCAGTAGACAAGCTAAAATGAAAGGGGGAGAAATGGGAGTCATGCTGTTGCCAGTTGTGTAGATGTTTTTAAAGAGCCTGCTGTGAAACATGACTCTGTCCATGTTTGTTAACAAGCTGTGAACCACTGCTACCAGTGACATTTAACATGCAGGCAGCCAGAAGGATTCTAAAAAATCCCGTTCAATATGGCTATGAACATGGTCTAATAAGATTTTTTAAAAAGCCATTTTGGCTCACACTGTCAGTCCCCCATCTATCTGTATTTATATTAGTTAGCAATGGGAAGGGCTTTTGTGGACTTCTGTTATTGCTAAAACTAACTCACTAGTAATCATCAAGGGCAGTGTAGCACCATGCAGAAGGTCCATTACCTCTTGTGCCTACACTATTTAATGACAGTAGCAGCAAAATACAGCAAAAGATCAGAGTTAGATAATACATTTATAATACGAGACAGGGAGGTATGGACCTACACAGCATGTTAACAAGTCAGTAAGAGGTTTAACTGACCAAAATGTATATAACTGTACAAAACAGGTGCATACAGCATCAGCAGTTTAAAAGAGAGCTGATATTGTAACAATACAATCTCACCTAGAACTACCAGCGTATTTGCATAATGAGATTACACCTAGCACTTTTATTTAATCTACTACTTCATTAGCTTTTCCAATATGATTTGCCCTGGAAACCAAAGTGAAGGCACATCTTTAGAATTGTTTCTTTATTTGGAGGTCAAGTGTGGTCTTCACTTTGCCTCTTAGTTTAGCCTTCACTGATAATTCCATGAGATTTTGACAATGAGAACATTTTAAATTACACAGACAACTCTATTTTCAGAAAATGCAGACTTAATGCGCCACTTGGCTATTTAAGAAATAAGGTCATTTCAGAAACACAAAATTGACCTCTGGGTTGGCCCAAAACAATGCACAGTGTAGTCTTAAATACTGAATTATATGATGAGACAAATCTCTAAGTGTTATCAGATTAAGGAAGCCATTTAAATTATCTGTTCAACAGAATAGCAAATCTTTCAATAATTTACTAAATAAATGAGAAGACCAATGCTTCAGAGCAATAAAACGCAACCTTGCCCCTGTTTCAAGGCACCAAATTACCAAGCTTTATCCTGTTACATGCATAACCAATAAGTAAACATATATACACACTAGTCATCCATGTCATGCCAAGGGACTTATTTTAGAAATATTTCACACTGCTTCTGATATGCACATACCTCTGTTCGTTTAAAACACGCCCTAACATGTCCTTCTGTTTTTACAACTACTATCAGATGATGGCAGGGATTCATGGATGTCCAGGCACGAACACCAAACAACATTGGTACAACATTGGTACAACAGTTTCTCATATTGATCACACTGAAGCAGGACACGAACATGTACAGCATGAAGCCAAGTGACTCATCAAACACCACACACGGCACCAGAATACAAATTCATGGGTTCATATCACATATCCCTATTGAACATTTCCCGTTAAGCACTCCTCGTTTTCCTAACCGGCCTATTTTTGATCCTCCCCACGTCATCTTACCTGTTCTTCAAGCACTATATTTTAATAAGCTGCGATCTGCTTGCCACTTCGTTTACTACGCAGTTCAGGTCATCAGCTTACAGTTTGCTGGATACGGGAAACGATCAAAGGCACGGGTCGACCATACTACAAAGGCTTACCATATGTCAAAATCACGAGTACAATATAACACATTCATGTGGCGACATTTGTACCAAAGGAATCGGATATTCAAGTCTCCACTTCAACACTTCACACGACCACCGAGCTTTGGAAATCGGGAACATTCCGGAATGTGAAGATAAAGTGACTGAACTGGGTTAATGACATTAGCTCAGCAGCTAACAATTCAATCTCACCCTCTCTGACCTTAAAACCGTAAATGGCGAAAACAAATGTCAAACGATCATTATCTATTACGTTCATTCAGTCTAAATTTGCGCAACTATCTAATTAGCTAACAGATTCATTAAAGTTGTGAGGGCACGTAAACTGTCTGAGTAACTTCTTGATTGGGGATGAGACCGCTAGCGAGTTGCTAGCCAGCGCGATCCAGGACAGTTAGACACCTCCACATCCTGCGTTTATCGACAACAATTGAGCAACAACCCTTCATGAAACCGATACGAACGCCGTCGGAAACTAATGGAAAGGACGAGCAAAGGGTTTCCTTTCAAACGTACGCGGGCAAATGGCTGCCACCCCTCGCGAGCTTCGCGGTCTCCTTCACCGGCTGAAGCGCGAGTACACGCGGCCGCACTTAAAACGGAGAAACAAACGTTTCGTGCGATTAATATTACCGTCTTTCGGTCACATTAGGTTCAGAAGACGAGAGGTAAATAGACGGTACTTACAAAGAACGGGCCAAACATTGAAATCCCTATGGCAATCCCCGGAGAAAGTGGATTCGTAACCGCGTTGAGTGTGAAGTCTTGTTTCTCGACCTCGGCGAAAACTGAATTGAGTCAAACCGAAGTGGGAGGAGCCATCCGGCAACCGCGTCATCAGTGCGCAAGAACCTGGTGACGTTTCACGACTACGATGGCTTTGTTTTTATACATCTTTTGAACATTAAAGGGTTTCAGAGTTTGATAATAACAATAATGACATTAAACGTCACCGATTGTGAATCAATAGATCATTTGACTGATTAAAAATTGAATCTTTAAACCATTTTAATATAATTAAAGTATAAATGTTTATATGTGAATTATTATTTGCTTTTGGTATTTGACTTTATTTTAATTATTGTTAAGAACATAACAAAGCTAACACCAGGGGTGGGCACAGTAGAGAATTAAATAAGAGGTTACACAATTAGGAAAATATCACAGAATGACACAGTGAAGTAGTTTGAGGGCTTTGGAGTTGCTGGAGGTAAACAGTGTCCAGTTAGGATTTAAGTTTCTTACCAAACTGAAAAGGTAGGGCTTAGCACAGAGAAACAGCTGCCCCCAAAGAACTTGTTGTGCACACAACACTGAAATACACACTTGGATATACACTACCCTATGTGTTAGTCGGATTCCTTTTTGGACCATGAACAGAATATCCTCAAATAAATATGAATAAATAAATATATATTTTTGAATAAACTGAATTTGCTGATGAATTGTGTAAAGTTGAGATGAGATTCAAGCCAGAACAGGTTCTCATTCAATATCCCTGCCTCAGGTATATGAATAGACATTAGAATAGCAAATAAGATGTGAATTGGACCAGTCTATAATTAACAACTCCCTTGGGCATTTTAGTTAGGGAGACAAAACAAAGACACTCTTGATCAAGAAAGTCTTTATTGATGTTGCATCAGTACTGTCATGTACTTGCATATTTTTTACAAGCTGACAAAATATGTTCAATCAAAAGAGTGCATTTATTATCCAAAATGGATTGCATAAAGTGAATGCAATACCCATGTACAAGACATAATGTCCTATAGATTGATAGATACATTACAAAATGAGAAAAAACAATGGTAGCATGTTGACTACAATGCTCCTAACTCCTCAATTCTGTTAAAAATAAGGGCATCAGGATTTTGTTGACTGGACATTCTTATTGGATTATCACAAGTGTATAAATATGCCTTATTAAGTTCATGTGCAAATGGGAGTAGTTGTCTCCTTAAATCTGAATCATAATGAACAAATATCCCTTGGAACAGAATCAAGGCTTTTATCCCAGTTTGTTTTTGAGCAACAAAAAGAAGCACCATAAAGCAATTTGAGATTGCAGCACAATGAATTTTTAAAATCCTTAATCCATATGTTGCACGCAAACAATGTTCACTTTTCGTAGAAAATATCAGTCACAGTGTTAAAATACAATTAGGAAGTCATTCTTCTCTGCAATTATGTCATATAAACGTGTCAATAGAAAGAACAAGGTGCAGCGAGTGAACTTTTGTTTGTTTTGTTTACCTTTCCAATGGGGATTAAAGGGCAGATCTTCAGTTTGTGGTTGGTGTTTACATTTTAACCTTTCAAATAAAATATCAGAGGGGCGCCATCACCATGATGTATCCATTCAAATACATAAACTCATAAATGTATAATTGTTTGTCAATATAATAATGTCATGATGGTGACAGTGTAAGTCTAATAAAAAAGAATGTATAAACATCAGTCAAATGTAAATATGATGTCATTATGTGTTGTGTGTCATTGTAAAAGCAGCAAAAAGAAAATATGATGAGAGAATGTAGTGTTTTGAGTACACAATGGAGCATTTTGCATTTTATGGTGAATTGGTTACAAGAAATCAAATTGTTTTCGTACTCTCAATCTATTAGTAGTCCCTTACCACATACTGTAGGCTATCCTACCGTATTTTTTGAGAAGCTAAAAAAATGGAATACATTTGACTGATGTTAATAGTATGAAATAAAAGTCATATTTGTTATGTTAATATAGTCACTGTTGCATAGCAATCTTCTTGAAACCTTCAGGATCACTATTTATTGAATCTTGTCATATATTCAGCAATGAATTCTTTAAATGATCAAGTAATTTTTTGAAACTTTTAAACACTTCTTTACTTAGTTGTCATGGAAGCAGACAGAGTACAAGGTCATTGCTTTAACACAGTAAAGAAAAAAATTAAGTAAACAGATAGTTATTCACCAGTCTGGAATTAATGGATTACTTTACATTACTGTAGCATTTACTGAGTACAAACCATGTTTGTGAGGAATGTCTGCTTTCTAAAATATGAAATGTGGCACTGATCAAGTCATTTGTGTTATATGAAGGAAACGGTTTGATGTAAATATGACTGCAACCAGGGGAACACATAACCCCAGAGTCAATGTGGTGGAGCTCAATGAAAATCATAACATTTGGGAAAGGGTGCAGTCACATGGGTAAGTCTTTAAACGGTTACCTACACATTGTAAAGTACTTAATAGTCTGATTCCAATAAACAACATCAACTACAACAACATCAATAAAATAACACCATTATATAACAACATCAACAAAAATAATATAACAGTTATAATAAAATTATAATATTGGCAGAAAATAACAACATTTAAGTAAAACAATGATCAAATCAGATGGAGAAGGAGAGAGTTATAACAGAAACACTGCTCTACTTCATCCTCTGTCATTCAGTAAGTCTTTCCTGTCATGTAGTTGTTTTTATTACAGATGTTGTAGGGCACTTAAGCAAGGCTTTTCAGGTAAGATGGACCGTTATGTGGGGCACAGGAGGAACCCTGAGAAGGAAGAATGGATGTACTCAGTTGAGTAGAGGCCATTTGCTTGGTCAGAGGGCATCTGCACCCAAACCTGATCATTCTCTTTCAGCTCCAGTACTGCACTACCTGATGCCTGGTCCATATAACCCTTCTTATATTCATCATAGGTGTATGTGGCTGGGACATTGTTTTTGTACAGTGCCACCCAGAGACTGGTTCCCTTTACATGTACATGATAAGCAAAATAGTAGACTCCAGGCAGCGGGCTTGTGAAGATGCCAGTGGCAGGATTGTAAGCATTTTGCCCATTGTACAGAGTCCTGTCAAATTTTATTGGCATTCCAGAAGGTGGAAATGGTGTAGTCAAAATGGCTGTAAAAGCAGGAGCTACACTGGCAGAGAGCTCAGTCTGACCAAACTGTGGTTTCTCACCATTTGGCTTTGGAATTGATTCACCCCCAATACTTGACCCTTGAATGGCTAACTCCTTTATATCACCATTAGATGGACCAGGAGGCCCAGGAGGTCCAGGTGGACCTGGAGGGCCCTGCATACCACTAAGTCCAGGAGGGCCAGGTTTTCCTGGAGGTCCTTGTGGACCAGGCATCCCTTTGTCTCCAGGCTTTCCAAATCCTTGGGGCCCTGGTGGACCATGTTCACCTTTTAACCCTGGAACACCCTGTGGTCCCATGTGACCAGTGGGGCCCGGAAGTCCAGGAATTCCTGATGTACCACGTGGCCCAGGGGGTCCTGGGAACCCATTCTCACCTTTAGGACCTGGTACTCCAATCAAACCAGGATTACCTGGCAAACCAATATGACCTGATTCACCTTTAGGCCCAGGCTTGCCTGTGGGTCCATTGAGGCCAGGAGGACCCTTATCCCCTGGAAGACCAGGTTTTCCTGCTAGCCCACTGGGGCCCTGATCTCCTCTTAGTCCTGGTAAGCCTGGAGGGCCTTGTGGGCCAAGTTCTCCCTTCAGACCAGGTATACCATGTTTTCCTGGAAGACCCATAGGGCCATGTGGACCTGGAGGCCCTGGCTGTCCAGTAGGCCCCAAATCTCCTGGTAGGCCACCCATCCCAGGTTCTCCTTTGCTACCAGGTGCTCCTTGCAATCCAGCAGGACCTCTGTCTCCTTTCTGTCCTACAAGCCCCGGTTTACCATAGCCAGGAGATCCAGGAAACCCAGGTGCTCCTCTGATGCCAGCTTCACCCTTTGGGCCTATTGAGCCTGGAATACCTGGAGCACCATCAAGTCCAGGTTTTCCCACACCCGTTGGCCCTGGCTGCCCTTGTAGCCCAGGGGGACCAACTTCTCCAGGAACACCATGATCCCCTGGAGCTCCTTTATCTCCTTTTGGCCCCGATGGTCCAGGAAGCCCATCAAACCCTGGTTTCCCCAATCCTGGAGCACCTGGAGCTCCTGGAGCTCCTGGAAGGCCAGTGGGCCCCATGGGACCTTGTAGACCTGGCTTTCCATTGCCATTTTCTCCTTTGAGGCCTGGTTCTCCAGGAATACCACGTAATCCTTTTGGCCCTGGTTCACCTCTTAACCCTGGTGAGCCTCTAGTCCCAGGTAACCCTGGTTTACCATTTAATGACAGACCTGCTGGCCCAGGAGGGCCAGGCTGACCTGGCTGTCCCCGTAGACCTGGCTCTCCACGAGGACCAACCTCGCCATTGAGTCCTGAAGGTCCTTTAGGCCCTATTTTTCCTGGTAAACCGGGTAGGCCAGGCTTTCCAATTCCAGGAAACCCTGCTGGACCCTGAGGACCTGGCTGCCCATTGAGACCGGATTTTCCTAACCCTGGCTTCCCTGGTAATCCAGGAGGCCCAGGAGGCCCCCTTGGTCCTGGCTTTCCTTGAGGGCCTGGTTCCCCTTTTAAATCCGTAACTGGTGGAAACTCTGCAAAAGAAGAAAGGGACCATGGTTAGTTATTTCTATAACTAAAATCCTATTCTAGCAATTTTATACATTAGCTGACTATAAAAGTTTCCTGCTTACAAAATCTTTGCCTTAAACACCAGGGCAAATTTTTCCTGTCAGTCACTGGGGTGACAATGACATCATTAATAATCTCCACATACATCTGTAATTGGGATCATCACATTAGTTGTTTAGTTTCAAGGTGACCCCAAAGTGCTCCAAAAATTACATTTTTGCATTGTGCTTTGATCCACATTACATCGAGCTAAAGTGGTTGCTTAATAGCAAGCAGGTAAACAATGAAAGCATATAGGACAAAATAAATGTGTGTATATACAAAACATAAACAAAAGACAGTGTGAAGATTCTTAATGGCATTTGACCTCTTAAATTCCAGCAAGGGAACTGTATGATATGATGATATTTGTGCTAAGAAACACCATCTATGCTAGTCAGGAAAACACTCTAAAGATATAGTCACAACAATTCACTTAATTTCACAACAATTATCTTAACACATGAGTTCAGAATAAATTAGATTTCATGTATGCTATTAAGCCATCTGTTTTCTTTAGAAACCACAAAAATGTTGGATTACTACACTGCAAAAAAATTTGCTGCCTTAAATTTTTAATATTAATCAATTAGACTGCACAAGTCATTTCAACTTACTCTTTGTAATCTTGACTGGTCTTGAGTTGCTGTAACTTTTAAGAAATGGTTGAAAAATTGCTTAACCTATTTTTTATGTTATACCAGTCAGGATTTAAAATTTTGTATAGCCAAATTGATTAAACTTAAAAACATAAGGCAGAATGCATTAAAATGTATTAATTATGTAACCTATTTAGTTTTTAGGTTATTTAACTGGCACATTTTTGGATAATCAGAGTAGTACTAGCTCTTGAGTTTATGTTTCAGAATAAAATGGTTGATTGACAAAGTGAAGTGCAGGCCAGGTATGGTGACCCATACTAATTGGGGAGCAAGACCACCTTGCTTAGGACCACCTCCGTCGTTTCCTCCGTCGAAATCGAACTGCCAACTTTCTGCTTATGAGTCAAACTCTCTAGCCAGTAGGTCACAACTGCCCCATGTGGTTAGTCCAATCTAGATGGTTAGTTCATTCTAGATCCCTAAATCACATTTTGTGACTTCGATCCAAGACTGGGAAGGCTACTTAAACAAAGACGTTTGTTGATGTACTCATATTTAATATCAAAACTTAAGTCTAGTCCAATTTAGGCAAAAATAAATTACACTGCCAGTCAAACATGCAGACATAGCAACTCTCAGTTCTTTTATTCTTTTATCAGAATAAAAAATATGGAATAGTACAGTCTGGAAGTATGGGATAGTGTCGAAAAATGTTAATCTTATACTCAAAGTAGCCACTTATTAAATGGTAGAAAGAGGTCCCATGAAACATTGGAGAGCGTTAGAAACGCATAGCCTACTTTAAGTATTAAGCGCCCTCAAGTGGTACAATCGTTCACAGCATATAAACCTAAGGTTTAGAAACGTTTTGTGAAAAGATTGTGATAAATACGTCACATGTGAATATATACAATTTTAAAATGTATATAAAATTATATACAGTTTTTGTAAAACAATTTTATGTCAATCTGTAACATGACAGCCACTTATCAACCCAATTCGTAAAGATTGTAACAATATCTACCGGGTTCATAGTTGCATATTTCCAGTGTCCACCAGATGGTAGTGAGAACACAGTTTTTCCTTAGATTACGGCTTTTACTGTAGACAACTTCGACAAAAGGTATCATTTACATTGACTCTATAATTTTGTCAATAATTTTATGTATAATATAGGAGTATTAGCTAATTATGCATTCAAATATATATTTTGTATATTATATGAGAGAGAGATAGATAGATAGATAGTCAGATAATACACTCTCTCTCTCTCTCTCTCTCTCTCTCTCTAGATAGATAGATAGATAGATAGATAGTCAGATAAAGATAGTCAGATAATACATATATATATATATATAGAGGCAATCGGTCCAAACAGGCTAATCACACACAATCTTCATCGGTAGACCACAGACATGCCAAGATCTCAATGGCCATCAACAGAGAAATATACACACACAACTGTGAACATATATCACGTTTTGTTGCCTTGTTCCTGATGTGTAAAAATCTCATTTTGTTATCGGATACCATTACTAGACATGTGACCTTAATTCATAACACTAGGTTTTAAATTATGCACAATTCCAAAGTTTGTTGGATATGTTCTATCAGTCTCTCAATATTTATAAAGCCTTTGGGGAGAATTTAAATCAGGTGAATGCATTAAGCATGCCACAGCTACCTTAAAGCACAGAAAACAAACCATCTACATCACAGACAATACAAGAATAGCCCTCAAACAAATAGTTTACCCCCTTTATTTGTCCTTATTTACTTATATACAAGGCTTATGTTGTTCCAAACCCAACTTTAATGACTTTATTTCTACTGTGAAACATAAAAAAAGAGAAATTGAATAATTTAAAAAATATATCCTAGTCCACCTCAAAAACAAGACTTTATAAAAGGGCCTAATAAGACTCCTTTAAATAAACTTTCATGTTTTGGGAAAACTGTTCCATTAAGATTACAGAACACCAAAAATTATAAAATGCATTCCAATTTTCTATTTTCCCTAATCTTTACCTGTGAAATAGAAACCCTACAGCCTTCCATCTGACACCTACACTGGCTTTCTCATCTGCACACAGCTCTCTTGATCTCCCTTGCTGGTTTCGCCCACCTTTCCCTCTTTGATTCCCTTTCTGGCAGCCTCAGGTTTGGAGTATATGGATCTATGATATACTGCTCCAAAGGGAGGCGACTTCATCTAACCATGCCTCTCTCCTACTTTCTGCTTTTTCAGTGACACACTCACAATACGCTCTCATATATCATAGAGGGGACAGGAGACACTGAATGGCAAACCGTTCTTATCCTCTCATTGTTCATCTTGAAAGTTTTCAGTCTGACAAACTTCTGGCTCAACTCCCTGACTTTTTCTCTGCCTAAAGAATCTCAAAGGCTTAAGCCAAATACACAGGAATTGAAATCTTTACCCATGTTGACCATTGCATACCACATTATTATGGATGATAATACACAATGCCACTGAAGAACCATTTGGCTGTATGATTCCATAAAGAACTTTAACACCTACAGAGCCTTTTTGTTTTACAAAGGTTCTTTGTAATGCGAAAAGGTTCTATAGATTAAGAAAAGAAATTGTTCTTTGAAATTGTAAATCTTTGACTGAATGGTTCTTTGGATAACCATTCAGGTAACTTTTAAGAAGCTTTATTTTTAAGAGTGTGGGTAGCACGATGAAACAACAGAGAGAAAGATGGATAGATAAGCATTAAAAGAATAATTCTTTCAATATTAAAGTTTAAAAAAGTCTTTACAAGAATCTTTGTCAACACTTACCAAGATACTGGCCCTTTCCTTCTCTGAAGGGTGGTCCAACGGGGCCCTTCATCATGGGCTGCACATATTTCATCTGAGGCATGGGGGCGTAACCTCCAGCCAGGGCATGTTTCCCCAGAGTTAGCAGGACACAGAGCAGTGCTAACACTGGCATTGTGTGCTGGGATCACAAACTGTAAAGAGAAAAAGAAATATAATTGATTCACTGTTTTGCCTTTTCGATCTTTATTTTTTTGCAGTCTTCTACCTCACATTCTATTCAAACATCAATTGTACAAACATCTGAAAGCAATATTTAACACATTTGGGTCACCCAAGTAAAAAAAAAAAAACCCCACCAAAGGCTGCTGGGTTGTATAACAACAAAACAAATGGATTACGGCTGCAGTCAAGCATTTGATCGAGTTCTTCACTGTTCTTTACTTGCAATCATTTTGGATACTCTGATCATGCATTTGGTTTTGAAATTCCCTTCATTTTCCTGTTTATGTTGGCTTTGCCAATGCGCTCAGTTGGTTTTCACAGTCCTACGCCAGTCAGCATTACCGCCAGTAGGTGTAACATTGAGTGACGGTGTCATGCATAAATGGCTCTCCTTGTGCTAGCCTCATCCGAGATGCCTGGCAAGGGACTGAATGCATTAAAGATTTGCTAGGCTACCACATGGGCTTCAAAACTCTGAGAAAATAACCCTTCACCATGTCCAAAATTGCAAAAGCAAAGCCCTTCATGTTAAACTTTAGAACTGAAGTATTATTTTAGGCCTTGTTTCAGTACTTGATGGAAAATCACAGAATATTTTGATAGTTTTTTGGTGTAGACAAGCAGCTTTGTCAGAGGTACATGTTTCACTTTGGGGGCCTGCAGAGATGCTTACCAGAAGAGCCATGAGGTTCTTCCTACACAGCTGGCTGGTGGATGGGTCACTGGGTAGAGTTATTGAACCCATTCAGGTTCAAGCCCGGGCAAAGAGGTATGAATGCCAAAGCCTAGTCAGAGCTCTGTGTTCTTATGTCTGACCGTTTGTTTAACCAGTCATTCTCTGAAACAGCTGTTGCTGTGTGCTTTAATTTACTGCAGGAAGGAATGATAATTTTATCCTCATGTTACTTGCACCAAATATTTACATTGATCTGATCAGGTGTATGCAAGAGATTACTGGCAACAGAGTACCAGTGCATGTATATCCACTGTACATATGCAATGTCAGCAACATCATCTAGCAGAGAAACATTTTGTTGCTCACAATTTGCTCTTTCATAGCTCTGAAGAATTAAGATCCCACCTTCCTTTCAGAGTGCTCTCTAAAGCCACGCAACCTTCAAAACAGGAACACTCTGATGGCGGAAGATTACATGAGCAGGGTGCAAAGGTATGCAAATACATAGTTTGACAGGCAACTAGGACATCCTATCATTGCATTCAGACGGAATAGAATGATTGGACAAACATTTTACGGTCCTACTCTTTCCATAGAACATAGAACATTGTGGACTCGAGTCCAGGGAACACACTTAATGATAAAATGTAAACCTTAAATGCACTGTTAGTAACTTTGCATAAATGTAATGAGCCTATTTATGTTGCTATCCTAATTGTGTATGATTTTATGGTTATGGTTTTTTATGCTTTTTATTTAGCATTTTCACCCCTGCTATCTGTGAACCCCAGAACAAACCTGCAACCCATTTCTGGGTCGTGACCCATCAGTTGAGAATCACTGTTTTAGCCAACTTCCTTCTGGATGAACTGTCTTTTGGTCTGATTTAAAGTGACAAGTGGTTTATTGAATGAAATGTCTCCCTGCACACGGTGATCTCCCAAGAGCACTCAGCCTGTGAAGCCCAAGAGACAGTTAAATACTGCTGAGAGAAGCCTGTCTTACATTCTGTCCAAAAGCACATGGACATCCTATCCGTGGCCTTCATAGTTCTCAGGTTTTGGTTTGCCGCTCTCAGTGGAGCCAGCCAAGCCAAGACACATTCATAACCTACCTCACTTCCTATATCAATGTGCTGTGACAGCTGAACTCTTCTCTCATAACCACAAGTTTGAACCCCATTAGTCAGTCTGGCTGTAATGACAAGCATGAGACCCCCAAGTTCTCCACAGTGGCACAGATCAACCAGAGAGTCTTTAAACTCTAACCAAATGTTAATTGTGACTCTTACCTTTAAAAGTCACAGGTTAAATATCTAAACATTCTTAAATAAAGATACATTTATTTAATATCTTATTTTTGACAAAGTTTATTTTATCTACCACGTTTGTGCTTTAAGCATAAATGTAGCCAGTAAACAGTATGTGTGATTTGGGCTTAAAACAAACAAGTTGCAATGTTTTTTTCTTTTTTTATGTTTAAAGCAAAAATTTTGCTTTAAGTAACACAAAAACTAACAAATAAACAAATATTTATGACATATGTAAATACATATACATGATTTTCAGACACCATGGCAGCATGGAAACAGAGAACATTAAGTTTGTGCCTGTGTTGCATCAATGGAAAACTAGAAGAAAAGTATGGCAGACTGTGAAACAGGGCAGAGCACATGTCCATGTAGAACCACATCTGCCGTGAACCTAGTCCAACTGCAATCCAACTGCACTAGCTGGCCAGAGAAAGGAGAAAAAAGCCAGATCGAGCAGACCTCAGTCCTGCTGTGTTTTTCCAATCAGCAGGACTGCAAACAGGGCATTCTGTGCCTGTTTGCTTTGCCTAATTCACTGTGGTTCACTGGTCTTTTCCTCTTTTACCATTTTCACTTTTATTGTTATTATTATTACAATTATTTAGACTCAGGGCTCTGCCAGGTTCTGGACAATTTTGGGTTTTGCTCTGGCCTTGAATCCCTGGCCTAGTCTGTCCTAGTGTAGTGTGATCTCTCTTTTTGAACATACTGTGAACATATAGCTTTGTTGTTGGCATATTATTTTACAGTCACATAAGATGTGCAGTCCTGCAAACCATGAGTGAGCCTGTATAATTAGTCACGTCTGTGAGAGCATCTGTGTTTGCACTCGCTAAGAAATACTTGCTTTCTCACATGAAGCCATTTCCCCCTCCAGGAAAAATATGATCACAAGTCAGAGGAAAAGCAGGGGGGCCAAGAGAGCGAGATGGAGGAAGAGACAGACAAATGTAGGCAAAAACAGAAAGTAGCATTGGTGGTTAGGCCAGCTTGGTTAGTTGCTAAATAATTTGTTGTCGTTGGTTCAGGGCAAGCCATTCTTGGGGGCTGTGGTATTGTGGGAAGGGTAATTTAGATGTCTTTAACTATGTGCTCTGTTCAAGGCAGGCATCTTAACACTTAAAACGATCAAAATCAGACATTACCACGTTCCACAGGCGGGCACAATCTGTTTATCTAATGTAATCTCTGCAGACACAGTAAAAAAGTCTCACGCAATCTGTCTGGCCAAGGGCTCAGCCGTGCATGCGCACACATGCTCGCAAACTGTGTTTACAGCATACACAGCTGAGGTCTAAAACATAGATACGCAGAAAATAATGGGAGACTGCCAAATGTCGGTAATGCAAAAAAGTAAGGAGCTTTTACGTAACTAAAGCCATTCACAACAACTGAAGGTAAATCCATCCAAAAACCAATAAAAGGACCAATTTGGCAAATGGGGTGTTAATTTATCTGAAACAGATTTATATAAAAGGGAAGTAACATCACTTACACACAAAAATTTATGGTAACAGCTACCAAAATTCAAAACAGAAGAGAAAATGTTTTTTTAAACAAAGGAAAATTAGGAAGTATTTGCCCCAGTCCTTGAGACTTTACAAACTTACAGCTTTCCGATAGTACCATGGCCTTTAAATCAAAAAGTAAAAATAATTTAAGACCAAAAACAAACCTTTTAAGCATATCAATGTAATTCATCTCTAACCAGGCCTGTGAAACTTAATCAGAAAATGGAATGCTCTCACAAAGGTCCTTGTAGAAAAACAGAAAAATAAGAAAAAACATATAACACTTTATGCTACAACACTTACTCTCTGTGCACATTGGCAAAACAGACCAACCACTCTGGGGGCCAAAACCTACTCACAGTAATCTCTAAAAACAACATGGTCACTCAGGTGGTAACCCAGACACCAAAACCGGAGAGCCACAAGTAAATAGTTCAAAAGAAATTTATGCTCACTTTTCATCACCTTCAATGTGATGGCTCTCTCCAGGATGTTTGAGAAATGCTCACTTCACTTTTCTGCTAAACCCACAAACAGCCCACAAGGTCATGTGGAGGCCCTCTTAAGTGGATAGTTCATTCAGAAGGTACTAGAGATTTGCAGATTCATCTGAGAAAAATTATACTTTGATATAAATGTTCTGATGTTTTGATAAATGTTCTGCATATAAATGCTAGGTTTAAGCTAGTGATTTATTTTATTGTAAATATATGTGTAAAACTACAAACTACAAAAACTACAAAAAACTACTTTCTATTAGCAAAACATTTATGAAAGTATTTACTACCAAACTGAAACAAAAAATATGAGGTATAGTCCATCCCTGTAAGGCACCATAGATAAAACAAAAAGAGCTTTTATGTAATAGTCATAAACACACATATCTGCTCATTTTATATGTTACGCTTCCCTTCCAACATAAATAAAGACTGCAAATGTGTTTTATGAACTCATGTAAAATTAAATGAAAGCATGTCTGTGTGTGGCATGCGAGCGTGTGTTTGTACAGCGCAGGAACTTGTCTGTTTGACAGACACCATACTTATTGAGTCAGTGAGAAAGGAGGAAATTGGGTCTGAGAGTTTTATTCCATAAATCAACTTTTCAGCATGCGTCAAATCTCAGGAGGAACCAAATGGCGCTTAACCTGCAACAGCCTTTCTGCCTGCATATCCTGTATCGCCTCCTTTTATGTTGTGTTAAGGTGACGAGACTACCTTAGTTACTGTTCAGTGCTACACAAACATTTACGATTGTGGTACTCATTTCGAACACACTAAACATTTACTTTCTCTGTTCATATGGCGAATTCATGGCCACCGTGACCTGCCACCAGTGAGGATATTAAATGGAGGTTTCACTACACTGGTTTCTAAGAGTGAGTTACTCAGACATGTTGACCTGCGGAGCTGTAATATGCAGCTGTCCACCCACTGTGACAACATTTAACAGAAGTGCTCAGTAAATCATCCATTTAATGCTGTCAGGGTCCTGCTGAGGCACTTAAATTCTTAAAGCTGACACTGCCATTTTGCTCCTCACCTTTCCTGTTTTCTTCCTCTCCATCCAAGGGGCCTCCATTCTACCCAAGGGCTGCATAGAAGTTATGCAATGGACCAAAAGCTAAAGCTCTTGTCAAGTTAAGTGACAGATAAATAGGGAACTTAAGTGCTGCTCTTCTGTTGTTTCAGCTTCTTCAAATGGGGTTTCCTCTGAGACACTGCAGGGACAGATGGGTTCCAGAAGAAAATGGTATTGCTCAGATTTAATGGAGTTCTCAGTAATGTGTCGTTTTTGTACAGTAAGTATTAACGTGGTCTCAAATGTTTCTCCTCAAACAAGAAATAAAGAAATAAAAAGGATACAATAATTGCTGACAAATGATATAAGTATAAAGCTGTAAAATTCATTAAGTTGTTATAGCTGAGATAATTGGCTTTGAAAAACTTTGAGAAGTTTTTCAGCCGTAGAGACTTTGGTAATTTTGCAACACGTAGCATAGCCATTGTTGAAACATTATCTGAAACTGTAAAGAAGCATGTAAGATTAAATACATCTGAGATTATTGAGTCTTGGGAGAAACATCTGAGAAACAAGAGACTTGAGCCTCAATTTGCTCTCAGTTCAATGTCATTGTTCTAAAGGATTAAAAATGACATTTTAAATATATCACTATTTATTAAAGAAGAAAAAAAAATATTTTTAATTATTTTTTCGTATGGGCTGAGATACGTGTGGATGCTGTGGAAACCTGTTTTTCTCACATAGTTCAGATAGCTCCCTCTATCTCCTCCATGAGAAAATGACCTCTTAGACACAGTGTAAATAACCAACATTATTTATTTTACCTGTCCCTCTTTCCTGGCTGTGTGAATGATGCGTGTACTTTCTGTGGTTCTGGGAATACAGCGTGTTTTTTTGCACATGCCTTCACACACACATACTTATGGCGTGCTCATGGAGTGAGCGCTTAGGTATTACCAGCACAGCCATTAGTACAGGTGCTCCTGCAGCTTTGGATATTATGGAGAAATATCTTTCTGTCTATGTTTAATCAGGAATTGGTGACTAGGGTGACTGGGGGCCTTGCCTGAGATCATGGTTAGTTCAAACATATGTTTGAGTATCTCTATTTTTCCTCTTTAGTTCTCTCTTTTTTTATTAGCATGATAAACAAGGAATTTAGTATTAGTTAACATTACAAACCGCAACACATACAAATTTGAAGTTAGTTTGAATGCCATGTTATTACTACAATCATTTATAAAACCAATCCATGACTTGTTGGAAAAATAGTGTTACAGGAAAAGTACTGGACAGGTACAGGAAAAGTTACATTTTCAGTTGTGTCAAAACAGCAGAAAAATTTAGCTTTTCCTGTACTTTCCTGTACCTGTCCTGTACTTTCCTGCTAGTTCCAGCTAGCTAGTACCACCATCTAATATGTCTTTGTGTTTAGGTCATAAGATTAAGATCTGCAATCCTGTTTCTATCCGTTTGAACAGGAAATGTTCTCAGAACATTGGCTAACATTCTCTAAAATTCTCCCAAAATGTTCTTTTAGTAACAGGAGTAGATAGATCGTTTTGTTATATAAATATTTGTTATAATTAAATGTTTCAATGTTCTTACAACCAAGCAATAACATTAACACAATGTCTAAAGAACTTGACTTTTCAACATTCCTAGAATTTTCTAAATAACATTTTTCATGTTTTTGTTACTTAATGGAAACATTAGAGAAACGTTCTTAAAACCTGAAATTGTCAGTTCTGTGCTAGGCCTGGCTCTATGTACACTATGTCTGTACATGGTCAGTCGGATATGATGCTTATATGCTTAGGGAGAGATAGCATTCCACTTTGTTTTGTTAGAATTCAAACCTAAATGATTTTTCATTTTGTGTTTTCACAATTTAATTTGGTCAGATTGAAGTTTTACCACAGAATCCTGTCAGTCATGTTTTTTTGATTTGTGCTGTGGGCATTTGCTTTGCTTGGTTTAGATGATTATGGAATATAACATCCTTCTCTCACTTTCTCTGTAATACAGTGGCCTGTGCACAACATGCAGATTAATCTTTTTCCATCTTCATGACTTCATCAACAGACTATTCTACTTTTAGGCCCTCATGATGGAAAACAAATCTGAGCTTCTGAGTTTAGCATGTTGAACATTTTAGAAGAAAAATTACTGTGGGGAGAGAAATATTAATAAAAATAAAGCCCAGATTTCAAATGAGAAGCACTTTATTTTGTTAATTGTAGAGAAATATCTGATTAAGACAGGTCCAAACGTAAATCAAAAATCAGTTTAACGAACAGGAAAAACATTGACATTCTTTCCTATTAATATATGAAATTAATCAGGACCTTTTACTGTATTATCACATAGCGCTTTAAAAAAGTGCAGATTCGTGTGGCCACTGTAAGGTTGGATGCCTGGGTTTAATTGCATGACCTCTACTCTGGCTGTATCCCTGCTGAGCTAAGTCTGTTCACTTCCCTCCTCAGACACAGACACAATCTGATCCCTTCCTCACCTATTCCATCAACAAACTCTTTTTTGTTTTTTTTTACGTGGTAAGAGGTTTTTCCTCTTACCACGTTTTCTGTTGGTCTCTTTCTCACTTTCTCTCTCCCTGCTTTTCCTGTCATACACTGCCAGTGAAAACTTTGGATACACTTGACTGAATGTATGCGTTTCATGATCTTTAAAACTCTTTTGATCTGAGGGCTCATGCTTAAATGCTAGAAATGAGATTTTAGACATAAATAAATAGTGCCCTACAGGTTTTAATGGATGCGCTGGAGCAGAGAGTTAAGCAAAAGCTGCCAACAAGTGCTCAGCATGTATGGTAATTCCAAGACTGTTGGTAAAGCATCTCTGGGGGCTTCCCATAAAGTTGGTCGAGAAAATGCCCAGAGTGTGCAGAGCTGTGATATTTTAAGAACCTAAAATATAAGGTAGTTTTAATTTAACATTTTTTGGTCACTACGTAAATCCCATACTTGCATTTGTGTTATTTCAAAATTTGGCGACTACAATTATTGCAAAATGTGGAAAATAATACTAATGTTATTCCTCATTTGGCACAGCGCATTTCTTGCGTGAATGCTCTTATTGTGGGTTGCCAAGGTCTGACGACTCGAGAGGCGTTTTTTTATTTGTCTCTCCAATTAAACGTAGACACGTGCTGGCTGCTGGCTGCTGGCTTCACCTTTTCCCTGGGTGGTAAAGAAAAACAGAAGCAGTTGAGGGTAAGAAAAGAATGGAGGAGTAAAAGTGTATAGCAGCAGACGGGCCAGAGTGCTTAAGAGCAATCATTGGCTGGCTGTGTTTTGTCTCCGCAGCCTGTGCCATGCATTCAGCTCAGATGACGAATGGTCCGCTCTCCACCTCCATGTGGGTGGCACTCATCAATGGGGCGAGACCTACATGTGTAGGTGAACTTGTTGGACGTTTCCACATGGAGCACTAGCATGTTAATACCTATGTCTGATGTGGGGCCCGGGGTCCTGTCAGGCTAAAATTACATTGAGATTCTTAGAGAACGAGGCAAAGTCTACCTTGTCTCCAGTGTACCTTCAGAATGATAAATGAGCAATGTTCTTAAATCTTGCCCTTAGATCATTCAAATATTTTTCAGCCAGCTCATCCAATCGCAAAGGGCACACTTTCCTCAGCACCGACTACAGTTTGAAGGCACAATTAGTGACTAGAAGTTTCTGGAACACAGGCCAATGGCTACATGGATTTAGAAATGTTTTAGCTGTGCAGGGTGTGAACTTATGAGCACCAAATAATTGGCTTACACTGGGGAAATCACACTTAATCCAAAGTTTCACTGCTCTCTGGGGCTGGAAAAATTCTGTCTCGGTCGCAGGAGAGAATCGCTTCCAGATAGAGAGTGAGGAAAGCTGCAAGTTCATTTCTATTGTGAAATTCTGATCCATTGCTAACACACTATTAGAATGCTTGCTGAATAAACAGAACTGATGCTGCTCTGAGCTCTTGGTGCTGGCCAGCACAGTCTGCCTGGAAATGCCATAGCAAGAGATTGTTACTCTCCAGATCTCCATTTTAGATGTCTGCCAATCAGTGGTGATGTGGTGTACTGTAAGGGCTAAAGCTTAGGGCTTGCAATCTGAAGGTTGCTGATTCAAGCCCAGAAGGTCCATAATAACTGGATTAACCAATTTTTTAGTGTTCCTATTCTAAGTTTATTTCTAAAGCCAGTTTTTTAGCCAACCACCTGAACCATAAATGCCACGTGACCAATTACTCAGGAGCCACAGGAAAGTTACATCATATCAGCACTGATTGGTTGATAGCACCACAAAAAACAAGCACAGACTTAAGCCCCTCAATAGCCACTGTTCTAAACTGAGAAATGACTCATTCTGCATAAAATAACAAAAAATAACAACGTGGAGAAAATTGGTAAAACCTCTACTGATATATATATATAAATATAGATAAATATACTGATATATCTCGAAACAGATAAATTACCTTTTACAATGACTACAATCACTACAGTCTCTGACAGGTATGAAAGACACATGGAAATCCCCCACCAAATTGGATGGCAGAGTAAAGGCTTCAGGCTCTGTGATGAGAGTGAATGGTGGGAGAGTTAGAGAATGGTGGAGATTATAATGTAATAAGGACCAGGAAATCTTTGTCAAACCCCCTCAAGGGAACAAAAACCCTCAGTGTTCACCGTGCAGAAAGAAGGGTCTCAGGCGGTGAGACATGTCTGCTTCTCTGACACACGGGGATAAAAGGGCAGTTATATTAGCATCAAAGGTTGCAAACCACATCCAGAGTCTCTCTTAGGTGGAGATACACTGAATCCTCTTCCATCATTGCCAGAGAGCCAAATTTGGAAAACAACACATTGCAAGTTGTTGACATCATAGGACCACACAGAAAATATAATTCTGGTGTTTTGTACAGAGCCGTCTACACAGCTCTTTGCCAATGTAAAAAATGGTATTAGATTTTCAATGGTTTCCAGAGGCCTTTTCTATTATACATTTTCATTTCATTTTCATGCATGTTCATTATAGTTAATTAACCCTAAGTTAATATGAAAAAGCTGAACACGGTTTAGTCAACCTGTTCACACTAGACCTAAAACTCTATTCCTACCACATTTGGTCCTCTAAATATTTTAAAGAAAAGTTGGGCTCTACTAGGCCTGCTAAGAAAGGTTTATAAGTATGGGAACTTAACAGACACCTTCCTCCCCACCCATCTGACATAAATGAATGTATGAAAAATTATTGCACCAGACTGTGAGTTCCATTTTTTTGAAGTGTGTGTGTATGCGTATGTAAAGGGGTGTTGTGGTTTAGGGGTGGGACTCCAAATGTGTGAGCATTTGGTCTGAATTACAGTTCTCACCCTCACCTCCATGAACACAAACACTATTGACCAAAAGAGTGATCAAAAGAACTTAGGAGGTCCATGTTGAATATCTTTCATCTGAAGTGTGTCTCAATGTTTGCTCGAGAAAGGTCAGTTATCCATATGTTCCATGATTTAAATGTGTGTGTGAACTGTGGTTCTGTCTTGTGAATCTGTCATTGACACTTTTGTCAGGATCAGGCAGTAAGGGGAAACTTTGAGCCACAGTGTGGGATCAACATCTCATTTCTGGAATCTGCCCTCTCTCCTTCATTTCCTGGAGGTGAGGTTTTCATTCCCCACTCTGCTCTTAAACCGCACCCTTTCACAGGACCTCCAGTTGCGATTAAATAGATGCAACTGAAAAACAGTGGGTTTGTTCAGCACAAAAGTCGGACCTGCCAGTTGGACCTTAAATGTGGAACAAATGCAGTTCCCAAGAGGCTGGTATCCCACACCAGACGTTACTGTTTGGGTTCTTTAATTGTTGTTCTGACTTCCCTTTAGCTCACAAAATTTAGCGTATCAATGCCAGGCCTCTTTATGGGCTAATGTCTGTGATTGTGCAATTTCCTCAAATGACAAGTCCCCCAGGCTTTTGTTATTTTGACCTATTGCAACATAGATACATCACTTTAGGTAAGGTCTAGGGATTACCCCCAAACAGACCTGTCAAATGATTCCTGATTCCAGCTATGCGCCCCTTGGAAGATTAAGGTTGCTGGTGAAAACCTTCCTCTCTTAATCCTTAAGTGTTTTCCATTCTCCCTGCACACACAGCTCCACATTGTCCGAGATGCACATTGTGTAAGGCAACACACCTAGCCCAATCTTCCCCCTAATGCTTAAAGACCTGTAAAAGCTCAGTCTAAACAGCCAAAATAATGAAATCATACCAAATGTGAGAAATGAAGCAGACAATGGGGAATAAGACATATTCATAGACCACTGACAGCACTTTGCCATTTCGGTTATTTACAGAATATTGTAATGATGACGGATGGAACAGAGTTGCCACGGGGACATGTAAAATGTGGAAACATCAGTTGGTGGGATATTTAATATTGATATGTATTATTGTGCACTAGAGAGGCAGCAACAATTGTTAACAATAACTATGATTGATGGCAGGGCGGTCCAGCCAATATGTGCTGCTTTTCTAGAAAGAAACAATGAAGTGCATCATGCAGTGTGCACACTCTAGCTGCATCTGAAACCTACGGCAGCTGCCTTGTATAGCCTTGCTGTAGCCTTGAGTCAGTCAATGACCTAACAGCTTTCAGACACCATTGCTCATGTCTTCAGAGGAAATCTCTACAGGTGTGCTACACTCACACTGTGGGTGATGATAAGCAGGTCTTGTTTCAGACACTGAATAAGTTCAGTTTAGACTGTGGACTTCTTAATGTTGGCAGTAGGCAGTTGCAGATGTCAGATGAACCCTTCCAGGCATCTGGAAATCTATAGCACTTGTTACCTAACATCTAATTTTAAAATACCCCTGCACAGAGGTACCTGTACAACACACATGCAAGCACACACGCCTCATGCGGAATTACATCCTGTAAATGTATTCGTATTCCTCTAGGAGAGCTGTCAACACCAAGTAATGTTTACACCCCTCATGTTCATTGACTAACCAGAACTCATTGTCTCATGTTACAGCAGTTAACAGCGAGTAGAGAAAAGCTAGCGTAGACATTACTAATGTCTAGCAATAACATTCAATTGAAAGCCTCTGAAATCTACTACCAGAGACACGACTGCTGTTAAACATAGAAAAGCAGAAGACTGCCTGTATATTAATGGATCTATGATCAATCCAAAGAGTATTTCAGCTCCAAACATAACATCATTCAAACCTTATATCACAGCAGTGCTATTTACAGTACGTTGCTGCGTGGGTTTCTCACACATAGAGAGGGATGGAGTAATAAGTGAGATTAGCAACAGCCCTGAACATGAATAATCAGGCCTTGCAGATTTCAGTAGGATAAACAAACATGACAAAGCAAGAATTTGTACATTGCCACTGAACCATGAGTGGGGGCCCCATTACTGACAATCAAAGTCTCAATCTATAAGCACATGCAAAAGAAAACCTTGTTTGTAAAGGAGAAATGGAGTTGGCAGGATGTTTCTTTTTCTATGTTACCCTTCTCCAGATGGTCCAGATGTGCCTAAATCATGAAGATGGGAAAATATGAAGGGAGGAAAAAGGTGTGGCATAAATCAAAGCCAAGCCTGATCTCGAGCAGAGCAAGCATGTCCTTTTTGAGGACAGTTTAACTTCCGTCATTATGAGTTACAGCACATCATAAACGTCACTGCGGTTACACATTGGTGTCTTGTCTTTGTTTTTTCAAAATCCACCCATTTCCTATCTCTCCTCTAAACCTAGTATGGTGAAGGGGCGCTTGTGCCGCCACCTTATGAGGGAGGAAATGAATTCCTGATTAAATTAGCCTGACAACACTTAAAGATTGGCAGGAAATCATATTATCTGCATCTTATAACAAGGAATTTGTGCCATTACCATAGATGAAATGCAGATATGATGATCTGAATCACACGTCTGTTGACAATAACATCTTAAATGTTGATTTCATGATTGCAATGCAATGCGGGTCCATTTCTGTTTTGGAGAACAAACAGAGAAGCCGAAGTCTGCCGGAGAGGGCGAGAAATAGTTGCTCGGTTGTAATTGCCAAATAAGCTCATAAATGCAATTTAATTTGAGGAAGGCAGACAGGGAATGATTTTCCCATCTGTTCCAGTTGTAAACACGCCGGAATTAAAGCAAATTTATGGCTAATGAGCTGTTTCAAGATCTGGGGCGCTCCCAAACACCAGTTCTGTCTGCACTGAGAAACAAGAAAAACACTGAGAAACAAGAAAAACTCTGAGAAACTCTGAGAAAAACATTTAACAACATTGACTAAACCCGGACAATTGCACCTTTGAGAACCCCAATTCCACCTGTTCAATTACATTCCTGAAATTATGCCAAACCCCTAAAAAACTGTGAGTGAGCTCAACATAATGGCTGTCTAATTATTCATGGACTAAATACCTGAAATGAGAGGACAAACAAAGAGGCATTTACACACTGGTGCAGGCAGGATTCTTGCAATGAAAATTGCAAAATGCAAATTGTATCATACCACATATCACATTACTAACAAAAACTCAATTAAACCTGTAAAATGAGGTCTAGCTGTTCACCTGGGATGTATATCCTGCTCACTGGAACTCATTTTTGACCTCAAAGCAAGAACAAAATCTTTTTTACGTTTGAAGTGAAAAACAACAACATGGCAACGGAAGTCATACAAGAAAGTCACTCAGTCAGTCAGTTCATATTGAGTACAAACTTCTAACATGAAAGGAGCGTCACTCCTGTTATTAGTAAAAACAAGCAGTAGTGAATGTGAGCTGGGCTGGCAGAAATACTGCTCTGTTCCTGCAGATCGCAGTGTCCTGCTGCTCTTTACCGGGTTTGTCTAGCTGTTGTTTGTGTAAACTGCTATTGCTACAGGCACTGATTTTAAGATATACACCCAGTGATCTGTGAAAAAAACAACAACCCTTGTGCTGTAAATTATAGTGAAGTAAACAGCATGACACTTGCACTCCTTCCATAATATGATTCACCTGTGTTAACATCCTGGTAAGAGAAATGTTGGCCTATAAACTCTGTAATGGTTTAAAATAGCACTTGTGTCACTGTCTACCTCTGCTGATGGCCTGTATCTCTTCTGTTAAGTCGAGAGCTGGAAACAGGGAACGTTTTGTATAGGACAGCCACAGACATCTCCCATGACAGGACAGAAAGGAACGTGATGGGGGGAATTTGGGTTATTTCACAGCCACACACCATGTGGTCTGTTATAAATGTTGACCTGCCTGTGGAGTTCACCCTATTCTTGACCAAGCAGCGGTAACAAGTTATGACTAAAGAAAGCTTTGAGCCACAGAAGACAGGACAGGACAGACTCAAAATGCTTTGTGTTTAAATGTATGTGAAATCCACTAAGACCAACAAACTAGTTTAGGTTGGTTTAAGCTGTTTTATAAGCATCATTAACACTTGAGTATTCTGTGGAAAACCTGTATATAGACCTGAAAATTGTTAACAAATATGCATATTGCTGAATCATAGTTTACATACGATAATGACAGACAAAAATATATTACATGTGGCCTATTTGTGAAAGTGTATTTTTCCCCTTACTGTATTTCTCTGGAAACACCCTGAGAGTTATAGGAGCTTGTGTCGTTACATTTCTCTGACCATCTTGAGAATTGGAGAGGAACTCATTTTTTGAATGTTATTTGCTCTGGCCTCCACTGTAGATATATGTATCTGTATATATATTTACGAACACATACCACTCTCCAGCCCAAATGCATAAAACACCTGTCACTCTAGATGCACATCAGACCATCACAAGGTCGCACCACCCACTGGACACACTTGTTGACATAAGCCGACCTGGGAAATGAGAGTAATTAAAGGTCAGGCAGGTCAGGTAGCACTGTGGAGCTCTTTCTTCTGAACACTTAGAAAAACAGGACGATACCTCAGTGCTAGTATGAAGGACAACCACACACTAGCATGCACACAAATAAATCTTCAAACAGTGAATCTTTAAACCTCAAGAGCATAATAATTTCTAAACCACCTATAAAACCAACTGTACCAACAATTTTTTTACCATGACAAATCAGCTATCGAAGATGTAATTCCCCTAAAACCTTTTATTTATTAGGTTTAGCTTGACTGTTCTCTGACGCTAATGGTTTAATGACACCCGTTCTTAGCGTTTGTGGTGGCAGCTTCTTTTTTATACCCAATGACGGTATTTGGTTTGTACTTCATGTCATTCAGCAGCCTTAATATAATGAAGCCGTAAATGTACCAGTGTTACTCAACTCATACACCACACACCCAATTAAAGTCAAATCAAGCATTCCAGTACGTCAAAAACAGCTCTGTCTTACAAAGCCTCCTTCCTTTTCCTTACATATTTCTCTCTTCATGCTCATCCATTTTTTTTTTGCCTGAGAAACCAGGCCCAGCAAAAATGTGAGTTCCTATCGCTGTAGAGAAACAATTGATAAGCCCAAAGATAAAATGCCTGAGACACTTTCCACCCAAATAAAGACTCCAGCCAAAGTGATCCTCTCAGGGGAGAGATGAATGATGGCTGTTTTGAAACACCGGGTGGAGGTAGACTGCCCTAGAATGTGGAGGTTGGTCACTATTAATGAGATTACAATCACCACTATTCGCTTCAAAAGAGCCTGGGAAGACATTACTGGCTTAAAGATTTCTGTGGCATGGTCTGTTTTAGCCCTGGATGATATGATCCTTCCCAGTGTAATCCAAAAGGAGGTCTATGCAATTGAAAGCTAGTAATAATATGTTCAGGTAATGCTGGTTAGTAGTGGTTAGTAGCTGCTAATATAGTTGGTGGACCAGCATAGCCTAGTTATTCAAAAGCAAAAATATGTTGCAGTCTTTCTGCTTGTTGACAAATTAACTCTTGTTGGTTAAACAGGTTAAGCAGCCTGGTAGGGACATTATATGCCAGAGACCAGCATCCTTATCAAATTAGATGATCAGCAGTACTGATCTATTTAACAGGCTAACCAACATATTATCTCCTAAACTCTTGTAGATGTTGAACAGTGTCCTAAATATGTCTGAAGTAAAATTTGTATCAAGCCTTAGAATTTGAACCATTCATACCCTTAAGAAAAAAATGCTTAAACCAGCCTAAGATATTTTGCTAGACCTAGCTGGTGCTCAGCTGGTTAGCAATCTGTTGTCCTAGTGTATTAAGGTGTGAAAATAATCTGTGGACTCTCTTCTGCAGCTCTGTGGATTGGGACCACATAATGGGCTGGGAAAGACAGTGAAAGAGACGAGAAGGAGAAATAGGTGAGAAGAAGCCAGTCCTGCTAGAACATTTATCTTGTTTTTAAATTCTGCTATTTAATGGAAATCCTTGGAACTTGCCAAACTACACGCCAGCATCTTGGTATGAGCTTTGGTACAAACCTTCTCTCACTTAATCTCGTCCTTTTTTCATTTAATTGGACACAAGGTTTCTTTGTAAGGAGTGGCCATTAGTTTTAGAGGTGCAACAAAGGAGAAACTCTATTAAAATTCCTTTCACACATTCCCTCCTTTTCTCTCTCTTTTTATTCAGTCCATTTTCCCTATCTGTCGACCAGTACTGGGGTCACTGACAAGTTCACCCTAACAGTAGGAGCCTACAGAGAAGAATAGAGCTGGAAATTCTGACCCCATATTGAGGGCTGTGCTTTGTGTCTTTGATTAGTGAAACATAAACAGATGTTGCAGATACAACGTTGATGTCATTATACAAGTCTTGCTGCATTGCCATACTGCATTGGAGCAGTTTTGCATTGGGGCTGAAGTTCTTGGATTGTAGGGTTGTAAAACTGAATGCAGAATGCTGTGCTGCTGGGTTCTCTGGCATTTGTTATTGAACAGTGGCACATTCCTTTAGAAGGCTGGGGTGGGCACTGCTGGATTATATTAAATAGACAACCCTTTGTTACCAATAGAGAACAGCAACTATAGAAAAGTCCATGATGTGGATTAAAACACACGCAAGACCACACATAATCCCAGACTGCCTCTATGAGATTCTGAATTCAACATTTTAACATTCATCAGGCTTACATAGATACAACATTATTGCATGAAAATATCAGGATTATACAGGGGTCTTACAAAGTATTTGCTGTTTTCATTATAAAGACAGCACAGCACACATTCTGTGTACCAAGGTTTAGCAATATTTGTTATTTTGTATTTTTTTATCACATGCAATGGTATTCAAACATTTTAAAGTGTCCAAAAGTGTCCCAATACTGTACTTTTATCTACTGTATTTCCTATTTCATACCATTTTATTTTGGCACTGACTAATCTTAACCAAGAATACATTACCCTATTAAGGCACAGCTGGCTTGTTAGCTCACTAGCCACAGATAATTTTTGGGTGTCCAGCAGTTAACTGTAAGGAACAAATACAACCAAATATAGAGGAATTCACATCTGTAGGCAGCGACTGAAATCACAAAGAGTGCCCAGAATTCAAATGGACTCAAATTTGTGAAAACACAGAAGTATATGTGAACGTGTAGCTCCATTGGGTTTAAGGATAATTAATTGGCTAACATCAACGGCCCAGCCTGCAAATGAGCTCTTCGTGACACAATAATAAGTAAAGCATATGCAAATTACCCAAACAAACCTTCCTTCTAATCATTCATGAGTTGCTGACCAAGTACTCTCTGCTCTTTGGTCTGGAAAAGAATGTGTTTGCTTAGGTTTAAAGAAAGGGGGCTGAAATCAATGGACTTAAGCATTTTGACAAAGCACTTCCCTAGGTCGGGCCACAGAGGGAAAAGCTACGAGAGAAAACACTCACTTGACACAGAATATGGCGCAACACAGTTTTGCATGGAAAAATGAAAAGAATAAATGAAAAGAAACAGCATCTGACAAATCACCAGTTATACTGCAAATCGCCCATTAATTTTAAGCAAGCATAATGGCAGAATAGACTGTTTAACTTCACAAAAACCTTTACTTTAAAATGGCACAAGGGTAAAAAAGGCTGTCTTTGAATTATATGATCTAAATGATCTAAAATGAATTATAAATCTAAATGTCATGACTGTACACAACCGTGTAATATTCCTCTTCATGTTTAAACAATCTGTGGCCTCGAGATAAAAATATCACATTAAATAACACCATTACCCTGTCTGAAACTCATGAAAGGTATTATGAACTGAAATGACTTTAATCATGGAGAGTATGATGGTTACAAACTATTTCTTAGTTACTGCCATGTTCTGTCTTTCAAATAAAGCCAATAGTCAAGTCATGGACAAGGCATTCCAATTCACTCCATGCAAGCACCATTTTGTGGCTTCTGTGGGGTGGCAAAGAAATGCCATTTTAATCCCTGTTGGACTCATGCCCCTTTTCTGGACAAGACAAGGTTTCTTTGGTCTCCTTGTCTGGCTTTGTAGACTGGGCATGTATCCACAGACACCCTGGAGCTCAGCAAACTTACTATTGAGGTCCAGACTAAAGAGCCTTGGTGCTTAGACATAATATATCAAAATAAATTAGACCACTCTGTGTGTGCTAATCCATGGAGCAAATAGCAGTTAGTGTGACACTCCATTGGGCAACACCTACAGCGTAACACATTTTGAACACTTTTGAAACAAACCAATGTATTTCCATGGATTAATTTGTTTTTGATCCCTACTGAAAGCCCCAAATATGGTTGGTCCTGGTCATGGGATGCTGGTGTACTTTGTCCCCGCAAACATCTTACCAAGCTTATCATCTGAAAGACCATGCTGGTTTACCAGCTAGACCAGTACCAAATTAGTGTAAACCAGCTTGATCAGTATAGACGTATGTTTATGTAAGCTGGTCTCTTCAGAAATATGACAGACACAGAGAAAATATATTGTATTAATGGAAAATTAGTTAATGTTAATGTATAAACAGTACAAAATGTGATTAAATGTAGTTATGAATAGCACAGTAAGCTGATTTGTATGGCATGCAGAGCTAATGGAGCAGATAATTGTCTCTGTCTTTCAAGAAATGGGGAATAATGCAAAAATAATGTGCTGGAATGCTCAGCTGTTCAGTATATGTTGTTCCTGGGTTTGAATGAGAATTTGAGGCCATGAATCAAACAAATGAACCTCCCTTGAAAAACCTGCCTGGTCTAGACAAAAATCCTCCATATGGTGTTATTGTCTCTGCAAGAAAAAATATTAAAAAAGAAAAAGGAAAAAGATGTTCCTCATATTGGAATATTAGTGTTCCCTGAGGACAAAAGCAATAAAGATTGTAGTTTTAAGAATGGGGAAAGCATGAACTTTTCACACCCTCCCTTGCAGACAAAATCTCTAAATCTAGACGATGTCCAACGCCTTCCGACAGGAATTAGACACAAAGGACAGACAAGAAAACAAACATAGTCTCTTACTACTGCTTTGCTATCCAAAATCTTTCTCTGCCGGGTGCCATTTGCAAGCTGCCTAATAAGGAGACTGGTTTCTGTTGTAATGACTTAACTAGTGCTTAAATGCTATTTTAATGATTTGTGTGAAAGTCAGTGATGGGAAAGTGAGCGAGAGAGGGAGAGAGAGAGAGAATGAGACTAAAAAGAAGATTGCATTGGTGACTAAAATTGACACTCATCCCCAAAATGCACCCAAATTCCAAATGCTTAACCTAGCCATTTAAATCACTACAGCACTCACAGATGAAAGAAAATCACTGTGAATTGAAACACAACTAAAACATTTCTTAAACCATTAACAGAACCCAAATCACAGTATTGATGAAAAATATGTCAACCTGATGTTTGTACTGAGCGTATCAAACCCTTTATTCTCAAATTCTTGCTTGTATGAATTTGCCTGTGCCTCATTTTGTCCCAGCAGCTGCATTTGTGTGTGTAATTTGTGGGCGGGTGACTTAAATTCCAGTATTTTTCAGAAACACATGGCTTTGTTCGGGTAACTGAACCCATGAGAATCTTGTATTAGAAGAACATGTTAATAAATAATTCATCAATAGGGCCCTAAGAGAATACAAGACAGCCATTAAAATTGCAGAATAACATTTACAGTCCACTTGAATACCACTTTCTTGCATCATGTATTTCAAATAAAAGACAGCAGAGGTTCTGTTATGTCTGATGGGAATCAAAACAATCTTGTTTTTTGGACCTCAGTGGTAATTCTATCTCCAATTCTTTTTCAATGAATAATCTCAATGAGACTTTGGAAAAGAAAGGGGATGTGGATTTCAGGAAGAGCATTTTTAGCCCTGTCAGATGATCTTCATGTCTGCAGTCCTGTTCCTCACAGATAATAATGAAACTCAGCTGCTAGACAGCCAGAAGTAGGTGGATACCCAAACATCTCACCCATTTGGGCTTGCTGAACATTTAATTTGAAACCCATGGGTATTTATAGGGTGTTGGACTTCCCTTTGCTGCCACAACAGCTTAGACTCTTCCCCGAAAGCTTTTCATAAGATGTTAGAACATAGATGCCGGACTTTGCTTTATTTAGACACAACAGCATCAATGAGGTCAGACAGTTGGGTGGCACGGCCTGGCTCACAGTTGGCATTCTTATTCCAATAGCCTTACAGCTAGTGTGATTAAAGCTCTACAGATGATTCAGAATGAAGCAGAATGTATGAGGGCCCACACCACTGGTTCCCTGTAGCTGCCCACGTTAAATTAAAAGCTCTGATGCTGGCATTCAGGACTTCTTCAGAAACAACACCCTCCTGCCTCAATGGATCTATGTTCCCTTCTGTCCTCTGTGATATATACAAAGTCACTTAATTGAACCTCATTTTAGCCTTTAAAAGCTTGCTGAATGCTAAATGTATAATATATGACAATGGTAAGTGTAAATGCATGTTATTTTTAGACTATTTTTATATTATTTTTATATTATTATATATTTTTAGACTATTTTTATTATTTTTATATTTTTATATTTTATATGTATTTTTATATTATATATTAAATAATATAGAAATAATTTAATTACTCAGACTCATCCGGGTTCCATAAATACAAAACAGAAATAGAGACATGCTGCCATGGTGTGACCAATGCAGACATTTGCAAATGGTCATTGGTCAATGGTCTATTACATCCCTAATTCAACTACAGTTAAACCTGCCAATCCATAGGCTGCGAAGTTTATTGCCCAAGCATGTGTTGGCACCAGTTGTTATGCTCACAGCCTCTATATTCTGAATAAACCTGCAAAGCATGATGGGATTCAGGAAGTGTCTTTGAAATGCCACACAATGCCCTACAGATTTAATATCCTCTTATTCAGCCTCGGCTAAATGTAAACAGATTAGCAGTAAGTAGCCGTTATACTCAAACACGTTCAACATTCACTGTGCACTATAAATACAAGAACTCAATTTCAGGAGAGCTAATGCCTGTTAAGGAGAACTAATGAGTGTTAATGCCTTTAATGTATCTACATTCAACCATTTGGTAAATATATAAATTAACATGTATCCATTTGGCAGATGCTTTTTTTATCTAAAGCAACTTAATGTGCAAAGTATACATTTTTATCAGTCCATGCATTTCCTGGGAATCGAACCCTTGACCTTGACATTATTACACCTATGGTGCTGAGCAACAGGAACTCAGTTCTGCGGGGGTCATGCTTTGTATTATTTTTACTGGGTGATCAGCAAAGAGACCCCCATTGGGATCTCTTCAATACCAATGGGTCTGCAGGCAGGGATTGCATTCACGAAAAATTGGATTCAAAACAAGGTTAATAGTTCAATTCTTTTTAGCTATGCCAGGAAAATAAAACTCTGACAGGGATACTGTAACTATGTTTGGACCAAAGGAAATCATGCATTGTCTTTAGAGCTGGGTCATCTTCCAAAAGGTCAGTATTCAAGTGAGATGATCGTACTGTAAGAACCTATCTTCAGGGAAGGATAACAGAAACAGCGTGGTCTTTGTCTTTTCATAGGTTTGTATTACTGAGTGCTTTGAACTCAACACTCCCCTGGTCATCAACTGATGATGACATCTGAATGTCAGGATTAGTTACCTAATTACCAGGTAAAGAGACACCCAATACAAAACAAATGGCCGCCCTGTGCACTCAGCTAGACATTACACCTGGATCACAGAGCTTGAGGTTGTACTTTTAACATGAAATGATAGAGATCTGTCAAGTTAGACTTGATTAGACTTGAAGTGATGCTTGGTAAATGTTTACAATGCAAAGTACAATCATTATACTAAGAAGAAAAATTATTCAAACATGTAAAATGGGGGAAACCCTTGGCATCACACACTCAGTGGATAAGCCAAGGATGACCTTCATCTTAGCAGGCACGAGTCATCAGCTTTTCCAGACATACAGTATGGCTCAGATGGGAAAGTTCAGAAGAAATCCTCATGTTGTACTTACTTAGAGCTGGCAGACTCAAACTTTTTACAAACACTTGAAATGAAAATGAGGGATGGACCCCTAATGCAGCAAACATCTCTATTTAGTGTGAATCTGACTTTGATCAAACAAGAACTTCCAAGAAGAAAGTAAATATAACATGTGGATAAGGATGGGGAGTCCCACAGGAAAACAAACTCTTTTCTTTCAACTTTTTCAGCATCTTGGTCCAGCGTAATGTGAGATGAGGGAGGGGACCATGGAGATTTAGAAAAATAACACACTGACCTTGATTGCACAACCGGGCATGGGACATTTTGAGACGAGACAAACAAATTGTAGGAAACAATGTTTGCAGGTGGGACAGCCTCCCTAATCAAGCAAAAATCTCCAGCTACAGGCAAAACTAGCGAGACTATATGTTTCTGTTGGAGCGTTTTGAAACCTCCTGCAGATCAAAGAATTCAAAGCTGCTCCAGCAAAATTAATGCACAGGCAGAAAGCCACCTGATGATGAATATCACAGTGGCTCATAACACATGGGAAAGTTCTTTCTTTTATATTCTGTGAGGAAAAAAATCTGTCTTCAGAACATTGACCATAGGACAGGAAATGGCAGGGATCTGCTCTTGGATCAGGTAAGACAGTGTCGCTTATTGGCACATCAGAATTCACAAATGCTCTGGTTTGCATTAGTGCAGTGGCAAAAAAACAGGACTTTTATGGAAAATGCTTAAAAGAAAATGAAGAACAAGGACAAAGTGTGTTGTAAATCAAGTCACATTAAATACTTATGAACTTTAAAGCACATGGTAATCACAGGTAAATGAATTCAAACAAACTGGTAAAAGTGTTTTGTTTAAGGAAAATGTCAAAGAACCTCCAAATGATTAAAAAGATATAAGTCTGTAAAAGGTCTTGGGAAGGTCTTGAAATGAGATGTTGAACATTGTAATCAACTTATTTTAAGTCCACATGTTCCATCTTTTTCTGCTATTTCAACAAGTGGTAGCATATGCAAAAGGTTAAACTGTGTGTGTCAAGAGCCAGCATTCCATGCTAACATAATTCTCATCCTTGCTGTGGTTACAGCAGAACACAAACGGTCTGTTGTGTTTGGGAGCTGGATGGTGCATGGCCCATTTGAGAGCTCTCATCTTTGGCCAATTTGACAAGCTCCTCCGTTCTGTCAAACCAAACTGCCCGGAGATGCGGAGGTTTACTGGGCACTATGCTAAAGCATGGGGGAGGTGGGGGGAAGGAGAGGTTAAAATGATGATTGTCAGCATTTTGGATGTTTTGAAAGTGGGTCTTCCAGAACAGGAAGCTATAAGATAACATTGAACGACACTTTACAGGAACTGAGTGATGATTCCAACCATCTACTGTAAATCCATGAGTGAGTCAAGCTCGGATTGCTATAAAGATCTACAATAAAAGTAGCACTACTTTCTATAGTGCAAATCAACTCCATAACAAACAGTCAAACAGTGTAATCCCAAAGATACAACAATAAAACAGTCACCTTATTATGGCTTAATCTTTTTCCTACTTCTGAGATATGTTCCTGTATCTCTGGGCAGAGCACGATGCTAGCAATGCTGAGGTTGTGAGTTTAATTCCAAGATAACAGGGAAAATGAATATCTTGAACTTGCTTTGTATAAAAGTGTCAGTCAAACAAGCTGAAATGCTGATTATGTGGGCCGGTCTATAAATACTGATGCTACGCCCACTTTGTCTTTGCTCATTGTGCAACAATGCAGACAGATTTTGGAGTGATTTCTAAGTAGGTGATAAACATGGACAAAGTTTCTCTCAAGCTGTTTGGGAGCCACAGGGGAGCTGCTTTTCATCACAGACAGACTACTGGGCCAACAAAGTCGAACCATAAACATTTTATTTGTGAAGTGAAACATGGATGTATCTTCACACAAAAAGATCAGGGACTTGGGACCCCCTCCATCCCACTGGTCATGCATTATTCTACACCATCTACATCTACTTCTCCATGTTATTTTAAAGATGAAATAACTGTAATGTATAACCTATAGGAAAACATATTATTAAAGTTATCTATTCAGCATCATCATATATACACTGTGTATATGTGCTGAAGGGCCCACCCAGTAGAAATTTTGCTTAGCATAAACGAACATTTGAGTGAAAACTGTTTATAGAGTAATCCAATAGTGTCTAACCTAGGCTGTCCAAGGGTGTCCTTGACGGTTATTTAAATATCTCCTGATTTTCTGATTACGACCAGAGACTGAGGGTGTGGAAAGAGCAAAAATAACCTTCTATTCTTCTTTTATGCCTTTATTCTTTTTTATAACTCTTCTTTTATGCCTATTTCTGCACTGTAATGTACAACCACAAAACATCTCCCAGTGGAGGCAGAGGGATGATGGGTAATGTATTTCTGGAACAAATGCACTGAAGAGCTCAAGAGTAACAGCCGAGCTGTTGCCAGTAGCGCTCCCAATTCCCCAAAGACGCTGGATAAAAACCTGGGAACACATGTAAAGAAATATTATACAGGACGTACGCTGGAGAGAAAAATTCCCCTCTTTGTTGTTGCATGCTATCAATCAGCCTTTCCTATAATGTGAGAAAAGAGGGTAGAAATCTTGGCCTGAGAAGACAAAGATGAAGTTATAATTAGGGTTTTTATGCTGAGGATTTGACACAGGGAGTACCTGACACCATTCCGCAGTTTTGGATCCCAGATGCTTGACTAGAGACTAATGAGAAAGTCTGTTAAATCAAATAGCATAGATTAAAAAAGAAATAATAAAAATTAAACCCTCTAAACCAAACACGCATCACAATTCAGTTGGGTTCTGTTGTGCAGGTAAAGCTAAACCAAATAAGCCAATAAGTGGCTCCATCTGGAGTTCAGCTTTTATTTTGATATTCTGTCGTCGACTTTAATGTTTTCCACAGTTTCCTTTGAAAAGCAGCGCAAGATCTGAGAACATCTTGCACGCAAATAAAGATTTTATTATGCGAAACACAAAGCAAAGATATACTCTTCTGGCTCCCAAATATAACATGAAGAACTTCAGTTCTTCAGAGGAACACTAAATGTCTTGTTTGGTTACACCAAGGCGTCTCTTGTTCTGATGCTGCCGTCTTTTTATTTTTCTTTTGTTCTCCAACATATTGATGAGTGTTAAATTCACGCTCTATTATTGTGTTAAGTTTTCTGTGAAACCTTTGGAATCTTTCCGTCTTTTACATACAATGTTTTCTTCATACCTACTCCTGCACAAATAATATTTTGAATCAGAGTTTGACCCAAAGCATTCTTGTTTTTACTATGCCAAACCATGCATTACTGTTTCATCACAGACATCAGCCAGACCAAATATACTGTAGTAAAGAGTAATGATTCATCTGATGGAAAACAAATGAGATCTTTTTAATATTTTGGTTGTTTCTTCTAGACAGTAATAAGATTAAATGAAAAGCAAATGGAAACTGTTGCTGAAGTCTTCTGCTTCTCAGATGTTTCTTCTGAGACAAACACCCTGTCATATCAAATGTCTCCTCTGCAGTTTCTCAACAATGTCCTTAACTGTGCTCAGATGTACCAACATACCCAAGACTACAACCAAACATCACAGGTTTTAACATGAAATTAAACATCTCCCATTAAAATCTCAAAGGTCTAATTATGTTAGCTATGTGATTCACAATCATTTAATACATCTATACTTTTACTCTATATCAACAATTTCTTCATTGTATTACATTTCTACTTTTAGTGTATAACTGTATATCAAAGTTAATATTTAAATGAAACAGATCAGAGATCCTTTAGATTATTTACTAGATATTTACTAGATTGTTTACAATCAAAGGTTTCCTAAATTCTGCATCTCCTCAGGCAGGAAAGCACACGTTTACTCTTCCTCTCTCAGATCTGTGAAGGCTCTCTCTGGAAGCATGATTGTGATAAGAGCCTTCTAGATTGTAATTGTTAAGAGATTTGCTGGGGCCTAGAAATGACAGAGAAGCTGCTGAAAGAGCTGATACTGCGCAAAAGGAAAAATAATAACAGCCGCTTGCCAAACTTCCCCATTTCCTTCCACTGCCAACGGAACGGAAAAACTCCTCCACGTCCAGTGCATTTCTGAGAGCCAGAGCAGAGCAAATGAGGGAATGCAGTGAAGAGGGAATGTGAAAACGAAATACTAGGACAACAAGACAGATTGATAGAAAGATAGATAGATACTTTATTGAACCCTGAGGGGAAATGTAGTAAAATAGCAAGCTTAGTGGGAAACCAAACGTTGACGAGAACTTCAAAGGTTGAGAGATGGGAGTGAGGGATGATGGTTATTGTGTCTGTCTCTCTCTTTTCCTCGTCTTTCTAAGCTTCCTGTCTCTTGCACTTGTCACAAACAGACAACACATGCTCACACAGTTGCAAGTGATTTATGATATTAGAAATCAGCCCCAGTCTATTCCCAGATCTGTGCTGCATTCATCAGATGTACAGCTGCTCATTTCCGCAAGCATGTGTTCATTAGTGCACTGTTGAGAATAACCAAACAGGCACATTTGTTTAAGGCAGTGCACCTTTCCACTCAAAGTAACAGGTTCAGCTGAGGAGATCCTAACCACAAGATCCCCTTAAGGGTTGACCTGTCATATTTCTTGTTTAAAAATAGTCTATGTAATAATCCATCTATCTATCTAAAAAGCAGACCTAGCCCTACACACACACTTGCATATGTGGTTTACATGGACTCTCCATAAGCATAATGATTTTTATATTGAGCTAATCAAATAACCCCACTCCTAAAAATAATTAATCAGTATGCTTTATGGTGACACAGGAAGTGAACCTTGTAAACCATGTTTACATTGCTATACACGTCATTATACACATTTGTGTCCTTGTAAACCACATACCAGTACACAAACATACCCATATATTTGTAGAACCATTGAATAGACCCACTGGTCTACAATGCACCTTATTTCCTGTCCAGACCAATTCACCAACAATCTGCTGGATAAAAGCCTTATGCAACAGGATGTCTGCTGCCTATTGTCTGCATTATTCGTAGGCATTACGGCCTAACCTCTGAAATGTCCACACAAGCACACACATCCACATCTAATCTGCAGTGCAGGTTAAGTACAGTGCTGATTGCAGAAGAAAATCCTGCCAAACTGCTGTTTCCGACAGCTTCAAGGGTAATTTTTCATTCGCTGTTTTTCTTGTCGGTTATACCTTAGGTAAAGAATGGCCGGAATTACCAGTAAGTGAACCAGCACCCCATCACAAAAACTTTGAGAAAAAGCTCAATTCATTTTAAGGAATGCACTTCATGCCTTGTAGCATTGTAGATCCAGGCTGTTCTTCCTCTTTATGCGAGAAACATCTAGAAACAAATGGCAATGGTGAGAGATGGGGTTGTGTGTTCCTGGAAGGTAATACAGTCAGGCGTTTGCTTTTCCTGGAGAATGAGAGGTATTCTCCTTCATTTCCTGTTTAAAGTGAGCACCGAATAAAGGCGGTATGAAGGTTACCACACGGCTAATGACAAGAAGCTTTTTTGCTTTATAATTAAGTTGCTTTTAGCATAGTCAAAGTCAGACACTCTGCCCTCTAGTGGCACTACCTAAATATATGTGTGCTGGTGCTCTCACCAGTCTGAACAGAGCTGTAAAAAATACAGATCTTGTTGTTATATACCTGAGGCATCTGTAAAACATCTACAAGTATATATATGATGCACAAAACATGCAGATATAGATGTGTTTATGCTCATTTGATAGTGATTTTAACTATTAAACAGAAGTAGTCCTGATGTTATACATGTTCATTATGAAATAAGGGCTAGCATGTAGCTTAATCCACAGTACACATGTTCTCAAGATCGATTTAATCATTTAGAAGCAGGTTAAAATATGATGCATATCCTTTAGGGCACAAACTTTAAATATCTGTAAACTATGTTTGCCATATTTAAAAAAAATCTATAATATTCAAGCTGCCCAAAGACCTTCCTCAGACTTTCATTCCACAGACATGTAGACGTACAGTATGTAACCATTGCTAGGATATATCATGGCTGTTTTTGAGGCGGGACTTAAAAAAGTCAAAAACTCTTTCTATGAAAGACATTTATTCCGTCACCTCTGGTGAGAGGCCACAAAAACAAGACATCACCCTCTCATAAACCCAAAGCAAAAGTTCAAATCCATTGGTGTGTCCAACATTTACCATATGCTTTTCAGGCTGCAATGTGCCAGGTCGAGTCTCCCCCACTGATTGAGCATGTGTAATGGATTTAGTATTATTCCCCTCTGTTGCATGGTAAAAAAATAACTCAAATGGGAATTTAATCTGCACTAAGCCATTACAAGCTCAATGAAACAAGACATCCATAATGGTTCAAATACAAGCTTTGCTTCTTATGTCTTTTATACAAGTTCTACAGGGCACACATCAATGCTAAAATGTTTTCAAGTCCACCTCAGCTTTACCTATAGAGATCTAACAAAAAAGATTTTTAATGGTTTCCCTGAATCGATATAATTTCAGTCTTTAATAGGTTATGAAGCAGATTCAGCGAGTGGAAATTGCCTGGAATTAACAAGGCAGATGGTTGGACAGAGACAAAAGATTTCTCACCAACACTACTAGAGATTGGTCATTGATTATGAATGGTCTATATAAAAGCCCCCGTCAGGCTGGTTGGAGTGTAGTGTAATAAAGAATGAAATGCGTATCATCGGGCCCAGCCTGGCAGAGCCACCATCAATAAAAATCAATCAGCAGAGTTACTGGGCCATCCATGGTAACAGCATGGCCTTGCCATTATAGTTTCACACTTCCAAAGTATTTACCTTTGTGTGCTTTGTCCAAGGGGTCAAAGCTTGACTGGTTTGTATGATGCTGTTAGCCCCTACTGGCAGATGCCGTAACTACACCATCTGATTCTCAAAAGCTTCTTTCTCCGTTGATAAATATTCAAAATTAGCCATGTATTCTGCAAGCAACATATACACCAATATGTACAATCAATCTATTACAATAAATCCTCAATGCTATTTGGAATTTTTTCACTTGATTGCTGCCTCTGATGTCGCAGCTCAGAACAGACACTAGTGAAAGACTTTGTACTGTATTAATAATGCCATCGACATCATCAGCATCATCCTGACATTTTCCAGTGGTTTCAGATTTCTCCAGGTATAAACCTCTTGATCTCTGCCCAACTTAAATGTGCATGTGAAGAGATGGGTAAAAGTGTGTGAGAGGGAAGAAGTGTCTGGTGGATCGACGCTATCACTGTAAACTCAGCTTTAGCTAAAGGTGAGGCGCTATCGACTACCTCCTGATAACAACACCAGATGAGAAACATCCATCACAAAATCACATCATACTTTAAAGATTACTTTTCCATCCTTAGAGCTGACAACATACAGCCAATCAAGGTTTGGATCATCTCCAACCTTCACAATCAGTAGCGTGTGGGGATGAGAAGACCCCTGTCTGTGAAGCCTCTCACACACTTTTTTCTACTTTCTCTATTTCACTAAGGAGTTCAGATATCTACCACATCTCCAGGCTTGTGTAATGCAGTAGCTGCTAGCTGCATTCACACACAGATTCACAGAAACCGCCTCTCCTCCTGAAAACCATCATGTTTAGGCACCAAATGTTTTTAGAGGAGAGGACGCCGTCTTTTCCAGACTAGGTCTGTTTCAGTTCTGTAGGAGCTGGGCCCCGCTACTCAGACAAGAAAAAAGTATTATTGAATAGTATTCCCCAGTGCTCTTGGTGAAGAATGTATTATGAAAGCACATTCCCTTCTCTCTCACAGCCCCCTCTCTCTCTGAAATTAAAACTGCAGCATGGAGCTCATACCATGTGCCGCAGTTGATTATGTATAGAAAAGCTTATGCTTCACAAAAAGGTTATTTTATACTTTAAGTATTTTTTGACAAACTATGATGAGAAGTTTTTGGGAAGGGATGAGGAGCTGACCATCTTCACTGTAAGAAAAAGTGTGGAAGTAACATACTGTGTAGCTCATGAAAGATTTGTCTTTTTTTAAGGTCAACATAGCACACAACCCAGTTTACTTTCATATTGTGACATATTTCTGAGGGAAACAGTATATCCAATGAGAAAAACATAGGACGAGGATTTATTTTATCCAAATAATTATAAATTATAATTATTTATAATATTATAAATAATAATTAGGTTGGGAAACGGAGGGGAAGGATTTAAAATGTAAGAGGTGATGTCAGCAGAAATATAAAATTGCTATTTCAGAGCCATTTTAGATTTGTAATTGTTTCAGAGTGGGTCACAAAATCAAATCTATTACAAAATCACATCATTCTTTTCATAATTTTTTGTATTTGCACCAATGAATCTTGCAGTTATGACCACACATTAGGAAAGTAAATTGGGTCAAATTTGATTTCATATTAACTGTAAAAGAACTGATTTAATGTGCCATTGCACCCTCAGTCTATACTATGTCTGACAGAAGGTCAGGATGCATCATTTACAGTTATGAGAAGTAGGCAGGTAGTGAATTTAGCGGGCGGGGCTTAATTAAGTGTGTGGCGTTGGAGTGCGGACAAAACAGTCCCAGGTGTCAGTGAAAGTGGGGCTGCTATACAGTTATATAACTCTCTCCCTCTCTCATTCCACATTTCCAAAACAGCTGTGCGACTTCCCAACCACAGTACCTGAACCACACAACCTATACAGCCTCAAGTGTGCACAACACACAACCAGCATCAGCATAAATACAAGCCGCATTTGGAAGCCACATGGCTGTAGAAATCCATGCAGAGCATTTTTACAGAGATTAATGATGAGAGAACACTAAAACCATTTGTTAATCTGCAGAGTACTACTCTACCCCTGTGTGAAGCTGTGCAGTGAGGCTTATGTGGGTCTCATGATTGAGATGTTAACTCATCTGTTTTCCCTCTCCTCTCTCTCTCTCTTTCTTTCTCTCTCAGTACTGCATTTGGCTTCATCTTGTGGCGTACAGCTATGAGATCTGAAAAACATTTTTGGAGATGACATGCCTGCACCCTAAGGGAAAGAAAATAAGGAATTAGATATAAACTTACCTATCCTTTCTGCTTGAGGAAGAATCTCAGCTTAAAGCACAATTTCTCAGGCAGGTAAATTTCTGCAGATGGGTTCTTATTTGGGTCTCTTCTTCAGACAGTCATCTCTTGAGAAACAACAAAGATGTCTGTAAAACAGACAGGAAAGTCTTGGGAATGTCTTGGCACTTAGTCACAGTCAAATGCTGTTTACATATGCCCAGAAGAAGGAGTCAAAATATATATAGAAGGTTGTAGTTCTCATTGGCAGGTGCCAGTGTGGAATTTGCTCTCATTGCTGTCTCTGGTGAAAATTAAGTCCATGTGCTTCCTCAGTGACGGGAAAAAGTCCTTGTGGTGCTGGTCTCCAGGCTGGATACAAGTAGATTTCAGACGCACCTTCTGAATCTCGGTACACGCTCACAGGGTGGAAAGTAGGAGGGAGAGAGAGAGAGGGAGAGGGAGAGCAGGGTACTCAACCTCACTTAAGCAGTGGCTCTTCTGACTTCAGGCAGGGAGAAGTTCTTCTTGTTGGGTTTTTAACTAGGGGCAAAGCACCTGGAAGCTCCAGTCTCCCTGGCTCTTTTCTTGACCTGCTCTCTGAATGTTTTTTTCCAAACAGAGAGAGATGATTGTTTCTCTGGTCCCCTCCATACAAAAGGCAAGTGTCTGTGGCCAGGCAGAATAAGGAAGCAGTATTGAGGATGGGGTGGGGTAGGTGGAGTAAAGGGATGGATTTGAAATGTTCTTTTGCACCCCCTCATACATCAGACACCCCTCCTCTTTTTCTAGAGAACTATTTAAACCCTTGTTTTCCCACCTCCAACATAAACATCTGCAAACAAATACTTGCACTCATACAAACAGGAAATCTTTCCCAGAAACCACCTTTGGAAAATTCAAAGACTATTGGCACAGCTACAGGGCATTGATTTCACCTCAACAGAAGTATTCTTTCACAAAAGAGCTCAAATTTTCTCACAAATGTCCCAACACAAGACTGTAAGCACGTATGCCTTGGTAAGTACAGTACAGTGGAACTCTGTTTTTGTGTAATCTTGCCAGACTCTCAGTCAATTTAACCAATCAGTTTATGAGATGAGATTACATTTCTTGGCTGACTGATCTAGATTGCAAACCATTTAGAAACCGTTCTCAAGAGAAAAATTACCCTTTCACAACAGTATTGGTATCGCAGAATGCACAAATGCTCAATTCAGAATGTGCAAAGTAGCAATTTATATCTGTGATCAGAGATATACATTGGTGCATTTAATGGCCCATAATTACCTAATTCAAATTCATCTGAAGTAATCTGCAATTATCATGTGAAGGGTGTATGAGAACAAGCAATGTTATAGAATTACTCTACAGCAAGTACTGTTATCTGGATGTCAATTAAGCATCATCAGTTAAGATGTATCGTCCCTCTGTAACAAATTATGGATACTGTAACAGATACTGTATGTTATTCAATAACCAGCGTTTTGCAAGACATTTGATAAAGAGCTCTTTCAGTTTCAGTTACCCACTGTGTACAATTGGCAACACGTACAGACTTCCATCCACATTATAGACAATCTGCAACACCAGCTATATCATAACATCTAATCATAACCCCCAAAATTAGATTGCACAATGAAAAATGGAGGGATTTGAAGTCTCGGCAAGGGCCTGATATGGCTTTGGATCATGCCAGAGGACATTATACAACAAGCAAGGCATTGTGCTTATGGGGAGATGACGAGCCACTGGATACCTTCTATCCATGCAGCCCTGACATGGGTGAATATTAGGTGCATTATCAAATGCTAATCTGAGTTTGTGGGTCTCGTTAGTAATGGAACAGGCAATAAAAAGGCACGCGGCTAATTAGTCCAGTTTACATGCACCACACTTATGTGAAAGCCTTGATGATTACGTGAAAGTGTGAATACATATTTGTGCTAATGCAATTTATGGGTATTAATTGGCCTGTTAAAACCTGGCAGGCAAACAAATCTTGATAGTGATACAACAAAACTGGCAAGGATGAATATAATATAAGGTTGACACCCCACCCAGGGCTCCAATTTGTCGAGTCAGAGCCCATGTGTGGGCCTGTGTGTGTTGTAATGAAAGACCCTACAGTGTGCTTGTTGTGTATATATGTTTTGGGAGGAACCTAAGCATTTTTAAACCCCATTACCTCTCGGGGCCTAGGAGACAGTATTGCACCTCCACACCACTAGACTCACTAACCTACCATTAAACAAGGAGGTCTACACTGAATAAAGCCATTTGTAAGTATTGGTCGGTACAGGTTCGGTACATTGGCTCTACAGGTGAGCCAATCCCCTGAGCCATAAATGCAGTGACTAATTACTCTGGAGTTCCAGGAAAATTACATAATGACACTGATTAGCTGATGACACCAAAGGAACATGCCCCAATGTCCCAAGCCCTTTATAAGTCACCATCCTGACCAGTGATGTAAAAGGCAGAAGACAAGCAAAATATATATTTACATAATATTAAAAATATATATTTCTTATGTAATATATGATATATAAATCATAATACTGAGATATGTTTGAATGGCCATCAAAGAAGGATATAGATAATTTGGGAAAGATTCTTTATAAAACTAGCAGTCGAACAAGGCAGGCACACAGTATCAATTCACATTGATTTCAAGTGTCTGTACTGATCTGAGTGGATGATGTCTATAATAAAATGTTTAAAATAATACATTAATGCTTACTTCTGTCTTGAGCAGAAGAGTGTTTAGCAGGGGTAAGAATCAGCAATGACCTGGTGATATGATATTATACATAATATAACAACTGTAAAAATACAGATTTTTACTCTCATTTAGATCAACATTCTCATGAAGTAATATTTTGCAGAACTATGAAATGTACAATTCCCTCCCGTTCCTAATGTTTAATGCTCTCGTGCAATGTCAAACCTTCACTAACTCTGGGATAACATAACCTATTATGATCCTGAATGATGTTGTTGGCTTCCTGTATATCTTTCTTGATTAAAATGAGTGGGGCAAGACCAAGCTCTCGTAGTTTTCATGACTAGGTGAACTGTTTCCCTATGTGGACAAGCATAGTTTTGTAATGACCGTTCTCGTCAGTGGTCGGGGGCTTTGAAGGCCATCATTAGCCACAGATTTTACTAGCAATGACTTTTCATGTTCTTTGCTGGCTTGTTTGATCTATCCAAGCAATTTTCTCAATGAGACTCTCTCAAAGATTTTCAGATATTGAAATGAAAATGAACAGCCTTGCAAAGAGAAAACAGACATAGACAAGGGCCGCAGTTTTGCCCCTAAAAGAGGGGAATGATGTCAGTTGCTGATCACACCATTAGCCCATGTAAATAGTCAAGGATCCTTCATTAAACCTTCATTCTTCATACCCAGCACTTTAATGTTCACTGTTATGTCTAGACATGACCAGTTCTAGCTATGGCTTAGAAAGGTGTGGATTCTGTGACCAAGAAAATATAGAAGTCTGTACTGTATACAACAAACTACTAAGAAAAATAAGATGGAAAATCCCATCCCATTTTCAGGATACTGAGCCCACTGTACAGCTGCCTGAACATCAAGGTAAAAATCACTATTTGTTGTAATTTAGCCTCATTAACTGCAAAACATCATCAGTAAAAACAAATATGGAGACTTGCAATCAAGAGGCCCTCACAGACTTCATAGACTTTATGGAGAAACAGATGGGTTTTCCGGGCGTTTTCTTGATGACATTCACACCCAGGTGACAGGGTGTTTCTTTACTCACTTGGGTAGTAGCATGGGCCTCATTCACAAACCTCCTCACCTCTGGAGTCAGCCGCTGACCTCATCACCTCCACCCTGCCTTTACAAGGTGAAATCAACCCATGGAAAACTCCTCTGGTAATAACTTTCTCCCTCTTTCACCCTGTTTTGTTACGTGAGCAAAATATATAAAAATAAACAGCTGTCACAAATCTGAATGTCACACCATTGCATCAGGAAAGCTGTTTTGCTTTACACGCCTGCCAGAGTTAAAAAGTAAGCAGTGGCACCTGCAAAGGTTGACACCCCACTCAGCGCTCCAATTTGTCGAGTCAGGGCCCATGTGTGGGCCTGTGTGTGCTGTAATGAAAGACCCTACTGTGTGCTTGTATGTATATATGTTTTGGGAGGAACCTAAGCATTTTTACACACCATTACCTCTCTGCAGAGCTATTAGGTATTAGAGTCGGGGCCTAGGAGACAGTATTGCACCTCCACACCACTAGAGGCACTAATCTACCATTAAACAAGGAGGTCTACACCGTAATACTTGGAAAAAAAGCAATTTGTAAGTATTGGTCGGTACAGGTTCTTTGATTTTAAACCAATCCCATGAGCTATAGATGCAGTGACTAATTACTCTGGAGTTCCAGGAAAATTACATAATGACAACACTGATTGGCTGCTGTTTATAAGTCACCTGTGATGTAAAAGGCAAAAAACAAGAAAAGTATATATATTAACATAATATTAAAAATGTATATAATTATATAATCTATATTTATGAATCAGAATACAGAGATATTTTTGAATTGCTATTAAAGAAGAATGATACTTTTTGCAATCAGATGGTGTGGTTATAGCATCTACAAGCTGGGGGTAAACCCCATGCTAGCTAGCATTTATTCAGGTCATTCAGCCCATCTTTGTCTCCTGTAACCTTAAAGTGGAATGCCTGGTGGTATCTGGTTGTTCTGGTAGTGGTGGATGGAGGGAGGAGGAGGGCTGTGGAACATGCACTGGCCAGCCACAAAAACTGATACAACGTTCTTAGAGAAAATTCCTTTCTATACAGTTAGCAGGGCTGCCAGGTCCCAGGTTGGCATGGGAGAAGAGAGTAGTGATGCTCTGCCTGACCCGTCTTGTACCTCAGTCATGTTTCCTCAAGGTAATTATTTTACATTGATAAAAGGAGCACTAAAGAGGTTGAGAGAGACTGAAGACAGAGGCGACACTGTTCTCTTTCTCTGGGTTAGAAGTGCACGATAGAGATTAGACGACCAGGTAGGTAAACTTCACATTTGGCTGGATGAAACAAGAGGAAACAAGCACTATGGTCAGTTGAAAGAAACCATTAGGGAACTCCTAACAAGGGCAGTAGGGGGAAGAGAGTTTACATCATTACAGACTGTACTGAAAGTCTTTTAGTAACATTTTGTTTTTAAAATTACCAACACAACTGACTTGACTGCATGTATGCTTGAGGCCCCAGAGACATTAATGCTGTGCATATACAAGTACTGATAGAATTATAGAATTTAAACCTCTAGTGAATTCCTCATGTAATCAAAACCCAGTGGACAGATATCACTTATGCTTTATCACTGTTTAACCAGAAAATACTGTAGGTATGCATTTTTCAGAAATGTGGTAGCAATGTAACATTTTTCATGAAGGATAGCTGAAGAGTGTTTCCAAGCTCAAATTGTGATTATAATAAGTTCCCCAAAAATATGAAGTATCAACCTCATACTTTATCATTAAGTATATTTTTTGAGCTAAATGGATTATTAAAATGGATTTGGTCTCTTGTAAGTGGGTTTACAGGGTTATGAGTGATTCATAAGGGAACGAAGAGAGTGGGGACTGAATTAATGGAACATTGCTTAACATTTCAAAATCTCTCTCTCTTAAATGGGGAAAAACTATGAATAATTGCCTGCCACACAGAAAACTACTGACAGGAAGAGGCAGACATGGCTGTACTCAAATGGAGACATGCATACAAACTGTAAATATCTGGTCATGGCCGATAAGAGGTCCACTTCTACAGATTGTTATCTAGGAGCATTAAACGTTTTGCTTTCTCTTAACCCCTTAATAGTTTATTCATGTGTGACAGGATTAGAACCACAGGATTAAGAGATGTTTGGGACTGAAAGTGTTCAACAACTGAAAAAAAAAAAAATTTACTTTGTTTTTCTTTAAAAAAATAATTTTCTATTTCCAAACCAGCAGGCGAGAGAGCAATTTCCTTCACAGCAGGGGCAACCAAATACAAAAACCCAAACAATCATTTTAGAATAAATAACGTAAACTCCCCGAGTTAAAAATCCCAGGCAGATGTCCAAATTCCTTACATAGATGGATTTTAATGGCCAAAGCTTTTATTTTGCTGCTCCTGATCAAACTTCCAAGTGTGGAGGAGACAGAAGAAAAGCAAATTTCAGGCTCTAGGGCTGTGGTTTGAACTCTGCACACAAGGGGGCAACATTTTTGAAATACAGTCAAGAATAATGCACACTAATAAGAGGAGCATTCTGATGCTTGAACAAACCCGCCTAACTAGAAGACAAAAACTAACAAAAAAAAGTGAAAATAAGATGAAACTTATTTTCAATCTCGTGCAAAGACTTTAGGAAACAGTAGGAGCTAAAAGCCATCAGTGGAATCCAGAGATATTTTGTTTGACCAGTAAACATAAACATTCAATGAATCCTCACACAATTTAGAACAATTCATCCACTCGACCAATCACTGACTGGCTCACTCACTCTGACCTCAGTGAAGTTCTGCGTCCTGATTTAAATGACCCCATGACCACATCATCCCGTTGAGCCGTCAACACATATCCAAGTGTGTCTGCCCTGTCCCACCTGGTTTCCTGAGAAACCATGTGAATGTAGCCTGGTTTTAATGAGAACAGGAATCCCTCCCTAAACAGCTGCTTCCATTAACGTCATTTTAGGAATATTGGCAACTTTCTCATCTATAGTATAAACAGTTTTGTCTGGAAAACACATTTGCCCCAATACAAAAACATCTGTAGCAGGTAGGCTAATGGCTCATTCATCTGTAAAACCACTGAATCCACCACAAACCATTAGATTCTATTAGAGTTAAGGTCACTTTATGCATTTTTACTGATTGGATTGTTGTGTACACATTCCATTTACATTTCACCACACAGAGTAAATGCATTTCCGCAAAACTGACATAAATACAATCTGCTTTTCCCAAGCTACATGCAAAAATAACAAAGTTCACTTACTTGACGCTAATGCCAGGCAGCAAGATTTTGCTGTTGAAAACTTAAGAGTTTCTGTTGAACAGATGGCAATTAGTGTTTGAGATTTGTGAATTGTGGGGCTTCCAAACTTCCAGTTTGGGAGCAACAGAGTTCACATATGTGGCCTGAATCAGATGCACAACTGAACTGAATCATGTATGCACCACAAACCACTTCCTGAGGTAACCTTAAGGTTAGGACATTTCATGATCGGATAGCTATGTAATCAATAAAATCACAGGAAATGAACAAGTGTCAATACGCCCTCAAAATAAAAAATAAATGTAAGCAGTGTTATAAAGGCAAACGTAATTTCAGTATTTTGTGTCATGGTTAACAAAACAGGCCAAAAGATTTGAGTTGAAACATACCCCCAGAGAGAAATGAACTTAAATTCTTAAATTTACTTAAATGGAAACAATTTCAAAGTCAGAAATATATGTGTGTGCACTACTTGAAACAATCACAAGCTGAATAAATTCTGCCCTGTCAACATACATGTAAAGGCTTTGGCAAAAGGCTGCAATTTATGTGGGGAAAATGAGACAGACATTGTAGAAGCACATTTTTAAAAACAGAGATTTGTTCTCTTCTCGGAAAATAGCCATGCAAAGGAAAACACCAGCAGCCTGCTAGTCTTTGAGAGCAGATGAAGACATGCCAGAAAAACAACTTTTCCAACACAATGCAAGCATCAACCATAAAAAGCTTTAGGACCACCCATTAAGGTGACAAACTCACAAATTATCCCAAAGTCAGACTTTCTGTTACCAGTAGAAAGTCATGGAAATTTGCTGTGGTTTTCCAAATGAGGGCATCACATCACCTGCAGTGTAAAGCAATGCTATCCATCTGAATTTGGAAGTTTAGGTTTAAGATTAAATTAGGAGAGCCTGACTCATGGCACTTATCAAATTAATATCCACTAAAAACAACAACAATACAACATTACCAAACAGCAATCTATCAACAACCAAACAACAAAAATCTAAATTTCAAAATTAATTTTTGCGTAACTAAAATGACCAGTAAAAATGACTGTTTCAACTACACGACAATATGAAATCTGTGGCTTACATTACTCACCAATGTAATGCTTTCAATGTAATGTAATCACCAACGCTTTCTATCAAGTAATCACCTTGTTATGCAAAATTGTAAGACAGCCACCAGAAAAATAGCTGATGCTTTTTAAGGTTGAGTAAAGTTTCATTTGAATCAGAGACGTTGATTCAGTGATTTAGTGATTCTGTTGATTCAGATTCAGTTGGTTAGCCACTGTATCAGACACTTTCTTACTAGTTAATTGTTAATACCATATTTATTGTTCATTACATTTAACTTCTGCGTTGCATTCTTGAAAAACAGCCAATGCAAAAGCATGACTAACAATGATAGTATTTATAGATAACGGCATCTAACAAGATGACATTTTATTTAGTGTTCACTAATATTTATATTATTCCAAAACTCTTTAGGCTCTATATAACGGTTGAAATTATGAACATGACAGTATGAAATTCTTGTTCTTACTTTAATGTATGATATTATGACAAAGTAGGCCCTAAGAGCAGGATCAACCTGAAGCTTTATTGAAGCAACAAGCCAAAGGTAACAACCACAGAGATTTTTGCGGTAGTCAGGCCATCAGGGATGTAAGTGGTGAGTCAAAATCAAAAAGGTTTTGAATAGTGGCTGTCAAAACCTAAAAGATCATTTTCTTTGTCTTTGACTGTTTACTTTCAGGACAATGGCCTGGAATGTTAAAATGATTACAATTCTCATGGTTTCTGGCTGTCCCTGGCTGTTATTCAAGATCTTATCTCTAGCCCACACTCATTATTGGTGTCAGGAATCCAAAAGTGTTCTCACCAGGTAAGTTGTAAAATTATGCACAACAGGGATGGACCCCTGCACTGTAGTCGAAGACTATGAAGGCTAGTGAAGAGGTTTCAATAATTATACATTACTAGAGCTAATAAACCTAAGACTTTCCACAACATCTTTTCTGCCCTTGATGTTCTTTTGAGGCTGACCATTTGACACAGAGTGATATCCCAACATGAGGTGAATACTTAAGTGAATTAGACATCAACATTTACATTTACGCATTTGGTAGACGCTTTTATCCAAAGTGACTTTCAGTACATTCAAGCTATACATTTTATGAGTACATTTGTTCCCTGATAATCAAACCCACAACCTTTGTGCTAAAAATTTTTTTTACAGCTTTGAGGTTTTTCAGAGATTTTTTTTATAGAGCCAGTCAAGAACTGGTTTACATCATCATCCATATCTATGGAAGCCAATTTCTTTCACAGTTGTAAATGTGATTCTTCAAGTCATAATAAAGAGCTAAAATGTCATTATGTTACTTTTCATAATATTGTAAAATGACTTACAATCTCATAATACTGTAAAATGTTTCTAACATAATTACTTAGTAGCTCATAATGAGAAACTTTTAGGAATATATAAGACACTAGATCATAATGTCATTATATCTTATTATTATGACATTCAAAATCACATTTTCTACCTGTGGCAGAATCTGGCTTCCATACATTTCAACTCCTTCAGAGCTATGCAGATATTCACATTTCTCATCTGGCCTGCTTAGGCCAGTTTTGTAGTTGCAGATAGGAGCAGCAAGTTGGGTTCAAATGTCTGAGACCACATTGAAAATCTATGATTCAAAAGCTCATTTAAACTCATTAAAAGAAATGATTTTGGGATTATGGAACATCTAAAATGAAGACATGCTATAACACAAAATAAGAAATATTTAAGAATATACACTAGAACACACAAGATTCTCCTTGAAACATTCTGAAATCCTTCTGGGATAACAAATCATCATATTGTGGGTTCTATCAAACACAGGCAAAATAATATAACTGATATAACAGTTATATCAGTGTGCGAACATCACATTTGTTTTGTTTTTTGCCTGTTTGCTCTTCTGTTGTCTTGCACCTGAGCCCTAGCTCGGTTTATATAATGTGCACACCTTTTTGTATTTTTGAATTTTCTATCAAACTAAAGCAATTAACAAATTAATGTAATTTTTTTAAGATGTTAACTTTTTGACTGAAATTGTTATGCTGATAATTTAGTTTGTAATTTAAATAATTACTTAAAAATTCACAAAATAAATATTTTTGCTAGTAGTCTCAGACCTTTGGAACTCACTGTATATACGACCGCTACATTGTTAATTATGACTCTGACACACTTGTTAACAAAAGCTTGAAAGACAAAAGGGACGCTAGGTAAATCCATATGGAATATTCAAATATTTACACCGCACACAAGTTGTTATGAAAGTTGATTTAAACTTGTCCACTTGAATCCAAATGATTTTGGAAGTGCCAAATCACAAGGGTAGATCATGCAAGAAGTTTATGTAAATACGCTGGGGACAGAGTGTGAAGGTTCTTGTAGCTCTAAATCAATAAGAGCAATAACAAACACAGATGTCTTCTTTCAAGATCTGAACATTAGGCTATTGTCTGGTAGATGAGGTATTCACAGAGGCATTTTAGTTGAAGGTGGCGCTTGGGTAAGGTCTTATAATGACTAGAATGAACACAGGATAGGCACAAGCCCTTATGTAGTTTTTCTCTTTGATTCTATATTGGTGATTTGGCCAAAACATCCATTAGATTATTCATACTAATGTTAAGACAAAAACACTTTTTTCTAGAACTCATTAAACAATGAAGGATCATCATCATAAAATATGATGGGGATAACACACAACACAGGGATATTGTCATACACAGTGTTTAAGGTGGCTAAAGCTGCTGTAAGATCCAGTATCCAGCATTAGAAAAAATAAATAAATTAAAGCTTGACAGAACACACTTTTAATTTAAGTCCATTGAACTGTTTTTGTACTGTAAACTTTTGCAGAAGAACAAGTCAAAGCTAAACACATTCTGCTTCATTCTCTTTAATGGGCTAGCAGTTTTAATTTTCAGCCCCTATGTGAAAACACCTTTAATTCCTTAAAGCCCAAATGACAGACTTTAGCTATTATCATACCTTATATGCAGAGCATGCAGAAGAGATACCGAAGATTGTGTTGTATTTTTGATGTCAAGAGCCATAATAACCAGAAACAGGGATTTAACACAGGCAAATGCCAGCACAAACAAACACTTACATCTGCTTCTATCTGTGCTCAGTTCATCTGGCAGAGTCTGTGTAAATAACTTGTAAAGGAAGCAATAATCCTGACTTGAAAGAATGACTTCATAAACTGTTCTTTTGTTTTTCTATACACAGTATATCCAAATTAACTTAAATGACACTTCTATGAATTTATGAGAACACCAATCAAATAAATACATAAATGTATGGATCTAAACTTAAAGCAACTGGCCAAGTTATTCCTCTTTACCTCTGTTGAGTTTTCTATTCAATATTTTTGAAATTCCTCAAACCTTTAAACTTAAACATCTTAAATTTGAAAATAGGACAAAATCTGTTGTCTTTCATTATTATGTATATATTCATCATGTATATGTTTCTTTCCCAGTCATTTTAAACCCTAAGCCGTGGCCCAACCAATGAGTTGCATTTCTCTCCTGACAAATCACATGGAACTGGTTAGAAAAACATTCCTTCCACAGAGAAAATATCTGGCACACTTAATACAAAATCACAAATGGGAGGTCTTTTCAAATCACATCCCATGTCATTTTCTCTTTACTTAATCTCTTCCCAGAGTTTCTGCATTCTGTTAGAAAAATACAGAAAGAGACATGCTTTCTCTACAAGAAGAGTGAAAACATTTATGCATTTGGTAGATGCTTTTTTCCAAAGTGGCTTACAGTACATTCAAGGTATATAATTTATCAGTACATGTTCCCTGGGAATTGAACCTTTGTGCTGCTAATGCTGATGTATAATGCGCTCTAAATGGTGAAAAATGTTCAAACTCTTGCGTTCTGTGTATACAGCTAAAGAGTATACAGAAAGGGATGTAATTGTCTTGTGTACTTTGGTCTGCTTATGTGAAGATGAAAAATATTCATGTGCTCATAGCCACAGCACTGAGATATATTACATGAGTTAGTCTCCTCTGTGAAAACATACAGGGCTGCTAAAAATTGCCCTTTGCATTCAGACCTCACATCGTCTTCTGTCACATTTTCTTGTTCTGTTTAAGGACCACAATTAAATGTTTTCCAGTCATGGAAACCCCTGAAATGAAGGGATGAGATTTATCCAAAGAAGAACTGGAAGAGGCTATAATCTTGTCAACTGGCACATCTTGCCTCAAAACTGTTTGAAGAATTCCATCATTCCATTTCCAACCACCAAGTGTAGTGAAATGCTTTCATATGCCTTATGGTGTCTTTGTAATATGTGATGTTAACGTCAACCAAGATTAGTCCTTCAGCTTAAAATGAAATCGGAGCAAGAAGGAACCCATCTTCAGAGAAGTTTAGATTATGCATTCGTAATTTAGGTTTAGATTATTTTGTAATCCACCATTGACCACATGCCCTGCAGTCTGCATAGACAAGGTACAGAGTTCTTACTGAAAAACATCAATAGTTTTTACTTCATCTCTACATTGACCACCTGTTTTGTTTCAATTATAACATACTGCTTGTTAAATATTAAGCTCCAAGTGACATGACCCTTCAGTGATTATGAAATCTTTTAGGCCTCTTAGTCCCCTCATTCACTAATTCTCCAAAATGATCTAATGCATCACAGTTCTTGAAAATCTCAAACCTTAATTTCATTACATGCAATCAGTCTGTAAAAACAAATTTGTACTTGGGTCATTCGCATTGGAACTACATTAATAATTTTAGTTGTTAATAATCAGGTGAATTGTGTGAATAAACTGGTGGTATTGTGTTTGTTGCCCCATTGAGTTGTGTGGTGTTATGTCAAGCTGCATCTCCTTTCCTAAAATATGTCGTTGCTGAGTGTCACTGTGATCATGGTTTGTGTTTTGAATTGTATTAAACCATATGTGCATTGCAAGATGTCATCTTTATTTTCTAAGCTCAGATCCTGCCACATTATCAATAGCAAATGCTTGACAAAATGCCAAAAGGGCAAACAATGTTGACTCAACCCTGGGTCATTGCTGTATTTCAAGGGGCCTGAGACTAAGTGTTTTTGTGTGGGCCCCATCTTTCTTGTGCCCAATGAGTAGGCTATTAGTGCCCCTTAGTCCCACGATACTACATAGAATAGCAAAAATGGCTTCTAAGCTTTAAAACAGCTTTCCTGCCTCTGGAATCTCAGTTCTAAACCTAAGCCTCATGTGTTTAGCCAGGCATTGTGCTAACTTTCTACAGTTAAGCTTTTAATTATGCTGCATTAGACAGTTCTGCTTGGACACAATTGCTACTTGGGAAAATGCTCTTTATCGTGAAGCTGCGTAAGTTTAAAGTCAGTCATAACATATATCAACCAAACAGTGAAAGATATTCCCCAACAACCATCCGGCTGTCTCACGACAGAATCTAAATGGACAATTATTAAAGTTAACCCACGATTACTATTATGTATAATACTATAGCTAGATTATATTTGACCTATAGATATTTGTTTAAATATGTGCTAGCCTCAGGTGGATGGACTCCTTCTTTTAAGATTTGGTACCTCAAGGTTTCTTCTGAGTTTTGTCTTTGCCACTGTTGTCTTTGGCTTGACTTTATTCTCTATAAGGCTGCCTTAGAGCAGAATCTATTGTAAAACATGCTATACAAATAAATTGACTTGTACTGAATGGCATACGTGAACATTGAGTTGCCATAAACAGAAACTGTACAATAACCCAACTTTACATTAACAGTCCTTGTCTTGGACAGCACCATTAGGTGTAATTACAGAAGTAGGCACGCATAAACACAGAAGTTCAGCCAACCCGAATATCTGAGGCCAATTTTTTTATCCTCTTAAACAGGGTAGAGAAAGTGTAACTACATTTCAAAAACTCCTCTGCTACAGTTTCAAATTATTCAGCATGCTGGAAAAAAACCCCAAACGGTTCTGTTTATATAACAGAATATTAAGAGATTGTATCATAAACCACTTCATATTTTCCTCTCCTAACCAATACAACTACATATTAGGGTTATCTCTTCCCAATGTTACATTCCAAATATTAAAAATGAATCATTTTAAAATCCACATAAACAAGAGAAACCCAGGATGATTCTCTAAATGGTAGACTTCGAAATCAACCACATGCATAAATAAAAATGACAATTTGAGGCTGAGGCAATTTTCAGCACGCCAACCAAGGTGAAGCAGTAGCAGATCACATTTTTTGTCTCTGATATTTTAGCTGATAAGATCAATTTACCATGATCCCCTGGTATAGACTCCAGATTATGTGAACACTCAGAAGGGGGTGTGAAATCCTGCACTAGGATCACAGGCTCCACACCGGGTTGTCACGCCCTCTGCAACAATGGCCATATTGATACACCCCTTCAGACTAGAAACGGTTTAATCAGAAAATCCTCAAATAACTCAGCATTAAAGGGTCACAATAACATTTCTCAATAGTCATCACTTATAATGTAATTTCATTCCTAAATTACCCAGATACTTATGCCTAATGCTCATGCTCACATTCAAAGCAAAACACACTGATATAAGCAGTGATACACTGTTACAATAACAGCTTTAGGCCAACTAGATCAACCTCTGATTATAAACAGTTTTAGAATAGCATCCTCCTCATGTTGCCAACAGCCCATCTCTATTATTTTACAGTAGAATCAAACAGGGAACAAAGAATACATGAAGTTTTTAATGGCTCATTTACCCAGGAACGAAAATTCTCCCAAGCTTTATTTTCTTGAGAATGTGTGAGAGCGAGAGCAGGTGGGTTGAACTAAATACCTCAGAACATATCCATCTCTATTACTGATGGCAGAAGCTTTCATGTAAAAGCATTTTGGGCGGGCCTCTCTCGCTTTGAAAAAAGGCACTGTAACATCTCTACTGTAAAATCTCTGACTTTGCATTTCTTTTTGAGAGAAGAGAAAAAGATATGGAGTATGTAACAATAGTGGCTTTGAATTTCATCTCCCTCATTTTGCATGTTAATATTGGCCCAAAGCAACCATTCCCACCCCCCTCACCCCACTTGCATTGGATGTATATTTTCATGGTTTGAAACCCTAGCAAATTTCTCAGGAAAAAGTTTCCAGAGAACACACATACTGATAAAATGTATAGCTTAAACGCACTGTAAGTCACTTTAGATAAAAGCTTTGCCAAATGCGTAAATGTAAAACTTTCAGCATTCAACATTCACGTAAAACGTAATACATTCAACATAGAACAGAGCTACAATTTGACAATATTCAGTTGTAGATAGTACACTTGGAGGAAAGTTTGGAACAAATTCACCTGTCTTGCCCCACTGTGAGTTTGCTTTGAAACAGTATGGACCTCATACACGTAAAGATTTGATCAATGAAAGGCTGAACTCTTGCTACCTTTGCGATAACAAAAAAAACTCATGCTGCATTTTTCTCTTCTTTCTTCCAAAGCATGTCCTCAAAAAAACAGAAGCATAGCAGCACATAATCTCTCCTAGCCCCTGTGCATCTGATCATGTTGAGGCCATCTAATCACATCTAAGATTTACAGGGAGAACAGAGAGGCAGGACCTTTCATCCTACACCAAAGTCAACATTATGGGATTCTTGGAAAGCATTGCTGACATTCTTGAAAGCAGGAAAAAAGATGTACCCCTTTTTCCCAAACTTTAGGGAATGGATAAAAGGCACAAGCTCTTGTTTGACCGTATGTTGATGAAATAATAAATTGTAGCCACATTGGCGCTGTCTCTCTTCTCAGACGGGGGTGGGGGAAGCTGGTGGTTGTGGCGAGAATTCTGTGCTGCTAGTGGGCGTCACAGAGATTTATGGTCAACTTGGTCTAGAGCCCTCTATAGATGGGGCAGGCGTCCATGCGGTTTTTACCACACTGAATACCTCCAGTTAGCTGGAGTCAGATAGGGAAGGGTGAGAAGATAAATCCTTGGCAAGCAACTTGGGTTAATTAATAACTCCCCTCAACGAGGTGATGTTTATACAGATGGATCCTCTTTCTTTTGAACCGGCCACCCTTCCACATTGCTATGTCCTGTTCTGAGCTCTGGTTATCTTATCCCATCAAAATATAGAGCGAGTCACTATTTCTTATCTCAGATCTGACTGTACTGCATCCCTGCTGAAATGAGACCAGTATGAATTTCAGTGATGGTTAGTATTGGTCTTGTTGTGGTTTAGTTGGTGGTTCTGCTTTTTACAAACAAAACAGTCTTTATGGTAAAGCTGGTTAAGATAGTTATGAATCCTGGTAAGGACACCAATACATCAACATTCAAAACACAAATAATTGACCAACAAAAAAATACACCAAGAACTAGAATTTCAGTACACACTGTTCTTCCATCTCAATCTTGATTCTTCGCTGTCTCTCAGAGCACAGCAAACACAGTAAGTCTCTGGAGTCATATTAGCAAAACAAGGAGAATAACACTGAAATCAAGAGACTAGACCAAGGGAAAAGAAAGGAAAGTTTTGCTATTAAGACAGCCAAACATGAATCACAGAATTATTTGGCTGAGGCTTTTGTGGTGAGAATGGCATGAGTTCAAACTCAAATTCAGAGCTCACAATGGCTGGCCTAAAAGGTTCTCTCATTAGTGTGCTCTGAACAGGAGCACCAGGGTCATCGTCATGTTCCAAAGTGAATGCACGAGAGGCCCTTAAAACACAATGTCTTCTGGTGTTGTTGTTGTTTAATAAAACTGGGAACATGCACAACAAGACATAAGCTAGTCATCAGTGTCATAGATCTGAAGAGAAGATGCTGTGACACTTTTTGGGTTTTCTGGTTTAGTATTGCACGCTGACAAAAGCAATTATGAAAGAGTACATAAGAACAAAAAATGAATAAAAATGAAAAAGAAAATCTAAACCAGCCGATGATGATTGGTGGTTCTGGCTTGTTTAGGCTGGTCTTCCATCTTAGCTAGCTGGCTTCCCCAGCTGCCTGTTGGTTGTTTACACCAGTAAACATACAATGACTTAATCACCCTAAGATGGCCTAAGAATTTTATTGGGGAATGCAAGTACTTATTTGGATTATTGCAGTATTTGTTGTTAATTGGATTTCTAGAGGCATTCAATACAGTTCCCTTCCTAGGAGCTAATTAAGCTGATTTGAACTAGCTTACAAGCTCAGATCTGATTGACTACCCATAATGCTTTAGATGAAGAAAATCAGTAGGTACAAAAAAAAAGACTCGCTGTGTGTTCTTGGAAACTGTGACAGGGTTGTACTGTGGCTGAAATTGAGTTGGCTTAAACATCATGGAAGCAGGGATTGGATAGGAAGACAGAGGAAAGAATATTAAATCAGGAAAGAAATAAAACCTTCGAACAACAGCAAGGGGATGAAACGGGCTTGTATTCAGCATTTTCTCTGGTTTACCACAGCAGAACACAGGGCAAGGTAGCAGTAACACAATGCTAATTCTAAGCAAAGTGCTTAGGGGTAATATATTAGCCCCAGTGACATTGGGCACGTGTTTTATGCTGCCTAAGCTTTAGCTTTGCTAAATTAAGGCAGAGGAACACACCAAACCTCCAGCTCCCTGCGTGCTCCATCACCCCTACTTCTATCCCCCCATAATACAGAAAGGACATCCCAATAAATAACACACTCTGATCTCCCTGCCAGGAATTCCTAAACGAAGATTGCATTTGTCACACCACTGAGATCCATGAAATACGGAAACAACGGACATGCTCTCCAAAAATCCTGGGAATGCCATTACGATCCATTTGGTGGTAAAGGGAATTCTAAGATATTTTTTGATCAACAATTGAAAATAATCTACCTCTAACTGTGTCCACATGTTTCAGCCTGGTTAGACCACACACGCACAGACATAACACATACACAGACAGAGGTTTACTTTGCAGTCTGTCCATCCATCTATATATCATCCACCTCTCCATCTATCCATCTGTCTAACATCTATCCATCCTCCATCCTGTCTGTCTGTCTGTCTGTCTGTAGGATGAACTAGGAATGATTGACAAAGCAGGACCGTCACATTTTTAAACAGTTTGGAAATTCAAAAACATGTATGACACCAAAAGCACTTCAGAAAGATTTATTGTGCAAGTCAGACTACAAATCAAAAGTGTGACAAAGGTACATGAGGAATAAATTTTAGTGCATGTTGGATAGCTGTGTTGCTCTGAAAGTCCTCAGACTCTTGAAAACGCATAAAAGGAAGAGTGTTTAAATGAGATCTCTTGAGTCTTGAGAAATGCTCAAGAAATAAATCATTCCAAATGTTTGCTGCAGTGTCCGCGTGTGCCACAGTGTTTCCTGTAATGTTAGAGTAGACACTCACGACACTACAACAGCAGACATTAGTGAGGTAACGGAGTGGAAAACGGTTAAAGTGGCTGATCAAAGGCAATACTGAATGGCATTTGGCACCTTAATTTACACTCAATGGTTTGGGTTTCAGATCCAAACCTTAAATGTGGTATGGCCCTTGACTAGTGTTTTACACCATGGAAGAAATCATTGCCAATTCACCAGAGAACAAACCACATTTGGAGTTTATGAAGGTGAATAGTCATATCCAAGAATTTTGTATTGAAGCCAACATTACCAGGTCACATCAGGTCCCATTCTGGTTGTGTAGAATATTTACTTAGATTATTTTTGAGTACTGGGACACAACAGCCTACAGAATTGAGAAATAAAGTGTGTATGTATATATATATATATATATATATATATATATATATATATATATATATATATATATATGTATCACTATTTTGTGGATTATTTTGGATTATTCTGTTAAACTGTTCAGAGATTTCCATATGACGTTAGATTCAGCCCAGTCACCGCAGAGAGAAATCTGGCTGTAGAATTTTAAAACAACATTTAAGATTCCAAGATGTTTTCAAGGCCCTCTTAGTGAAGATTAATGCTAAAATAAACAGTATATAACAGCTAATTATAAAGCATTATCATGCCTGTCAGAGCGATGTAATACCAGACAGTTTATAATATTGTTTGCTATTGTATCAAAACACTGTCCCAGTGCTAATGAAAGTTTCATCAACAAAGACGATTTTTGGAAAACATGCAGTATCACACGGACACACCAAAACCAGCTGTCACGCACATGTAGTTTAAATAAATGATATCAGTCATTTAGTTTTAATAGTTTTAAGAAAGGGGGAGAGATTTCAGTTTTCAATTGATTTGAATGCTGAATGACCTTTTTTAACAATGAACTCTGGTTTGTTTGCAAAGTAACAAGCACGAGGACTGTTTCATGGCTCTGGAGCCCTCTAAAACACATAACCCTCAGTACTCCTCAGTATCAGAGACTTTTGTTTGTTTTAAATAGGTGTTGACTACAGTTTATGTTACCTTGCATGGCATCAGTTTAGGATATAAGTAATTATGGCTCATAGAAAGTTGACACCACAGTATGGGGTGATTCAAAAAATAGGTGGTTACATTGAGATACTTTAGCTCACACAAGATGCATGTGTCCATAAACAAAGTGAGATTTGGCTTATTATAATGAGTTGAATTGATTAATCAAAATGTGTTGGCAATGATCAATTTGTCTAACTTAATTCTGTGACCTGGGTGGGTATAGTGTTCCTACCTAACCTCATGAAAAACAACTATTTTGAGGTGGCAATTTTGTATTAATTTGTGCAATGTGAGTGTGCAAAAAAGGTCCACCCCCAACCCTACCTCTAAACCTAACTGTCACTGAAGCGCAGATACAAAAATGTAAGAATGAGAAATTAATGAAAAATCGTAATGAATTATAAGAGTTATATATATTATAATAGTTATGAATTATAATAGTATAACAGTTATAAAATAGCTATGAATTGCCATGAGATTGTCTTTTATAGAAACCTAAAAATTGAATGGGTCTCAGACCAAATAAAGGTTGAGAACCCCAAAAAGGTTCTACTGAGTGACCTTTTCCATGTCAGATAATCATACTTAAAGACCTTCACCTGTCTTTCAACCCATATCACCCATAAGAAGCATGGAAAGCATGGAAGTCATGACATCATCAGTGACTACAGAGGAGAAACTTTGAGAAGAGGTGTTTGTAAAAGGAAATGTGCCAGGCTGGGATTTTGAAACTTTATTTTACTGTGCGTGTAGATTCTGGGGGTCTGCACTCTTAACAATGCCAACTATTACAAGCTTCTCAGCTTCTCCTAACAGATGGTGTAGCACAGTGTCTCCCAACCTGATTTATTTGACTTTTACGCTAACACAGGAGCCCACACATGTGCCGCAGTCCATTGCGATTGCAGAGGATGAAAAACACAGAAGGGGATTAGGTCTCACAAGTCCTAAAAAGGAAAGAGACAGGCACATTTTTGCAATAGTTTGAAGTCATATAAAATCCAGAGAGGAATAAATGTTTTTGTAAGAAGGGAAAGTATTGTGGCATGGTTAAGGTATGAATTTTGGACAGTTCAAGTCTACAAAAAAAAATGAAAGGTGGACGTAACCTGGCCTTTCAGTGTATTAGTTTTTCTGAACGTTCTGAATAAACAAAGTTGAGCTTAGCCTCATCACTCACACAGGCAAGAAAAGCCCTTTTGAGAGAAATTTACAGCATTCCTTGTAATACTGAGGGATAGATTTCCTCTGCACCACATGTTGTATGGATGACACGTGCGGTGGAACACATATCTAACAGAGGATGCTTTACTTGGCTCAGTGAAAACACTGGAGAACTGAGTGGAGCATCAAAGTTCACAAAAGACTTCTAATGTTCCACAAGCTCAGTTTTGCAGTATAACACAACAGTGCTAACCAAAACTTTGTATCGTCACATCCTTTAAACTTAATAACTTAATAAAAAAATAATAATGTGTGTTCTGTGACAACATACTAAGTTTATTGGTATTCTGGTTTATTTGATTTTATTGTGGCATATTTACTCAACAGAAAAAATTACCTGATTTAGGCCAATCTGTTCTCAGTGCTATGATGAAAAGGCAGAAGGCTGAAGATCGTTTTTCCCTGGAACTGTAAATGTTGGTGTGTGTGGCCAAATTCTGAATGGTTCCCTGCCCATGGCTGCCGTCCATTGTACTTCCTGTCCTATCGATCAACCTCACAAAACAAAACATTTCTAAAGCTGTGAACTTGGACAAGCACCTGTGAACATTCTTGAAAAAAGCTTTTGATGGGACACAAGTTTGGACAGGGCACATGCTAAATATTTACCTAGCCGCCTCTGGGAAAAGAATAAAGAAATCCGTGTAAACATTCAGCTAAGTCTGAAGAAAAGGGAAGAATGTGAGCGCGTCCTTGGACAACTGAAGAAAATGTGATTCATATTGAATAATACTGAACACAATGCAACTCCCGTTCAAATGTGAGGGAAAAACTTTGGAAATATATGCTAAACTCATTCTATGTTCAGCTTATGTATCATTTTATCTCTTCCCTTGGCTAGTAAAGTCCAAAAAGTTACACAATCCAGAAATGACTATTATTTTGCTTTTGAGCATTCTGTTTCTGCTTCAGTTTGAATTCAGATTCTCTAGCAAAGCAGAATGAAACTGTCCACACTGCAAGAGAGACCATGCCAGTTGTAACATGTTTAGGTTGAGCAGCAACTGCAGCAAACTAGCCATTTTTGGAATTCTGCATGGATATGAGATTATGGATATGAGAAAATCAAATATCCAAAGGAATGCTAATTACAGTGGAAATCAAACACCGTAAGTTACAGAGTTGCAGCATTACTACATGTGCTTCCCCCTCCTTCAAAAATCTGTTCCTCATCCAGCCACTCTCTTCCGGACATTCTCTCATGATGGCCTGAAGAACATGATAAACTTCATGTCTCAGAAAATGAACCACACTGAATGCTGTGCTTTTACACAACGTTACAAATATTAGGCATAATAATTCTTTACATAAACTCAAACACTTCAGACACACATATTTTGGATATTTCAACAGTCTGCCTAAGAATGCCATATATATTCTTAAAACTAGATTTGGCCACGGCTGAGAATTCCTAACAAGATTTACCCTGTATGGACAACACGCATGCTGGCATCCCTCTCTTGTACACAGCTATCCGTCTAACTAATAACTGCTAACAAGCTAATTTATTTTCTCAATACATGTCTTTGTGCTTGTCCATATTCAGAATAAGTCCAGCTTTCAACAATACATACCTTTGTGCTTTAACCTCATAAAGTCAACATATGTTTATTGATTGTAGGGAACAATATTTGCGTATATGACTACACTGCTTTACTTGTATGCAAGATGTAATGCACACATTAACAGTGTTTTTTTGATACTCGTATGATTGTGGATTTATCCGAAGAAAAACTGCATGCTGCATGCAAGTTTCCCTCCATGATCCAGAAGTATAACACACATACAGTACATACATGCATATACCCACAGGATGATTACTGGCTTAACAAATGGAACTAGTGGTACTGTGGAATCATTTGTAACTTAAAGAAAATCTAAAAGTTCTGCCTTAAAGGAACAGTTCACTCAATAATGAAAATTCGATAATTATTTACACACCCTTCTCTGTGTTCCAAACCCACATTTCTTCTGTAGAACACAAAGAGGGAAGTTTAGTCAAATGAGAAACAGAAAGAGGAAAGTCATGCAGGTTTGGAAATACATTTGGATGAGTAATATGACAGATTTTTCCATTTTTGGCTTAATTTACTACTGTAAGGGATTAATTTACCTTTTCTACAAGACCAAGATGCTAAGATGTTTTTTGGAGCTGTTTGGAGCCCGACATTCTACAACAAGAGCTGTGTAATGATTTTCAAACTTTTATCTATTTGTTTTTTTTTTTCACTTGTGGAATCACAAAAGAGTGAGTAAATAATGCTATAATTTTCATTTTTGTATGAATTATTTCGAATATTATTTCGATAACAGCAGAACAGACACACCTAACCAAACATTTGAATGCGTCATTAAACTAAAAAAGATAACCAGTATCAGTTCGTAAAAAGAAAATAAAGTAATTAAGCTGAATGCCAAAGCTTTTTGAAGCAAAAATACAGACCTAAATATGTAAGAGTGTGGTGTTCTTTCTCAGGCCCTTAACTGAAAATACGAGCAGTGTGAGGGCATGTGAGACTACTGTACATTTCAGGGTGCACAGAGGTTGAGCAAACCTCTAGGTCAGTCTGTGGTGGGAGAGTACTTTACAATTGCTCTCTGACCAGCTCTTATCAGTCATCATCTCAGAGCGCTAAATCAACTGCCTGTCTGTGAGAAGACAAATACAGAGAGGAAAAGACGCATTAAGGTCCGCAGTCAAAGTCCTGCCAAGTGTCACTAAGTGTTATTGTCAAAGCCATGCTTTAACACCACACTGCCGACCTCCATTTCCTGTTTCCTGTCCCTAGAGGGTCGCGAGACAATCCGAGGAAATCATTCTGCATCGGTCCTACAGGGGAATGTGTTCATTCAAACAAAAGACCCAGGTACATGTGAATACTTTGGGCTTGATAAAAAATAATAATAATGCAAAAAAATACTGTCCTTAATGCACATGTGAAACACAAACTTAAAATAATTAGCTTTATCATGGTTGGATAACTTTGTTTTTAACACATGGTGAGTTTTAATTTAAGCAAAACCTTTATATTCAGATACAAAACAAAATGGTAGTGCATACTGTACAGTATGTCTTCATATACAGTGTACCAAATATGCACATCTGAGATGGCAATGACCTGCTCTTCTGGCAGTGCTCAGTTTTTCAGACTATCCCAGTGAGTAGACCATCGTGATACTCATCCTAAAAGTATCATCTTTCAAATCTGTGGTCGAATTTGCATTACAATCTGTCAAGTAAATGGTAAAAAACTGCTTTTCTTCTTAGAAATACATTAGCTAACTAAAAAGTTAGCCTATTTTACAAAAATAAACTATTTTTCTCTTTTGTCTTTGGCTAAGATAATCATTTACACACAAATGTCATCACTGGCCTCTCTTTTTCCTTTCTACTGGCCTTGTAATGTAGAAACATTAGATCGAGTTTAACGCCAAAGGCTTGTGGTCTGTGCTAACAATGCTCTTGTATGTCAATCGTTTTTTATAGATGCCACTGACCTCTAAATAAATCATGGAACAGGCATGCACTGTGAAGCATGAGCACAGGAAATCAAAGTGAAGGTCATGGCTTGATGATGATGATAGACTTAAGAGGCCTCAGGCTGGGACTACAACACGCATGTTTGATGTCTGCTACCATGGTTACCACATATTGTCATCAATAAACTGCCATAAAAACTGAGAATGATCTCTTTGAATGAAATCACAGTGGTATTTATACTGCAGAGTGATTTATATCGGAGACTTTTTTATTGGAATTGTTCCATTCACTTGTTCAGGAGTCTGGTTGTCTATAGCATGCTGTACATTGTGGTACATGGCCCAATGACAAGAACTTGTTAAACTGGTATGCCTTTTTTTTTTTTGAAGTTTCATATCTGATGAGGCTGGTTGATAATAAAAAGCATAAATATGTTTTATGTTCCACAGTCCCATGGCTCAGCTTGGTGTCACTAACCCATTATGATCACCACTATGTGCATTGACTGACATCATAAAGTGGATATTGAAACATCACAGAATTCTAACCCAACATTTTTGCTCCCATTTATTTGGAACAAAACCCACCATTAAAGTTATAAAGATGACAGAGGTTAAGAACGATTCAAAGTGTTGAATTCTTGAGTTTTTTAGTAGCCAAGGTTAAGGGAACCCAAAAGCTTTGCTTGATCTTCAACAGATTATACAGAGAGAATTTTTCTCCATCGCTTCATCTGAGGATGAGTGCCTAAATACACAGTTCTACAAGAGTCAACATTTTTTACTAAATAAATTAAAAAAGAACACTATTTTAATGATGTGGAAAACTGCAGTCCCAGCTTGCATATTTAAAAGCAATGAATCATTCAGTGAACTTCATTGGAAGTTCAGTGAACTTAAGGGAATTTAGGTCATTCCAAAGACTGTTTTGTATTTCTGACCAAACAGCAAAAATTTCCGAACCTGCACTTTGTTTAACTGTGATGTTCTGGCAAATTAGATTAACATAAGAGAGATAATGATATCACATAGCTCTGCAGATCTAAACCACATGCCTGCAAACAATCTGACATTCGGAATAGAATAAGACACATAAATAAATATTTGAATAAATAAACAAGTTTTAACATTTTGAACAGCAGTGTTTCTCAGTGACCACATAGCTTTCAAGAGCCAGTAGAACATATCTCCAGACAAACCTAAAATTGCAAACGTTTCTCTTGTATCTTTTAATGACACGCTGGGCCTCCATGGACTCCCCTGTTTCACTGAATAATCATCTGTGTCTGCTGGCTCATCTTTCAGCTCGGCTAAAAATAAAAGGGAGCTGTCTGCACTATTGTCTGGCCTGGCCAGACAAGGCTAGTGTTTGGTTACCTGATAAAATATTAGCTCAAGGAATTGTGGGGGTTATGATGCAAGACGGTGTTAGCTACTTTTTATGGTACAGGGATGCACACATTCATCTCCATCTGTGTGTACTGCTGTTGCAGACAATAAACAACATTCAGCTGTTACCCAGATGTGCAGAAGGAAAAAAATTATTTTACTGACACATACCTCACTGAAAGCACAGGCACACCAGCAACCAAAAATACAGCATAACATATCGTCAGCTATAATATAGTTTCAATGTTTCAGTTCTGTTTTAGAGCCTATACAAGGAAAAAGCCTCCATAATGGATCTGTAGCATTATTATCACATAATAACTCTAGTTATAGTCTGGTTTTTCAAGAGTCTAGAGACCTCACAGACCCATTTTGATTTCTGTGTGTCAGACACCCTTAATATATTTAATATTTCATATTTAAATAAGACAGTTGCTACTATTTACTCTATTCAACAGACTGCATTCATTTACCTTTTTATGATTTCTAAAATCCACATCAAGTGTTGATAAAAGCAATGAAATAAGTAATATCCATAAGTAATTCCCAAAAAGCCATTCCCATGGCTTTTGTTGGCCTAAAGATTAGGGTTATATGGTCAACAATCTAATCTATCAAAGATATATGTTGCCAAAAAAATGATTTCTAAACATCCCAGGAAAGCAACTGAAAATAAAACAATTGATTTTTTTAGAATGAATAATCTTGTGTTTTTCTGCAGGAATAAAAGATTCCTTTCGGCAGCATGTAACTCAAGCAAAAGAATGAAAAACAGACTCAGTTTGATAAACATCTAGTACTACAATTAATTACCCATCCCTGCTTAACTGGACAAAATGACCTTGTCTGGCTACGGTCCCTCCACATTCATTATTTGGCAAACAATAGTAGGTTATTTACCATGCCATCTTCAACAATTGCCCAGTGGATCATATAGATAAATGTAACTACTCTTAAGAACCTAGAGGACACTTCTTTCTGTTCTGATTTCTGACCTTACTGAATTTCATAGCTTCCAGTCAAGTAGGACGCAGACACATAACTCTAAACTCACTCCTAAAACAACAGCTGCAGTTTTCTCCCGAGCCGCTTTGGGAGTCAGGGAACTCTGACATATTTTGAGTGAATGATGTCAGGTGGGGAAGGTATTACAGCACCAGCAGCCAGACACATGCCTGATCGTGAATAAACGCATCAATGGGACTTCACCAATTACAGTCATCAATCCAGCAGTGATGTTGCTTACATTACCCAAGCAAGCTACTGAGACCATATTTCCACACAAATAAGCAGCCTGTGGCTTATAATTATTACAATTATTTACCTATACATAAACACAAATCAAATGAGTAAGAAATAATACAAACATGTAAAACAGGAAAAGCTGTCTAGTCAGCATTCTAGTTGACAAACTTGTCTTGCTTTCCAAATATGCTTATAGTGTATAATCAGGCAAGGGTAATATATTACTAAAAATAACATAACATTTTGCTGTTTGTGCCTGCCAACCTCCAATTCATGCTCATTATAACTTGTTCCTTATACAGTAGTAATTTGTAATGTTATTTATTATGTCAAATGTTTCATAAATCCACATCCTAAATCCTAAGGCAACAGCCCTCAGTAAAATCAAGATAATGTTTATAAGGAATGTTCTACAATAGGTAACCTAAACTAAGTTCATTACAGCGTAGGTCACCAAGTAATAAATACATTTTTATAGAGATATAGATTAAACAATGTGCTCTCATTGGTGGGCTCTGTTCAATGACAATTTGATGTACTGAGGCTTAAATCACTGAAGTTTAAGCTATGCTTTTATAGTGCAGTTTAAGTGCCTTTTGAGACAGAGAGATCACTGTTATATCTAAATGAATGGTGTAGGTCTAACACTAAATGCATATCTATATATACATAGTAAGATTTACATGAAATTCCTGTATTACATTTTGCTAATAAAACAAAACTGAATGAATATAAATTTTCCACTGCCTTACTTTTTTTACAGCTCAAATAACGTGCAATGAATTATGAAATAAAAAGTATGTAGGTGGCCTAAGTGCATGGTTAAAACATTTAGGATTGCCGTGGTGACTAACTGGTTTAAATTGAATTACAGTAGAGGGGGTGGCTTTTGAAGACATTCCAGTTCTCGGTTATATGGTCTGTGGTCAAATAGACTTTCTTTCCTCCTATATTTTAACGAAGTTTAAAGGAAGAGGGAAATTAATGACTGATTGTTTCCACTGCTTAGACTAATAGACACACAGGGTCTAATTTCAGAGCACTCTGTTGTTTTTGCCTCACGTTCAGAATTAAAATATGACAGCAATGGAAATTGTTCAAACAAAGACTGATGAAGGGCCATTGTCTGTAAATGTTCAAACTGCAGAGATTTTCAGCCAATGAATGAAGTGTGCAGTCTTACAAGCTACCTCAGTTTGAGGCATTCGTGTTTCAGTGAAGAAACATCTGGAAGAGCGTCTTGACGCACATGCTCCAACAAGCGTGTCAAAGCCGTCAATTTCTGATTTCCACATCGCGCTTAGAATACTTTCATTCATAGGAGAAATGCTGTTTATACAGACGCAGCGGTAATTGTGTTCATATGTACAGTGTGTTTCCACATGTTAAACATCTGATACTTCACACTAATTAAATGAATGATCCTGTTTCACACATCCTGATATCAGCATTTGAATGTATAGGCAGGCATAGCATTTCTTCCCCAAATTGTTTACATCTGCAAACAGTAGCTTTGCACAATCACTGCTTTTATCCCTGCATTTTCACAATGAATTTTAAGAATATCAAATAAGCAACAGCCATTCAGCCATCAGTAATCAGAGATGTGTTGATATTTAGTACAAAAGTGTGACTGTGAATGTGATGTTGTTTGTAGATTTGTCTAATAGTTCTATAAACAAGAAGCTAGTATTGAGTAGCTTGCAGTTAAGACATAATATAGCAAGTTACTTTGTCCATTTTTGTCCATTCTGCTAATGGAAATAGTTCTAAATAAAGCCAAAAGAGTCGGACTTGTAACCCAAAAGTCCACCGTGATAGCTACCCACTTATCCATGTGTGTGTGTTTACAGGTCACCACTATAGGTTACATGCAGAGGTCGCATTTCAAGTAAGGGTTACCCTACATTGACAAATAGATCACTTTCACTTAAAAGATGACCAACAATTGCTTATCACAAAGCAATGTACTCACTGGAACACAGTGAACAAGAGAACAGACTGTGATGAGTACCAGTGATGTTATACTAAATATCAGCACTGAGTGCTTTGACGAATAATATAGTATATATTATATACTTTTCCCTAACACACTCTTGTATAAGACATTATGTCAGCTGTCAGTCAGAGACTCTTTAGCTTTTAGCTGAAGTTTACTTTATAGGCTAAATAACAGCGTTTCATATAAACTGCATCCAGGTCACCAAGTACAAACTGAAGCTGTGGCTACCTCAGCAAATACCATACATGAAAGAATTCACAATCTGGTTGAAAACTACAGTGGAAATATTTGTATAAATGGTTACAATCACTATGAATTACCTCTGACATGTTTGCACATTTGCAAAGGAAAGCCAATACAGGAAAAAAATCTATGTTAGTGTGTGTGAAAGAAATAAGGGGGTTGCAGACAGTATAAATATGGTAGGATGGGCTAATGGGAATGTTCATCAATTCTTTGCATGTGGTTTTCTCAAGGACAAGTTAGACAGGACAGGCCACCTCACAGAGGAAAGTCTCCAAAGTACCATGTGGAAAAAAGGGAGGGAAAAAGTCTGGGCCAGATTGAAAAGAGGTAACCCAAGACTCTGAGGTGGCCTGATAGAAGTCAGGGGACTTTTCACCATCCACACCCACTTTGTGTTGTGTTGAGTGCAAGGAAGAAACTCCTCTGCTTAGAGCCAAGATAAGCAAATATAATGGTGCCACACATTAGGTTACTGTGAGGAAAAAGAGAGAGAGAGGGTGTGGGCGAGCGAGAAGGTGAAAGAGAGAGTGTGTCTTAGTTCTCAGCAGTACAATCGGCTCCTCCTTTTCTTGACATTTAAGAATAGGGTCATATGATAAGGAGATCTTTCAGGATGCCCTGTGTATCTAATTCTAATCTGATCTGTGATGTGATTATATTGTGCACATTGTGTTATTTTACAGAACTGTTTCACATTGTATCTGTATCATATTACAATGTCAAGTAACATTACTGTATACTGATTTGATGTTACTCTGTAATTTTGAATTAGAAATGAATGAACAAATCCTTTACTGTATGCAGTTATATTTTGACAGTCTAAAATCTAGAACTCTGAGGTTTTGAATGCAACTAGAATAAACACACTACCAATAATGAAATTCAAATTATTTTTAATAATAATAATAATAATAATAATGAAATCTGTTTTTAATCAATTACATTTTTATTTATTCGTTTTGCAGGTGACTTACAAGTGACAAATACTGTATAAGTTTAAGCAAATCAGAAGGACAAGTATCCAATGATGTAACTACAGGAAAGGGATACAGTATTTGCACTGGATTCCACCATTCAGGTTAAGCATTTCTTTAACCACTATTCTGCACACAGTAGTATGTTTGGGTAACTAAGTTTTTACATACCTGCAGATTGTAAATCTATTCTGGTAGTGTATATCTGTGACAGCCAAATGTTTAGACTAACAAAAGGCCATAAAGATTTAAAGACAAACAGCATCGAAATAATAGATGTAAATAGGATGCAAGTAGGATGTGAACATGAGACTGTATCCTGTTGAGGAAACACATCCCAAAACTGGTGTCATTATCTGACCTGTGGTCAGAGGGTGAGAAGCAACAATGCACAGCCTCCCCAGAATGAGCTGCCCACAAATAACATTCCTACCGACTTCCTTTCTTGTGACATATATATAGTTAAATGTCAAATAAAGTTAAATAAATAGAATATACATAACTTAATAACAAGTAATGCCCTTTGATTACTAGTTGATTCATAAATTTTCTGACCAATTAAGAGAATTTCTGTCTTATAAATCAAATTTAGTTCATTTAGTTTATTTCAAGATTTACCATTATGAATCTCAAAGTTTCTTGGGACACATAAGTTAAAATGATTCCCTAGTCTACATGTTAAAATTTATGAAGTATTTGTGTGTTTTGCTGGAGTACATTTATCAAAACCTTGTTTCCAACATGGTTATGTAACTTGCCCGGCATCTCTACAAGAGCTCCCTCAGGTCTCCAAAACATATTAGACCTACACTACATGCAAGCATTTAAAAACTTAAAGGAAACTAATACTTTAGCTCTGTATTAGGTAGAGAAGTGTGGTTATTTCTGCCAATATCTGTTTTACGCTCCTTTTCCATTACCCTGCTCACACTGAAATATGCAAGTGTAATAGTCAAGGAAATGAGAACAAGGAGTTTATGGAGGAAAATGGCCTCAGCAAGGTTAAATCAGTTTTTTAGGTATGGAATCTCCTGTTGTATTGGCAGGGCTATCTGCCAAATGTACCCATGTAATGAGAGAATGCATCTGTAGTTTTTCTGTGGTTTCTTTTCATCTACAAGTCACAATTAGATTCTGATAGGGTCTCGGCTCCTTGCCCTCTCATTCCACTGCCAAGTAAACATTCACATTCAAAGTCACTATTTTGCCATGTCCAACTTATTCTTACTGGTGCAGTTAACATTTACGGAGCATGGTGGAGAAGTCACATTCAACATTTCCAAATGGAAACAAGTGTTGTAAACCTTCATAGACATACTGACTTTGGGCAGTGAAGTCATTCTGGCCTAGATCAGAACCTGCTATGAGGCGGAGGGCAATTTACAGCAAATATCACATAATCCCTATAGTGCAGTAATCGAGAATCAGGTTTGGTTAGGCTGTAGTGGTATTTTTTAATCTTTTACTGACATAAAACAAATGAGAACAGAAAACGAGGGATCTGCTACTCTAGCCACATGTCTAAGTACAGCTTTTCCATGACTTTTTACATGAGAAGACCCCATATTTATGAAAGTGTTTCCCAAATGTTCAGCCTTATGTAACTCCACATATTACTATAGGGTTCATGCCCGCTTCACTGACAACAAATCTGATGTGTTCCTTTTATCAGTCTGATCATTTACCATTATCATTAAAGCTACAATCTGTAACTTTTCTGGGTTAAAAATGAAGTTTTGGGTCAGTTATTCAGCATGTACATGACAGATCAGTGTTCAACACAAACTCCCTACTTTAGCCTAATTCTCAGTGTTAATAAAATAATGATTTATAATTTGAGCTGTCAGGTCTTATTTCCTAGGAAATGCCAGTTTGGCTTCATTTGACTTCAACATACGTAATAAAAAGTATGTAAAGTAACTTGTAATTTTATGTTTTACAACAGAGATGGCGGAGAGGTGAAAGTTTGACAGATTGCAGCTTTAATACTATTGAAGTATTAGAGCAGTGCAGAGGACACTGTGCCACAGTTCAGAAACACTGATATATAAAACCTTTAGAAAACATGTTTTACAGAACAAGACATCTGAGAACAACTGTGCATGCTTAAAGCAACAAGTCTCATTGTAGCATAAGCTTGCATTTCTGCCAAAGACAGCCGTGAGACTGATAACCTCTGTTCTCTGCTTCTCTTTGACAGCTTTGTTTGCCCTTACTCTTCCAAATTAAGTTAATAGAAGCCAATTACTTCAGTCCAGTGACCTTTAAATGTCTGTCTCAACCCAATGATGATTATCCATCAATTACTACTGGCTGATATTTGCTAAGCATACAAGGTCATGGAACATTCTGTCACATGGGAAATGAAGACCTTATCTGTCCACAAACACTCTATTCAGTTAACATAGCTCATTTAGGTCCCCACAATTTTGTAAAACACAGTAATCACACAGTATTTACATTACTGGGTGTTTAAAAGATGCAGAGGTCTATTTAGTCACAAAAAGATGAATACACATTAAAGAAGCGACAGGAAAAGCTCACTTCCTCTGTGCAGGGAAGTCTACATAAGTGAACTCCTCCTTTCCTTTCCTGTGTGCTATAAGCTGCCAGCACAGCTGCCAGTATCAGCCAAGAACCCTTGAGCTCTCACAGGAAAGATGCATCACACTGTCCTGGAAATGGGTGGGTTGTTTGCCTATACTATTAAACAATACCTACTGCATATAGATGTTTCTACTGTATGTTTTTCTTTGTTTCTAAATAATGGGTACTTTTTGGGCCTTTAGAAAATAAGATCCTTTCACAACGTCACTAATTGGAAACATACACAAGAATTACAGGAGATTAATAAAGACATAAAAGAGAAACAATAAAATATATACAAAAATAGTTTAACATTACATTACACAATGTAACACCAATAACGTAAATGAATCAAGTGAAAGGAATTCATTTGAAGGTGAATTCATGACTTCAATGTTGTGGGTAACTCACCATGTACATTTAAACAAGCTCTTCATCCTCTGAACTTTGACCTTGGAAGTCCTTTTCCACACCTTTTTATTTTTTTCAAAATACAAGTTTTCAACATTGACAACAACGACATAAAACAGAGCAATAAACATTCTTAAATTTGGTTTAATTCACAATTGTTGGACACAAATACTTAAAATAGGGAAACAAAAAAAAATGCATAAATAAGTTGAATAAATGTACTGGTATCATGCCCTGTTTTAAACTTACAACATACAACACAGCCCAACCATTTGTTGTTATTTAATGTTGGAAGATGATGAAATGATGAAAACAAAAACATATGAATGAGAAACCTTTCAGTCCAGAGGTCATAAATAGTTTGCAATCTTTCTAACGGTCCACAGAAAAGAGAAGTGATCTTTTAGAAGAGAATGATCTTTTACTCTTTAGACTGGTTTGTGAAACCACACTGTACTCCTGCTTCTGTACTGTCTGCTTTCCTTCTGTCTGCTTCTTCTGCTCTGTCACTTTGTAAAGTTGCTTAATGAAATGTGGCACAGCTGGAATCTGGATTGTTTTACCAGCAGGCCTCAAAAGGTGAAATTTGGCATTAAGCAGCTGCCTAAAAACTTTCACCATAGCAACAGTGAAAGTACATGGTACAGCAACACCAGCAATTACAAACATGCCCTGCAATGGGTGACATCGACATAGATGATTATAGGATGTGATCTGCCATTATAGGTGATTTCCATTTCATCCATTGCCAAAAGAAAGGCAAACAACTGTCCAGGATCCTAATTTTTTAGACTATAAACTGGTCTGTCTGTTACTTTTACAAGCAGTTTTGTGCCATCAAAGCACAGACTTGCAGTTTGAAAAACAAATTATACCCCAGATTACAATTTAGATATGCATATTAAATATAATTTGTAATAGCTAGTTATTAGGTGTTTTTTCAAAACAGACTTGAACTTTGCACCTAAACAAATATTGTATATACTGTGTGTTTGCATTGTATAGTCAGCTCAGTAATGCTGCACACATGCTGTGGTTTGCCTAGAGGAAACAGTAATGTTGTAATTTATACAGATTAACTGGGTGACAGTTGTATGCACAATGTGCCAATAGTGTCAGCAATTAAACATGGATTTTTTTAACGTAATTGCTTAATGTTTATGCTGTATTAGACTCTCCACAGCCTTCAGGCAAAAGGCATATGTGTGAATGAAAGCTTTCCAGACAATTCAGGAAATTAATTCATAATGTATGAGGGGTGATCTGAGGATAAAGCCAGAAAAAGCTCTCAGGGGCATCTAGTCCCCTGTCTGTGCTTCTAATGGGAAAATTGTGCAGGTTGGTCTGTTTCAAAAGTTAAGTGGCCTGCCTTCTACTTGTCTCAGTTATAGGGTGGATAGAATATCAGCAAAACACTTCACAACGTTTATTCTCATTAACTGTTCCATGAATGAATAAACTGACATCACTACTTCTCTATAGCCAATCAATTCCCAGTGGAAAAACAAGCCACGCCCTCCAGTTTTCCATCTGTCTTTGAATTACATTAGAACACTGAAGTCTGTTGCAACCTTTAATCTGACTTGCTTTAAGTATATATGCAGTACATTATACATTAAGTATAGGATTTTATAGACCTATATAGTATCCACCATTGTGTGTATCTTTTATTATGTAGACTTTTAGTTTGTAGTTTTTTTATTTCCCCTTTCTGATTGTCTCGCTTAAGGCTTGGGTGCTTCTCAATACATATATTGATGCTTGAGGAAAAAAGTGTAACCTGATTCGAAAAAACAAATTGTTTGGGAGGAAATGAGGTAACAAAGACATAAGAAATATGTTTAGCAGCTCTTTATCTAGATACAGCATAAATTAAACTCAACTCTTCTATGTCTTCATATTATAGTACATTGAGTGATAAGCTCCATTACAGTCCCTAATGCTGACTCACACCCACACATACTGTACAGCATATGCACACTGTGTCCAAATTACATATTAAAGTATATGATCCATTACACAGTATGCCACAATCAATTAAAGATTTATATAGACTTATGTGTATATATGCATTCAGGAACTGTGTTTTAAGATGGTATATATATATATATATATATATATATATATATATATATATATATATATATATATATATATATATATGTATGTGTGTGTGTGAGATACAGAACCTGCATCTAGGAGAGGCGAGATTTGATGATAGCCTCCTTCATATATCACCTTGTAAACTTCACATTGGCAGCAGACATATTTTTGATCCTCTTCTCATGGAGGATGCCTTTAAAATGATTGTTAACTCAAGGTTTGTCAGCCTGCTTTTATTGTTGAGTCTGCTATGAATGTTAAAGCATATAGATGGCAATGGTAAGAACGTCTTGTCTCCAGGAACACCAGTCAGGTGGTACTGTATGATCATATCAATGTTTTGTCAGCTGCTTATAAAACTGCTAAGGCATCTTTACACTGACATTTATATGTCCTTTATTTATACATCAACAAAACCTTTCTTAAACTGGTGAGATGAGCCCTTGTAAAACTGGTTGTGTTTTGTGGGTGACGGATTTGTGGCTTGCCCTGTCCTGACATGAAACAGTGGCATGCATTACATTACCACAGTAGGAGACAACGTGTGATGTCCAAGGTCAAAAACCTAAACAGGTCTAAACAGCTAAAAACAGAGCCAGAAAATAATGCATACAGTGACTGCAGTTTAAATTTGCTGACAGAAGAACGTGACCAGAGGGAATTGAATTGCTCATTGAAATCCAATGATCTTTCAGCTACTTTTCTGAAATTTAAAATTGCACTTTCCATCTTCCCTGTGGAAAAATACTTTATAAGGTAATACTGAAGAATTCTGCTGTGCCAGCTCGAGAGAAGAGCGAGGTCAGAAGCTGTTATGGGTGGGATTGTAAAAGCACTAAAGCAAAAGATAATCTCTCCAATGAAACAATGTAACTAAAGCAATATGGAGATGAAATGATAAATGTGGACTCATCGAAAAGCTAAAATGTTTTTTAAATAAACAAAATGTGTCTGAGCATTGGAAAAAGGCAAACAAGTAAAATGCAATGTGCAAGATAAGGATTGGAGGCTTGATATGAATGTGTAACTGTGAGAGCTGGGACAGAAAGTTTATAAAACTAGTTCATCATGGCAAAAATACAATACCTTTTTATATGTACAATACCTTAAATACAATACCTATTTTTGAATAGAAGGGGGCATAAAAATTCACTCTTGCTTTGTTATGGAGAATTTTTTTGATTGTAGCTTTATTAGAATAAGGTGGTTAGCCCTATTGTAAATTACTGAAACTGAGACAGCCTAAATCCATTAGAACTATGGCAAGAAAATTGTTTCTAAGGTGTTTCTAAACACAGAACCAAGACTATTAAGCTGTTTAAACATTGCTGAACCACAGTTTGTTTAGCTGTTTCTGCCCAAGGTGTGGGAGGACTAATGAAGCCCAAGAAAACATTTCCACAATCACAGTAATATGTATAAAGTGTTACAAAATCAATACAAGCTGTCAACACATCATTATCACAAGGGTCAAAATGAGAGGCCTCAGACATACATGCCTGAGGCTGGAATCACCAATGTGAGAGATTCTTTGCTCCAAAACCTTGTGAGCTGCCTACTGAGGCAGCATTTTAACTTTATATAAATCTTGCATATAAGCTTGTGATTTGCATTCATATGCATTTTAATAGTTCAGGCTTTTAAGTAACACGCAGAAAGCATCAGTTCTTAGCCAGTGATGCGATTGCATTGTATGTGAGACAGCCACTGTTTTAGTATACAGTATATAGTACAAGTGTTTAGTACTCATATAGTACTTGTTCATGTCATCCCAGGAAGGTGTTGAAAGGACCCTGCAAGACCTAATAGGTGCCTTTATCCTGTTAGAAATATGATTGGCCCAAGAGTCATGAGATCAATCGTGACCCAGACATAACATTCTGCATTCATATTTAGAACAGAGAGGTTCTGCAGGGTATGCGCCACTGATGCCAGCCTCATGTCGTATTCTTGGACTGTCGCCAGCTCTCTGGACTAAGGGTCAGTGTGTCTGTGCTCCATGCTGTCATCACCCACACAATCTCCTTACAATTCTGCAGCAACAGCACTCTCATATGGTTCTAGTAAACATCAATAAAACTGGTTGGGAACTATTGAGAAGTCTTGCCGTAGGAAAGATCTCTTTAGTGTCACAGGTTCTGCTAGATATAAATAACATTATAAAGTGAATAAATAAAGACAAATCTGTTTTTTCTCATGAGAATAAAAACCTAACAATCTCACGTCTACTGATCACAACAATGTTGCGCAAGGCTCTAAGATTAGCCAAGATACCAAAGTCTTCTCTCCGTCCGAAATCGCATGCTGTGACAGTACATATTCAACTAGATTAAGTACTTATTTATTGACTGTTCTATATTGTACGTGTGTGCAAACATTTTTCCTGTATGTTCGTTCATCTATGCCGTACTAACAACAGCTGCGAAAATAATTCACTCAGGTGTAGAATTTTTTGGGTTTCTTATATCACTTACATTGAAAAGAGTGGTCTGGCACACCGGTTTTCGGTTATTTTTAATTTATTAACTTAACTTATAATTTGGTGGCTTCTCAGCTCCCGTGGCCTTATAGAAAACTGCATACTTAAAAATCTCGCAAGAAGCAATAAACCATCTGGGTATTTCTTGCCTACTGTTTTTTGCACACTAAGGTATATAGTATGGAAGTAGGCCATTTTAGATGCAGCTTGTGACTAAATGGCAGAGAGCCCACCCATTACTAAAAATGTTATTATCTGTGCCATGCCTAATTTCATATCCCTATACTCTTACCAATTGTTTCTGTTTTTTTTTAGCACTTTTAGCTCTTCTAAGACTTGTCTGAGAGACATCTGAGACACACTTAATACTTTAAGAAACATATATGAAATAAGGCTTCTATGCTATAGTACAATGTTTTTAAGCAATACAGTTTTCTTCTGAATCCTTGCTTTTAATTAGGCACAGAAAGCTACAGCCAGCCAATCATCTTGCACATTACCGTTTGTATAATCAGAGGCTAATCAATGTTTCCTGGTGGCCCAAGCAGTATGCTCTCCTGGAGGGATTTCCGCACTCAGTGAAAAATAAATAGATCTTTTAGATTATAAAGTGCTTCATAACATCCTTCTGTGAGGGGTAGTTTACTGGCCTACACGCCAAAAGAATTACTGCTTACACAAAGAGTCCATCCACTCATTCTACGAACCATTAAACTTAACGGGGCAAAAAATGCATTTAAATAAATAAATCTACATGTTGTGTTTTCAGCATAGAGAGAAAAAAGAAGATCAAACCACCATGAATCCAAACATCTCATTATATGGCATCATTTCTATATACACCAGAATTCTACTCTTTCAAAGAAAACATTTGAGGGTGCCTATATTTGTGTAATGAGTTTGCCTTATTTAAAACACAGTCACTCACAACACAGTAAGAATTGTACTTCTTTTCTCAGTTTGCTGGGCACGCATGGTGCAGTGTGTACACAAGTTACTCTGGAACTTTTATACTGTTTCCATAGTGACTCATTCATGTGGGTCTGCTTTAGCATTCCATCTACTCATGACAAAAACCACTCTGGTCTCCACAACCCATCTTCTGTTCCAGAACGACTCGCTAAATCACTGGCAAATGACTGGAAATAGAGCAAGAGGGAAAAACAAGGAACTGAATGCCACTTCCTGTAATTTAAAATTTGGGCCAATTTGATTGGGTGTTTCGTCATTCTTTCAAACAGATATAAAAATATGTAAAATGCAGAAATGGCTCCCCCAGAACAGGCCAGTTTGTAAAATAAATATGGAAATGAAAATCTTTATTGTGATTCTTTAAGCAAGCATACCAAAACAAGGCTTGGCCTCCAGCCGTATCTCCACCACTAAGAATATGTGTACTTATTACAGTGACAGAGTGGACTGTTAGGAGGTATATAACCTCATTTACTTTTGGAATGGGTTTAAAGGGTGAGTCTGGACCTGGCGCTAGTTTATTGCACAATAAAGAACCCAAAACTTAGTTGACATGAAATTACATCACCATTTTCAGGTGATGGAGTGCTGTGTCAAATTTTGTTTGGTTTTCAACAGAAGTCATGCTATTTAAAACAGAGTCTTTGAGGAAAACATGTCACAAGGACAATTATGTATTCAAGAAATGTCATTCGCTGGAAAGCTCTATAAGTAGTAATTTGGAACACAGTTTGATTTTGTAGTACTAGACACTCCGCAGTTTCAACATACAAAAATGTGGCATGCCTTTTCATAAATTAATACAGCTTTGTACAGACCTAAAGTGAACTATGCTGTCACTTTAAGTGCAAATAAAATTACACTAGTGTGACATAATTGGTAAAGAATGCATAAATAAAAAAATAATTAACAATAGACCATTGAAATATTGAAATATACCTTAGGTGTGCAGTAAATCATTTCAGTTATTCACCAGTCTAGAGAAGCCTAGAGAAGTATTCCACTTTTACTACCAAATGTGCATGTGTTTATCTCAGAACGGTTTTAAGATTTGCATTCCTGAAGCACTTAGATTCCTAAAACAAAACAGATTAAGTAATTTGCTTATAAACAGTACAAGCCAAAAATTTGTAACAATGCAGAAAGAATGTAGCAAAGAAATACAACTATAATTCTGTCAAGAAACCTGGTTCTATTTCATAACCTTGCTATTAAAGGTATCAACCAATCAGAAACAAGAATTCAGTAGCCTGAGAGCACTAGTGAGAATGCTTTTATTTGCTTTCTGATCTAAATATACAAAATTTGTAATTGCAAATTTTATAATCTGAAAAATTGAATAGAGAATATGACGCTTTGGAAATTCCTAGTATTTGGTCTCCTTATCTCATCTTGATTAAAAATGCAAAAAATGTCACTTTATTTCTACATTGATGATTGAACATGATGAAACATAAAAAAATGAAAAAATCATGTTGAATTAAGTAAATTGGACAAGGAGCAAAATATATTTTTGTTGAGTGAAGCTGGTATGCATCTTTCTCACCAGACTCAGTAAAGCTTTCAGTACAGACCTCACTTTGTACACATGGGCATTGTCATACTGAAACTTAACAGGTCTTTCCGCTAATGTAAATGTTTGTTTAAGTGGATTGTATGGCTGTATGCTTAATTTTATGCACCTGTTAGTAATGTGTGTAGCTAAAATAGCCAGACACATTAATTAAAAGGGACTGTCTTCATTGACGCTGTGTATGTACATGTACAGAATCACATATTACAGTAAATAAAATCATCATATTACTAAACGTAAATTAGTTTAATAATTCCATTATGTACTCTATTACAGGGGACTAAATGGAAAAAGATGACCTTTCAAGTACCATATGAAGACATTGGCAATAGGTCCAGAAGTTGCTGAGTGAGATAGAGAAGTTATGCTCCGTTTTTATTTGTCCCAGATGTGTTTAATTCAGATCAGCATTCTGGTAATCATGGGGACATTGAAGTAGCACATTTTACATATTATAAAACTGATGACATTTAAGGTACCCATTTGAAAAGTAAGAGTTGATGTAACTCAAAAACTACAGCACAGATACAAGGTAGTTGATACCTACCCTGCTTGCTGCCTTACATTTTTAAGTTTAATCAATTTGGTTGCACAAGTTATCTTGTGTTATCTTGACTGGTGTGGAGTTGAGGTAATATAAGAAGTTGTTGTAATTGCTTTTACAACTATTGCATAATAGTTGTAAAATTGCTTAACCTATTTTTTTAAGTTATACCAGTCAGGATTTAAAATATTAAGTTGTATAGCAATTACTTGTATAGCCAAGTTGATTAAACAGAAATTTAAGCAAAGTTTTTTTACAGTGTAGGCATTTTTTTATTCAGTATCTCTGATTTAATTAAGAAGCAAGTGAATTGTTTAGCACTAAAAATAAAACATCAGTCTCTGACGTGGCATTCCTCAAGGAACTAATGAGATCTTTTCTTTACATCTGAGGGGTGCATCAGCCATGAGAGCTTGTTGTATTTCCTCCTCAGATCCTTTTATTGAATGTTTCTGATTCAATGTTGATCTTTACTGGAAACTGTTCGTGTGCTGCAGGTTCTGCGAGCCAGAGAACAATGTCCGTTCGTGTGTCATTCCCTTCTTGTTGGTCCAGAACACCACATGATCAGAGTTCTCTGCGCTCTGTGGCATGTTTGATATTCCCACAAGGTGTGTTTTTGGAACGCACTGGCTCCTGACCTCCTCTGTTTCTCTCGTCTGACCTCGATCTCTCGCTCTGCCAATCCTTTCACCCTGGCAGGGCTTGAAAGTGGGGAATACGACGGAGGAGGGAGAGAAACAAAAGAGCAAACGACGGAAGAATGGATGAGGGGGATTCAATAACGGTGAGCCAGCAACAGGCCATCCACAGAATTTTATTGTTTCAGCATGCCATCCACCATTTGTTTTTGATAAAGGCCATATGGTTGCATTTAGGGAGTTTAAATGAGATTGGTGTGCAGTGTCTCATTTCCAGCATATGTAACATTTGCTACTTGTATGCGATTTTTGTTTTTGAATGCACTGCCCCTTTAAAAAAGTGTCCCTTTTTCGTTTATTGCTGCTGACCTGTATTTAGACATGCAGGAAGAGAAGAAACAAAAATAGCTTTAAAAGCAATCTCTTATGGTACAAAAAGTGCACTGAGCACTTCTTTTAGGCTCGTAGTCTCTATGAGCAATTTTAGTCTTGGTCTTGCATAGTGACCACACAGACATATGTAGCTCATAGAACAATTACAGAAACTAATACAGAAAATTGTGAGCATGTTGATGGTCATACTGGTTAACAATTCTGGTTAAAGGTGACTGTACTGATGTACATGCTGAATTGTTCTATATTATTATGAAGAAATATATATAGGAGTCAGACATTCCTGAGTACATATAGAAGAGTGATACAGATTTTTACCCAATACACAATCCCAGCTGTATATCCCCACGATACAAGGGTCTAATTCTGCCAAATGATTTGCAATGAGCGTCTGTGTAAAACCATTCCCTCTTCTATTTCCTTCCAATACACACATTACAGAATACATACATTGTATGCATAATGTATAGCTCTCTTTAGGGGGAAAGGGATTTCAGTCTGCATATATTTTCCAGTGTTTTTCTTAAAAATGTCCCTGAATCAAGCTCAAGTGGATAAAGATTTTATTCACTAAACAATTTTCCTGCCCCTGAGATTCGAAAAACAAGCAGTCGTTACACCCCATGAGCAATCAAATACCAAAATAAAGAGAAACACTGAAAAATGCATGAGAAGGGAGGACAAAACCACAGTGTTCACAGCTACCTCTAGTGGCTGGATGTAATAAAACAATACACTGACATGATGCACATTCTAATTAAGAAATCAATGGGTTAAGCAAAATTAAACATATAGAAACTGCATGCGAAGAGCCTGAAGTTTATAAAACCAGTTCTCAAGACCTGATGGGAAGCAATGGTAGTAAATGTCTTTCTAGTTTGGAAAGATTGACGAGGTGTGTAATGTTAGAGATTCCAGATCATGACTTTTCAATGACGTAAGGTTATTAACAGGTGTCAGGAATGGAGTTCGAGCCGTGTTGGAGAAATGAATGTCATTTAGCGCACGACCTTCTCACTGTATGCTCTGGCCTCCACTGGTCCACATGGCTACGCCATTAAAACTCATGGGCTCCCAAAATACTTCTGCCCTGCACACACACCAGCAAACCCTCAGGCCCTGATTGCTTCCACGTTGCTTGAGTAAACATCTGAGACGAATTAGGCCTTTGTTATTGTTGTTTAACTTCAACCACATAGTGCTGTTACTCTGTAGTAATAACAGTCCCACAACGCAAAGGCTGGTACGCGACAAGCCATGGATGGTGATGGGGGCCGGCTTGACACTTCATTACATGTGTGGAGGGACCTGCCACACGCTCGGCACACACAGGCTCCATTATCTACATCCCTACACCCCTCCCAAACTCTCCTTAACACCGTCAGCCTTTCCAAAAAACATGTGCGTCTATAAGACTGCAGCTCACGCAAGACTGCGGCTCTGTTCTTGTTGAACATGGGGCCCTTTTTTCGAATGCTGGTTTTAGATTAGCAATCTAAAAGTTGTTTTTAAAGCAAGCATGTAAAACATGAAAACATCACTGTGAAATGGTCTGTTCAATAACTGCTTTATTGCAGCAAAAATATTATTCTGTCAAAGGCCTATTGAGTGGAAGAGTGAAAAATGAGGGGCTGGGTCATGGTTCTTCGGAGTTAATGATTTATTCGATCTGGTTACGATACATAGCTAAATAAATTAACTCTTGTGTAAGTCCAAGTTATATTTTCTGGAAAAAAAAGAAACAAAAAAGATAAGTACAAATAAAACAAGCACAAAAAATACATTGAAGGCAAACACACAAATTGTTATACTTTGGAAACAAACTGTTATTGACAAAATAACATGGACCAGGTGAAAAGACCGTAATGTCCCTGGTGACAGGGGCAAAACATATGAGTGGAGAACTAACAGCAGCAACATATAGATAAACTTCATGATGGTGAACTCTCTCGTTGCAGTACATTGAACTGTATAGAAATGTGGGTTTAAATACAATGCAATGCATTGTTGTACAGTTCCCGAAAAGGTTGACTCTTCTTTCAAATGTTTTTGGTTCTCATCCCAACATATAAATCTCCACAAGTCTTTTAGGTCAAAGGGGCTAGTGTCCCTTAGCCAAACCACCTCAGTCATCTCCAGCTGGCAGGTTCTCCTCAATCCTTTTGATGAACTTCATGCGGATTTCTGTCACATTGTCGCCTCTCAACGTATCCTGAGCAAATCGCACATCTACCGCCATCTGAACCTGCAAGAGTAGAAAGACTGTTAATAACCACAACTGAGGTTGAATAACAACTGATAGTTATCATTAATATCTTAATCTCATAACCTTCTGCAAACAAACTCCTCACCATTTCAAGAGCTCCTCTGAGAACTCCACAGAGAAGGTTGGAGTACACCAGGTTACTGTGGTTATCAGGAAGCTCTACAAAGTCCACAAGAGGGTTGCTTTCAAGGATAAGAGAAAACTCATCTCCAGCAGGACTCCAGTTAGTCACACTGGGGGTGATTCCCAAGTACATCTTAAAGGCTACCTGGTAATATAAAGAGAGGAAGGTCCTCAGTCTTTGTGTAAACCTTCATGTGCCTTCATCTATGATGTCAAGGCCACTTTTAGGTGATTTTGCAGAGCTTGGACTTTCTTTTTGGTTGCTGTATTTATAACGAAGAGCATCTTTTTGACACTGATATGACTTCTCCACACAGATTGAAAGTTTAGGAAAAGATTTTCTAAGGACTCAGATTTATGATTCTGATCTAAAAGCAAATGCTGTCATCATTTACTCACCCTTATGTCCTTCCAAACCTGTGCGAGTTTTATTTTTCTGTGGAGCACCAAAGGAGAAATTCTGAAGACTGTTCTTCTGAATCAATGAACTGAACTTGAGAATCTAAACAGTTTGATTTGTGAATAGTCATTCAGGCTAGTTTTGTGAAAATAACAATAACAAATAGCAATAAGAAAGTTTGGTAGCAATTGAAATACAACTAACAAGTGCTTTTGTGACCTTATTTTTAGTCATTCTAAATACATGGATAGGCAGATATGAATTTGGAAAGACATGCAGATGAGTAAATTCAATTCTAGACAACTTGTTGTCAACCTGTTTCATCTGACAAACATAACATAAGAGAGAGAAAGAGAACAAGCACACAAGGACAGAATACAGACAGCAAGAAAAAAAACTCTGTCAATTCTGTCAGTGTGAACTCTACGCTTGAGGTGAGGTGCAGTGTTTCGTAAAAAAGCCCAGCCTGTGTCTCGACTAGACCAAAGGAAACAAGCACAGAGGAACACAAATGTCTTGGTTCACTCGAACGCAGCTCAAACGGCGTACCAGTTTGTGTTGGCGTAATGTAGTGCAAATGTTTCTGAAGCTGTGTAGCTAAAAAAAAATGGTAGAAAGATGTGATAGAAGCTCAGAAAGAATGTGGACTTCTGAAGGGTGAAGTTCAGATTCCACTCGGTCACTTGCTCGTGCATTAACATGCTTGCTCATTTCATGAATCTCTTTCTTGGCCTAAAGAAGGGCTCTGCATACGCTCTGATTGGCTCAAAGTGCTCACATTACCTTTGCAATGACATCGGCAGTTTCTCGGAAATCGTGACACCTCCCCACACTTGATCGAGCTAAGAAGTCCTCAATCAGGCGCACTCCGATATTGTATCCCCTTCAAAGTATAAAAGAACAGAAAAGACACCATCTTTGTCAGATAAACTTCTGAGCAAAGCACAAATGTGCTCCTTAATTCACCCCTATTTCATCCCCCAACACACCCACTGAAACTATGATCTTTTTAACTTTGAAGGTCTTATTCTAAAAAAAAAGACAGATACAAAACGGACTTGTTGGCCTGAGAGAGAAAATCAAATCTTGCTTTTGCTTATATCATTTTTGATACATTTAAAAAGCAGAAGGAGAAAGATTATATTTCAGCCGTGTTGCCAAACCCAATATCAGTGAGACTTCTGGATTAGTCCAAGGCACGGTTTAAATGAAAAGACCATTCAGCCAAAGTCTAAGTCAAAGTCTGCTTGTAAGCACACAACATGAGAATGAAACTTGCTAAGGCTTTAAAAAAATCATCAACATCCTCTGCCATCTCCTTAGCCTTGATCCACTTTAATAGTGCATTCTCTTTAATAGAGAATGGAGAACTGTGGAACAGAAGTAGTTGTGATTGTGTAGTTGAAAAACGTGAGATGTAGCCTAAAGCTGCATTGTTCATTTAGCAGAGCAGGGTGGGATAAGTTCTCAAAAAAACAGAATGGCAAATTTTACATTCTCAGTACCACCCAAACCAACCTAAGTAAACTGTATATCCACACTTACTATACTAACAGCCTAAACCTGTTGATTAATGGAAAACTTCACTGTAGAAGTGGAAAACAAACAAAAACTTCACTGCACTGAAAAAACATGAACATAAAATGAGCCACATTACAATAAAAGTTTATCTAACATTTTAATATAATTTAGCCTATTTCACCTTTTTTACATCATTTACTTTGCGTGACACTGCCCCGCTGTGAGACATGCTGTACTCCATCTGAAAGTATTTTAAACAATAATTTTCTTTCTTAAACAAGAATCTTCATTCTTTTCAATAATGTTAATATGCATGCAACTTTTATGACCTGATATTAATTGACCTACATTCTTGGTGAGAGATGAAAAGAAAATCATATTCCTTTAATTTCTCAACTCCCTGTATAATGTGAGCAGGGGAGGAAGAAAGACAGACTCACATTTTATCCAGTTGTTTGTTGACCTCATCATCATTTTCATAGTCCTTGCACAGCTGAGTGACCAGGGCTCCATAGGTTAGAGTAAATAATTCTGAATTCTGTTCAAGAGAAGATCAGACCATACTCACTCACATAGCACATACATATGACCTGATTAACTTTAGTGGATAGGGCTTTGTATGTTTATCTGACAAAGACCAACATTGAATGGTACTACTAAATCAAAAATGCAATGCCTACGTTAAAGAAAATGAAGGTACGCAGGTATCTTTACATGTTCACAATAGCATTAGAATTTTCTCTTTGTGATCTTTAACTTTTGAACTTGACTGTATTGTCCTGAGTCCTGTATTGTATTATAAGTTTTTGGGACTGAATGAGAGCACACAGTGGACTTCAGCGTCCTCTGGTGGCACAACTTGGCGTTGAAGTACAAATAATATCACCATTTCTGAAAACACATGCATGACCGCAACGTCCCCCTCAATCACTACTGTATTGCTACTACTGTATATATTTTCATATAGTAATGGCTAATGTATATCTACTGCATGCAATTGCACTACAGCAAGGTGGTGTGATATATAATGCATCTAATAATGAAAGATATTAAGTATGTTATGAACAGCTACATCATTCTATCAAATTTATTAAAACATATATATTAACTGAAATTGCAACGCATCAAGTTTAATTCACTAGTCGATCTGTTGACAGGCAAAACTGCTCTAGAGTTTTCTCAGGGCAGCCGAATGACTTAGATAAAAATACGATCATAAATCAATACAAAAATATATTACACTTCACATTACACTAACTATACTATATACAAGAAAGCTTCCTTGGCTGGAAAATTACATGCAATCTGTCTAATAATAAAACAGCTTGTTAGCTGTTATTGAGCACTTCTTCGTCTATTAAAAACACGACACATACTGTACTCACCATCTTCTTGCTGTCTGTGGTTCTGTTTGATTGCCTAGACATATTGTTTTATATTTCAGTTATAACACAGATAGCTTACAGGTAATATTTTAATAATCTGCCTGATGAAACGACAGTCCCGGGAAGCTGTTCCTGTCACACTATTGGATTAACTTCCGGAACGCCGTTTATGCACCGGAAGTTTAACGTTGCTTTTAATTGTGGGTATTGTAGTCCTGTACCGGTAAACTTTTGTTTACATCGTTTTTATTACGGAGGTACTATCTGCAAATCAACAAATTTACGATTATTTGGCGTGGTGTGCCTCTCATTTATGCAGTCTCCGACAACAATATATAGCAAGAATTAAATGCTAAACTGCGACATTTTATTTCCACTAGATGGCTGTGTAACGACGATGGTTAAGGTGGCAAGTCAAAGGTAGCGTTTACAAGTGTAGTAGTCTACAAACTGTCCCAAAAACGATGTTATCATGATTTTAACATGCAGTGGCACATACCAGTGTTCAAATCGCTAATTTTATCCTCTGAAAACTTAAACTGGAGGAGAATTGTATTGCTCAGTTGCTCTCTTTGGAGATTTAATGGAGTTCTCATTTATGTTTCATTTATGTATTAACTACAATTCTTAAGGATAAATGGAAATAGATACAAATTAATCAGTTGTTGACATAGACCTACATACAGTATTGAACTATAAAACTAATGTAGATTGTAAAGTTGGTATAATCATAGAGTTAATAATTAGAAATAATTTGATGAGAAATGTTTGAATTTATATTTGCTGTCTATTTAATCATATTGCTGTCTAGGAAAATCAATAGAGCTGTTGAGGATATCTCATTTGAGTCCTTTCTTTCTTGTGGGATGATCATACAGGATTTTCAGAGAAGGTCAATATTTTATCCAGTAATTCTCAACTGGCCTTCAGAATACAATATTTATTTGGAATCTGTATCTCATTATTTCCATAGTCTATAATGAATAATATTACAGGCAGCAGCTATTATGTTTCCAGCACATTTCATCTCAAAATATTATCTTGGAGAGCATTAGAGCTGTCATAAATCACCTAAGTTGCATTCATGTCTTAAGGGAGGAGATGTGGGATGTTTCCGTCAAAAGATTATTCGCAGAGCTTAAATTGAGATTTGGACGACAACATCTAATGTCACACTGTGCTGACTCAAGAATTGGCTTGGGAGAAAAAAAATCTGGCTGTTCAATAGCAGCTGTCTTGTTTTCTCTCCTGATGCTTTCTTTCTCACGCTGTTTGGGCTGGAAATTATAGATAAACTCTTCAGAATGGATGTAGAATAAAAATAGAGTAAATTCTAGCAAACTCTGCAGAATATGTAGAATATGAACCTGCTCATGTGGTGATCATACTCATGATAACTTCTGTATGTAGTCATAACAGTTGTAGACATGACATCAGTGTGTAAATAACAGTTGCAGACATGACATGCTGAGACATTGTTCAGGTCATTCTCTCTCTCACACACACACACACACACACACACACACACAGGTGGATCCTGAGTTCGTTGTAAAAATGGAAATATGTGGTAAGGGTGATGAGATCATAAAAAATGGCATGTTATTGGTCTGTGTAAAAATATTTGTGGTTGTGATTGCTGTAAGTCTGTATGAATTTGTTTTCAGCAGTGATCAGCCACTTTGCCCTAGTATTACTTGGTTGACCCATCATTACTTTTCTAACTTGCCATTAGTCTCTGGGTGAACTTGTTGGAATGTTGCTTGGCAAAGAAGTAACAAAGAAATTACATTACATTACATTACTATCTGGTGGGGGGAATAAATCTGCATAGGGGGAATAAACAGGCCTTATTTTGCAAGATATATTCTCACAACAGTCTTTAAAACTGCAGCTGTAAAGTAAGGCAGTGGCCACAGTCTAACATTTGATCTGTAATAGGTGCATGACAGCCAGCGGCACTCTGAAAATCAATGAGGTGTTCCTGTCAGTTTTGTTTTCATCAGTTTTATAATTCACTTTACAAAATTACAAAAATATATAAATTTGTTTATATAAAGTATATATATAAAGTTATATATATATAAAGTTGAAGTATACATAAAGTTTGAAATTACATTTTGTGTGTGTGTATATATATATATATAATATATATATATATATATATATATATATACGGGGTGGGGATTGTTCTTTCCACATTGAAGAAGAAAATGTTGAGCTTTATGCTGTGAGTTTAAAACATCTTCACAATTTGTTCCACTTGTCACAACAATTGAATTCAGATTGAAAAATCAGATTGCATCTTCCCAGCTAACACGGAACATTCTCAGAGTATTAGCTAACGTTCTCTAAAAGTAGTAGCATTAATGTTAGTAGAATGTTTTAATGTTATATATCTATTAAAAATATTATTCTTTAGTAATTAGTTGCATGTTTTAAAAAACGTCACAGAATTAAAAAATGTTTTTAAATGAACCATGAACTTTTTAAAAAAACCAAGCAATAACATTAACACAACATCTAAAAAACTTTTGAACTTTCAGGATAACATTTTAAACATTTTTGTTACTAATGGAAACATTATGCAAATGTTCTTACAACCTAAAATTGTTAGCTGGTTTTGCACTGCACAGTAACAATTATGAAAATGTTACGAGTTCCACTTGGGTTTTGTCACACTACATTATACAGACAACCATAGGCAAAGCACAAAATCTGTTTCAGAAGACCTCAATGTACCCTTTAACATAACAAGATGCTCAATAGCATTGTTTCTCTATCCTCAATTATTGCATTAGCTACAGACTGGGTGAGCCAGAATCATTGCTTATTCTCATGTGTTATCATTTAGTATTTTCCCGCAGTATAATAAATCCAGTCTCCTAGCTGCAAACATCAGCAGAAAACCAAACAGGTTCTCACTCTATGCAGGAGGCTTGTGAGCTTTGTCAGAATCTATAGCATGCAAACTTACAAGACCTTGAATTTTGTAATACATCTTGTAATGCTTCCAAAGCCTCAGCTTCTAAATTCAAACCAGTTTTCAAAAGCAATGTAGTCAGTTGCTTGCATTGACTTACTGTACAAGCTATATGTTAAATAATGGAAATTAATAAATGAAGATATTGATTCTGGTGTAACTTAAGCACCAACAGCTTCATCATGTGGATATGCAAAAACAATGCTTGTTTTCAAGCTATTGATCAGGCAAATAGTCCCACCCGAAATGACTGCTATTGGTTGAGCCGGTGTTGCAGTGCCTTTAATTTAAACAAAACAGATGATCGTGTCCCTATGCTTGTATCCCCAAACGTACACTATATAGTGTATGTATCACTGTTGTGCATAACAATGCACAACTGCAATGACTCTCAAAGATTCGTTCTCACAGCTATAAGAGCTGCAATCTGAAGACTCTTACGTCAGATCTAAAACTCGCAGCTTTAATCAAAGCCCAGCATCTTTAATCTTTAGACGAGGAACAGTGTCTTTCTTTAAAATAAGAATCACATGTGCTTGCCAGAGGACTGTGATGTCTGTATTATACCAGCAGATTTCAGAAAAACAGAGACAGTCTTGGTAAGTGACATATCATGCCATGGAATCACAGCCTCCAGTCAGTAAGGATGACCTGTGTCACAAGGATCTTAGAAAGTGCAGACAGAGAAAGAGAACAAGGCACACAAAGAATAGGATACTACAGCCAAAGCTCCATGGCAACCAATGTTTTGAGTAGGAGTCCTGAATACCAGACCTGAGTCAGGCTTCTTATAAAACAGATCTTGCCAGGGAAATCTTCAACAGTCACTGTCTGCATAAATAAACCTTCACAGTTAATCTGTACATGTGTGGTATTATACTGAGAGCACAGTCATAAGGGTTAAACAGTGAGGATAATGTAAAGATAGTATGAAATGAAAGAATATGAAACTTTGAATATGAGAAATTGCCAAATTTATGACACATATATACTCAGAAGATATTTTATTGTATTTATGTGGAAAAGGCTGCTTTTTCAAAGAAAAGAACATTTTTCTAAACTACGCTATAGTCATAGCAGGAATATACTGTACTGTCATAATAGGGGCTGCCATTTTTCATTCAGCAAGACAAACTAATGCAAAATACACCTATTTAGATAAAGAGTGATATTTAGTTAATAAATCCAGTGACAGCCAAATGCTCAAATATAAAATCAGTTTGTGTGCAGTATAATTGATTTCAAAGATGCAATGAAAATCGATATGCCAGGATGACAAAAGTACATTCCAGTGTCTGCTGTGAAACTGATAATCCCATATATAAATTACACACCACACCCAGGGGATGTTATACACATTACAAATCTACACAGAGGTAAATCAAAGTATATACAGGTTTCTAAACCACCTCCTGCTGCCCCAGGGCTTTGATCTAATCATAGACAACTCTAAATAGCAGAGTTCTCTGATGCAGTTAGTTTCAGACCAGTAGCCAAAGCAGGCCGGCTGAAATTTAGGGTGAGAAATCGCATGATAAACACAATATATTCCAGCAGGATGCTTAAAGAGAGGGTTAGACCTTGTTTGGACAACTGGATAAGTGATACAGCAATGTGACCGCATCCCACACGATCTTTGGGATGTGGGAGTTCCTGATTCAGATGTATGCAAAATCCAAGACAGCAGGCAAGAACATTATTTTGGTCTCAAGTCCATGTTTTTTTTATTTGAAACATCATATAAAAAAATCACATACAATCCAATTTTTACAAACCCAATCTTGGTTGGGTTTGTAAACCAATCAAACTAGATGGTTTGAAATTTAATTTAATCCAGATTTCTGGACAGTGCTGAGGGTCAGTCACAATGATCAGGTTTGAAAACAAAACCAGATTAGCATGCAGCGTGAACAAGCCTCTGTTACATTAATCCAAAGTCACAAGCATGGTTGAATGCAAGTCAAAGCAAAATATTCTGTACTTATAAAGCACAAGGAGTGGTGCTAAATTTGTTCAGGACACAGAATAATTTTTGAAAGTTTACTAGGTGATTTCTGAAGGCTGTATGGCGATGCTCAGTGTGATCTGCTATCTGTGACAGCACCCCACTGCTAAATATATTACCAGCCTGTCTCAATGCCTTCCAGGTAGTCTTCAAAACATGATTATCCTATTTGACTTGTGTAGCATCAGATACATCACACACACCTTACACTTTCCCATGTGTTTGATGGAAACCTCAGGGCATGAACGGTGTTAAATTATGATTGCAAATGTGAATTTCTACCTCACGAATACATTATTTCAATATTTCTAAGAATTTACATTAGGCTTAAGCTATACAATAGCTAATTTATGAATTTGCTGTGATGAAAATAGGGCTTTAAAATTAGTATATCTGGCCAACAGTTTTTTACTGTACAGTGCAGAATGTACATGTACTTTTCACATAATGAATGAATGTGAATGTAAGTGCACTCATGCACACAAAATGACCTCTGCATTCAGCATGAATGTAAATGAGGATGTTTTCTACTATTGCCGTGTGGGGTTTTTTTTTGTTTTTTGGGAAAACTCACTTAAACCACTGTGCTGTGCTGTGTTTATGAATACAACATCTGTATTCATTCAAATGGGCTATTTACTGAAATATTTTACTCTTTATTTTTTCCTTTCCCTGCTGTTCCATGATAGTATTAACTAAATATGAAATATTACATTTCATCTGTGCAAGAAGCACAATATTGCAGTACACACAAGCCACAGGTACTGTGCAATTAATTGTACTCACCTAACAATTCCACCCCAAACTGCTTATCTGTTGTTCAGATAACAAATAAACCAAATAAACCTTAAATAAACCTTTATTTACAGATTGTATTTGTTTATTTTATGTTAAAGGCAAAATACAAGTTACATTCTTCTATTGTTAATCAAAATATTTGTCTTTTTAAGTAGTATACAAACTAATTTCTGCATTTTGCTTTTTATGTGCAAAAAAATTATCTCATTGTCTCATGTATGACAATTCAACGTTTTATCTTATTACAATGATTTATTTAATTTCTTTAATATTTTTAGTCACTGCATAATTCCCATACACCCATTTTCATTATTGCCACTGTTTTGATACACTATAAATATAATAAATAGTAAAAATAAGTAGGTGGGTCCAAACGTTTGCCATGTAGTGGTATACTGTAACTAACTGTGACTGTTTTCATGTTAAAAAATTATTTCATCTGTGTATGTACTTTCATTACTTACAGTGCCCTTCTTAAGCAGAAACAAGCCTGATATTAAGGTGGTACATTTTCATGCTGTGGTAAATCAATAACGTTTTCAATTTTGGTGGCTACATGATTCCCTTGACGAAAACCAACAAATAATTACACAGACATCAAGAACACATTGCTTAAACCAGCTGTTGAAATAAACAGACTCATTTTGAGCACATTAAAATGTCCTAATGCCCTTCCATAAAACATGTTCTCACATTTCTCACATTTGGCAAGCAACACAAAAATTAATTGGCTTTAAGGTGTTTGATTTATGATGCTGTACAAGCTGATGATAATGAACAGTACACCAAAAGAATGACTTTCTGCATTACTGGAAACCATTGTACAGCAGCTTCGCCCAAAGATTTCTTTTGTTTCCTGATCTCTGGTCCAAAGCATTAAAACAGCAGGGCATGTTTCCCTGGGATGTGATAACACCCACATATTGCAATTAGAGAGATCTGCTCCTCTTTCATCATCATCAATCTGTCTAAATGATTTCTTGCTCAGTTTCTCCCTCTCTCTCTCTCTCTCTCTGCCAGATGAAATTGTCCTGTGAGGTTCCACAGCTTACTTGAGGAATGGGATCTTTGCTCCGAAAGGTACATTAAAACGATAATTCACTGGGAACATCATGTTCCCCAGAATTCATGCCAGTCTTGCAGATATTTTTCTTTTGGGTTACTGAGTAGCATGTCAAAAGCAACAGCAATGTTAAGACAGAACCTGGATACCGCTAGTTGTTTTGCTAGTTTTTGTGCTGGTTATGACCATGGGGTGACTTTGGACTCCTGGCATCTGTGTTTGGACCCTTTTTGATTATTTAATGTGAAATAAGAGTATATAATTTTTATTTTACTGCTTTCATTTAGTCACTGAACACCTGTTTCTCCCTTCCCACAAAAAGATGTCAGTGCCTAAGAGCTATTCTGCTAATTAAATGTAGTCAAAAAAATAATAATCTAGGTGATGCAATTGATTACAATTTATAGAGTTTCATGGGCAGGATCTACAGTTATACTGAAAACTGGGTAGTTGCAGGAGTTTTTATTACTTGATGCATTGGTTTTCCCTTACACTCTCTTAGCCAGAGACTCATTAAATTAGGGTGGAAGGGAAAGGACAGAGTTTGTTGTACAAGGTGAAAGATGAGAATGATTTGGTTGCACGGTTACAATCCCTTAGAGTAGTGCAGACATGCTAGAGAGATGATCTGGTCTCTCGAAAAAAAAATAAAGGATGGCCAATTAAATGTGGATTTCAGGTACAATTCAATAATCAGAGAGAACTGCATTGTTATTGCATAAATAAATGTGAACAGTAATAATGTGCTTAGTGGTCATTCTTATATTCACTTTTAGTGCATGCCTATATGTCATTATACACATGCAGTGTACTTTCGTAATTGATGGGAGGACAAAGAGCTCACTTTTCAAACCAGGGCCTGAGCTTCTAAAGAGACCTGATAGAAATGTTATTTATAAGACCCATCAAACACCATCTCAACACCTCCAGGGCTTGACATTTGGGTCTGAGAGAAACCACCCTGCTGTTTGCCCCCCTTTTGTGCTCCTGTCCAGGACAGGTTTTACAAACTACAACCAGCCGCTTTGCCCATAGTCAGGAAGAAAGCTGCTGATGAGGGGTCAAAGTGCAAAATCACAAGACAGGAAATGCTAGTACATGTGGGCATGTATTAACAAACATCTATGAAATGCAGTTGTCAAGATACAAGCAAAATTATGTATGTGTGGCTCTGAACAGTTGATCCTGCAGTGTGGCATGTCTTGAATGGAACCATTTTAAACAGCATTTTGCTGTTGATAAACTACATAGAATATTTATTTCTGAAAACTAAATTAGTCACACAGCAGGACTATTTAAAAAGAAACAGTGAAGACAATAAATAAATAAACAGTGATCAATTACAGGACCATCTCGTGTTAATAACATTTGCTGGTATAAACATTTTCTTATACATTCATTTAACCTAAAATCTTGATATCCATGTCAGCTTACCTATATGTATAATTATAAAATAAACATACATTATTGGTTGATTTGGTGAATATTGAATATTTCTGATTTGTAGGACCACCATGTAGATTTGGTTGGTTTAATGACCTTAAATACACACTTGTAAAAAAGTTAAAGGCAAAGTCACTTTATGTATTTTACTTGTTTTACAGCTAGAAAACTAGTAAACATGTTAGCTTCAACCTCTGACTCCACATATACGCCATCCCCTCCAGACACCAACATCAAAATGAGGTAGATCTTTTGAACATGCTCCAGGACGCTGTGTATGATAGCTAAAGGTTACAAAGGGTGGGGGGATGTAGGGGGCTATGACTTCCTGGTTAACACAAAGCAAGAGGAGACAGACAGCTGGCTCTCATAAGCTCTTTAACCGTAAAATGCTGTGCATTACCCAATCACCACTGAACAAGCTGCGAGAACATGTTTCATACAACACGTGAACCAAATTATGGTTCATTATGCCTATAACATGACACATATGTTCAGGGCCACTGCAGGTCTGCAGCAGGGGAAACATCAGTGCTAGATTAACATGCTAGAAACACACTTTGCATGATGTGAAGTGATTACTGTATGTTTAACTGCTCACATCCTTCAGTTACGCCTGCATAACTAATCTAATCCAATAACAACAATTTACAGAGAGACTAGTAGTAGTACCACTGACGATTCCATTTGACATTCAGAATAATCTCACAACATCAATGAAAAACAGCACATCCTTTAACAGTCACCAACATCGGGATCATCCAGCCAAAACATATTAACATGTAAACATTAAGCTCCTGCTTATTGCTTTAACTGCTTAGAAACCACTTTCAAATGGTTTGTGGGGGCAATTTTTTACAAGCAGCTTGCTGTGACTAATGAGGACCTTTAGGATTGTAACACGGAGCAAATGGCGATATTTTTACAGCATAGCGATCAAAGCGCTTGTTGCTTATGAAACAAAATATGATTAAGAGATAGACTTACAGCATCCTGACAGGAGTATTGAATAAAACAGTACATGATGTATGTCTAATATCTGGCAGTGACCTCAGTTTAACCCTTTGATTATAGTTTCAATGAAAAACAGAATCAGAAAGTGGTTGAGCAACGAGAAAGAGAATCACCATAAAAGTCTGGAAAATCTGGATACCTTTCCGGTAATGTTCTGTTTTATTTGTACTATTAAACCTGTCTATTTGCTATTAGGCGATCTAAACCTCCAGCTAAAGGCACATTTATCCCTGTTTAAATTGCAGGAATTCATGGGGTATTTACATTGCCTTACTACACTTAAGAAAATACAGCTGTTGGTGAGCAATCAAAGTTCTTTGCTTCTATGGGCGGCAAGATTTTTATACCTTATAATAAAACTGTCATTTTCCCAATTTGTTCCATAGAGCAGACAAAAGATGTGGAGAGGTTTGTCCTTCTAAGACCTGTCTGAGGTGAAATTTCCCTGGCTCTGGAAATCACAGCCCTGTTTGTATTTGGGCTGTGCCCATGGAAATAAAAGCTTGTTTGTGTGGAAACATCATTGGGGTCAGAGGTGAAAGGCATTCCATGACATCACAATTTTGTCTTTTTTTCTTTAAATGAAAAGCTGTCTTCTAAACTAATGCTGAACATGCCCTGCTTTGTCATGCCATCACAGAACACTGATGACTTTAAAGCTGGTCATTTTTAAGAGGTTGTGCCTTAAGTCGTTGGAGTACATTTCATTGAGCGCCACGGTGCAGTTTTGATAGCAGAGTAATAAATGCTGGCAGTAAACAGCTGCTTTCACGCCATCTCTTAATTACGATCACACGACAGAAAGATGTAACTACATTTTAGGACATTTTAAGTTCATGCTGGGTAGAATCAGCTAAACTTTGATCTGATACAAAAACAGGGACCAGCACCAAAAATTACTTGTTTAAATGAAAGGGACTGTTTTCTGTCAGCTCTCAGTGCTGTGAGAGCTGGTTTGGTTTGCTGCTGCTTTTCAGAGTGACAAGTCCAGTGAGAAAGACATTATCAGGCGATTGATATAGCTCTGAAGGCAATACTCTACTCTGAAATAACAAAGCTGTCCACACTCTCCTGCATGACTGGGCCATTTTGACAGGCCCAAGAAGGAAGTCTAGCCCTTTCTGTTCTGACAGAGAGGCCAGCTTGTGTCATTTTGGAAAGGACTAGTTTGTCTGATTAAGAGCCTTTGGGGAGCTCAGTAACGTATCAACACACTGACACAGGCTAAACTGAGTAAGCCTGATGAAAACTCACTTTCTGTCTGCTCTGTTCTTTTTTCCTTTGCCATGTCTACTGCCATTAGGATTACCCAGGCTGAAACCCACTTCATTTATCGTGTGTTCAACCATGAATCTTATTATTAGTCATGGAAGAAAGAAAGAAAAAGAGAAACTCTTCAAACTTCTGAGAAAGGGGTCACATCTCCAGACAACCGGTAAAAGGCTCAAGGGTACAGTAGATTATTGGAAACTAAGAACTAAGTTTCATCACTCAGAGTTTATCATTCAGATATTCTATTATATAAAAATACAGATTTTTAGAATGATGAATAAACATTATTACTTGTTAGGATGAACGTGTAACTTTAAGGTATCAACAATGACGCATCACACTTATTTTTTTACTCTAGTGAGTATTTTGCGGTTTATAAAAATATAAAAAGTATTAGAATCTTAATTTGCTGGATTTAATACTAATTTAAGACAGACATTGTTTGCAACCATAATACAAAACAACTGCTAGAGAAAACAATCTGTTATGATATGATTCATCTATTATCAATCTAGTGATATAAGACAAATATCACTAATTAGTTAACATGTTAAACACTAAAACACTGATGCCTGTTTGTATTGTCACAATATAAAGCCAAAACATTTTTAATCTGTCTCTCGTGTTAATAACATTTGCTGATCATTTATTACAGTTGTGTTGTTTTTGTTCATCGCTCTTAAGTAAATGTTTACTCTTCTGTTTGCTCTCGGAAATTAAATGAATGAGTTTTCCAGGCATTTTGCGTTCACAGTGTGATAATCACTTCGTTGTTACTCTCAAAGCAAAACATTAACACATGGTTCACAGTGTGCGGTGGAAGTGTGTGAGTTCGGAAATGATAAAAAGAAACAATTTTCACCAGTCATAGTTGGAAAACAACTGGTATGTACCATTACGATGAAATAATGAACCTAAACAAACCGTATCATATTCTGAAGTGTCTTCACACACATATGCACAATTGATCATTGAGCTTTTAGCAGAATATATTTTATAGCTGTGACCTCTCCTGACCCCTCACACCACTATACATACTTTAATCAGGCCCTCTGATGGATGCTGGGAAAACACAGGTTATCAGAGTTGCAAAACATCACCCACACACTCAGCCTGATCCATGAGGCATCACATCATTACCTCCACACTGTTCCTATTTAACTGCTGCGCTGAAGAATTTAGCAAGACAGATGAACTTTCAAATTTTGGTTGGTAGAGGCGTGTAAGCAGATAAGGAAGGAGAGGTGGAGACAGACTCCTGTCAAAAAACAGACATGGTAGACAATTCATTTCTGCTTGTGTTGGCAACTTAATCTCGTTAAATACCTACATGATTTTTATAGCTACTAACCTTCCATTTTCTGTAAACCATTTATGAATAAGCGGATGGAGAAGTGTAGAAGGAAACAGTTAAAGTGAATAGGATTGACCGTGTTATTTTTTTATCAGGTGTCTGGAAGAAGCAAATAAAATGGGGGAGAAAGATTTAAGTTCTGTAAGATGAGTTTGTACTGTGAGCTGTACTAGTCATTGGGAACCAAGGAATGGAATGATGAATTCAATAAAACACACTCTCTATTGAAAACAGTGTAATAGTGCCCAGGGCTTAAATTCTTTGGTGCGTTCATTAGAGTTCATGAGAGAAGTAAAAGACGTTTGATGTTTGATTCATAAACAAATCTTTCTTGAGTTTCGATAAACAGGATGATCTGGGTAAAAGTAAAATGGACCGACTGATTTATTCACATGTTGGACTGATCTTGGTTCTTGAGTTCAACTCAATGAATCAATGATCTGGACACAAAATGGTAGTTGAGTAAACAGCTTAATGTATTGCAATATCATTGCTCTGTTTCTGCTCTGAATTACTGTAGACCTGGAATAAAGTGTGTAAATGGTATTGATACTTTCATGGTGCTTTTATGTCAATTTTAAAACAAATGCTTAAAAATTTTAAAGAAAAAAAATCTAGTTCTGCAGGTGTGGACTCATGCGCCATTGCTGCTGTGAGGTAGAGATGGCAGGGAGTAGAATGAAGAGTGTATGAGAGGAGGAGGAAGAGGGGGTTAATGAAAAGAGAATGTTCTCCATTTGTGTTTTTGTGATGGTTGCTGTGCATTTTTGCAGCTTCCACCTCAAACTCCTGAGGGGTGATGGGGGAGTTGAAGGAGTTAGAGAGAGAGTGAGAGGGAAGGAGGGGGTTGAGTGATTATGTGTCAAAAATAGGGATGTTAGATGCAGTCTTTTAAAAGCTCTGGCACGATGTCAGCAGTCTCCAAACTCCCAGTTTCCAACTTTGGACAGTTACATGAGTGCGTCAGAACAGTGTAGACAGAGGGGGTAAACTGAAAGGAAATAAACACAGGGGTAAATAAACAGAGAGGACACTTTCAGCATGTTTCTCTTTCTGAGCATTGAGTGAGCAAGGAATAGGAAACAGTTTTCCCTCTGTAGGCTTTCGTCTGGATAGTGTTGGGTTTAATCCAGTGCAGTTTTTTGGCAAACATCACTACGAGTGTGCTGTTGTAGAAAAGATCTTCTTGGAACGACCCAACAGGCAAAAGCAAAACTAAAGAAGGAAACCGAGAAGCAGAACTTTGAACTTCTTGAGAACATCAGAAAAGTTTGGACGAGTGGTAATCCCATTGAAGGTCTTTCATCCAACTTGCTTCAGAGGAGTGCCTACGCGATTCCATCCATCTTTGGATTCATTTTCCCACCATCAGTGTTTTCCTGGTATGGGCTGGCTGCCGTGTCTGTGGTACCTGGCAGCAGCTGCAGCTGTGGCGATTGGCTCGGAAAGAAGGCAGTACCAGGTGCAGCATGGCCCCTGTAGCTATACTTTTATCCTACCAGAGGTGAAGCAGTGCCGGTCTGCAGGGGGCTTCCAGGTGACTAACTCTCTCCAGCGGGACTCACCCTCGCCACCGGAGTCGCCCCATGCTGAACCCAGCTGGCAGGAAAGGAAGTTGGAAAGCTTAGAGAGCGCCACAGAGAACAATACACAGTGGCTGCAGAAGGTAGTGATTTACCTGCATCCACCTACTGTAAACCTTGTTTCCTGCTTTTATTTTACAGTTTATGTGCATTATTTCTGCTTGTGCACGATGCTGTTACCTTAAAGTTTGGTTGCATTATGAGGTTATTAAATTTGGGGAAAAGAGAGGGAGATCTCATCCCTTGATGACATGTTAAATCTTAAACACATTTAAGTATGGTTCCTGGATGTGTAGATCTTTAAGGCTGGCTGACAGATTGGTCAGTACGTCAGATTGTGTTTTAAGATCATGGGGAGATCATGAGTCCCATGTGCATGTAAGTCCTGACAGAAAGGATTTGTGCTGCATTTTGGGCCATATGCATTTGCCTCTATCATATTTCAAGATGTAATGTCTCTCATAAAAAAACAGCAGCATTTGTTCTACGCTGAAAACCGTAGTTGTTACTTTGTAGAGCTTTTTCTACGTGATGTGCACCTTTAAGAAAAGTGAAAAAAGTAAGAAAGTAATAAACGTTTGTTGGTGTAACGTCATGTAATTAAATTGATGCAGTCAATCAGTTTATTTAGGTCTTACCACATTTGTTATGGTACTTGAAAAAAACGTTTTTCAATGTGTTTTTTGATGTAATTCAAGGTTATCTCTGAAACTTGTCATTTGACAAGGATATTGTTCTTTTTAAAGGTATCAACTGTTGAAACCTGCAGATTATGGTGTGGATTGGAGAGATAATGTTGTTTTTTGAGGTGAAGGTCATTTGAAGTCTGATAACATTCTGGCACAGTTGTTTCCTAATTCAGCTGAACTGTGTGTTTTGAGTCTGTTTATCACTGTGCCATTTGCACTGTTTTCACTGAGAAGGTCATTACCTGTCAAAACGCTGTTTGCAGAATCTGTTATTTGGGTCCTTTGGATTGCAACAGCATCAAATCCTAATCACATTTTCTCCTCTTTTTCTCCTAATACAGTGTTTACTAACCTTTAATGTATTATGTACCTCCATAGCCCCATCAGGAAGGCTAAAATACCCCTTCATAGACACTAAACCAGATATGTGTTCATTTTACCTCATATTGTGCAATATTGGACATCATTAAGCATTATCATTAGCATTGTAATCAAATACTGTTGGTTGTCCATGTTCCCCCTGGGGTACACATACCCCTGGTTAGGAAATACTGCCCTAATCCATCCCTTCTTTTTTGCTGAATATCAAATTACTCTTTCCAGGCTTTTGTGTCTTGCTGTGAGATGGTTCAGTCAGGCTTTGGCCTGCTATCTGTTTGTCACCCAGACTGAGGGTCTGTCTGGAAAGTCTGTCTAATTATTGGGGGCCATTGGATCTCTCCATAAATATGGAGGGGGCTTGGTGCTGTGTGGCAGTAGAAATACTCCAGGATTCCAAAAAGAAAACAGAAAAGGTCAAAAACAGTCACGAGTGGGCTTACTTTCCATCTTAAAGTCCATATAATATCTGGCACAAGATATATTTAACATGAGATTTATCTAGGCAGAAGTAGGAGGTAAAGAGAGAAATCTAAACCAGCTACTATATCTTTGAAATAGCAGACCAGACAAAACCCTTTGACATGGTTATATGCAAGCTTTCACCAGCAGGCCAAGTGTTTTATAAATTATTATTTCCCTCCCTCTTGGTCGTTGAGTGCAGTGTGTGGTAGGAGCAGCAGTTTCCTGAGTGTTGACCCCTGGCCCTGTGCTGAGTGGATTCTACTGGCTTTTCAGCACCTCAGCAGATCTGCTTTGCATATGCATTACTAGCCACACATCAGACCGTCTATTGGTATTACACACCATACTCTCACATGACTACATAAATCTCAGGGGTCTCTACAGCTGCCCCCCCCACCCCACCAACAAAAAAAACAAGAGCTAGTCCTGTGTGCTCCTCAATCACATTCCAATGAGGGGAAAGGGATACAGAATTTGTGCCCTAGTTTTTAGGGACAATGAAAGTATTTTTTTTCTTTTTTCGTTTTCTTTGTTCGTTTTGCATCCTGGATCCCACTGGACACTGTTATAGTTATTTTTAGACTAAATGTATCAAAATGTACATCACATGTACATCTTCCTATCATTTGTCAGCCTTGCTGTACATTTTTACAGTTTATTTCTCCTGGCTTTTGTAAATCATATTAGACAGAAGCAGTTACATTTTCTAAAATATACTGCCTGATTTCAACTTACTCTTGTATTAGATGATTTGAGATGAATTCATAAACATATGAGCAAACAAACTGAATCAGTTATTAACATGGCAATGAGAAAAGAAAACAAGATCACAATAAGTTTATTGTGTTGGCACAACAAATCAAAAAGTATTGAGCTCAAGAATCTGTCTTAACCTGGCTGATGCACATGCAGTTGTTTTAACACAGTTTCTTGGCTCCCCAACATCTTTTCTTAACACTGTGTTCTAATCCAGAGTAATCTTCTCCGACAGATCTTCTGCTTGCCAGTATGTCTCTGCCAGTGTAAAGCCGCCAAGATGCACTGACGCGTCCCGATACAAGTAACAAAAAATAGAATGAGAGACAGACAGACAGAGATGGAGAAAGAAAGACAGAGAGAGAAACAGATAAAATGAAAGCAAGGAATTTAAGCAGTTGAGGATTGCTCAACAATTCTTGAATCCTGAATTCTTCAAGCTGTCCTTCAGTTTGCCTGTCTATTGTTTTCAGTAAAACTCCATGAAAAGCCTGGAATGATCACGTTTGCCACTTCTTATTAATATTTGTTCTATTACAAAAGTACAAATGGACTTTGTAATTCTGTTCCAATTTATGGCTGGTTATTTAATTCAGTTAAGCACTTTGAATGTTCATTATTAAATGTAGCGGAACTGCAAGATTAAAGGTGGTTTAATTAATGCTGCAAAGTTGTGCTGCAAAGCTCAGATACTTATAAAATTGTTAAATAAAGGTCTTGGGCATTCCCAGCAATACATGGTACAGTAAAAATAGGAGTGTGTTCTCTCTTCTATTTGTCATTGTTTGAAAATGGCACATCAATCTGAGATCTGTTTATTACCCTCAGATGCTTAGTGTCTTGATTTTTATAGCTCTCATAAATGCTAATGATCTTTAGTTATTTATTTCCGTCTCCCATGATATCACAACCAACAATGATTTACACTGAGCAAATGTGTGCTTTATACAAGCATGTTGGTAGCTGTGGTTGAAAGATGATTCTCTGTGCTCATATTGTTTGGCTGTAGGCTGGCACTGGAGACTCTTGTGGAGATATTTGTATATTCGATCAAGGTATCACATTGTTGGATTGTTTTTGTGCTGCTCTGGCCCTTTGGCAACCCTCTCAAACATTGTTATAAAATTCAAGATTATGTAGCAAAAGTCACTAAGCTGTTATGGGTGTAATCCAAAAAATCTAATTTAACTTGCACAGAGAAAAGTAACTTTTCTTGGCAGTATTTGTTTTAAGGATAGTTCTGCCAAAAATGTCACCATTTTGTTCTTATTTACTCCCTCTCGTTGTTCTAAACAAGTTAAGTTGATGGAGATGTTGTCGTGTGTTTGCTGAAGTATCTCCTGTCATCTTTACAGCTGGAGAACTATATTCAGGAGAACGTGCGATCAGAGATGGAACGGAATGTCATTCACACCCAGACAGCCACCATGCTGGAGATAGGAACCAATCTTCTCAGCCAATCAGCAGAGACCACACGCAAACTGACAGATGTGGAGACACAGGTGAGGTTGAGCAGATAAGACTGGCAGCATCTAGAGAAATAAATTACACAACTGTATTAACTGCAGGGAGGCTGTGCAGATATACCTTGCGTCTAGTCACTTAAACAGTCAAGCAGCCATGAAAAGTGAGGTCACTTCACTGCACGCTATTTGCCTAAATTGTCCTGTTGTAGTAAACAAATCATTTAAAAATTTGTATTTGCAAATCGACACCAGTAATTTATTCCATGCTGTCTACAGGTGTTGCTGTAGCTCAGTAAGTAGAAAATAGTGTTACCAACACCATGGTATGGGTTCAGATTCTCATAGAAACCTTAAATACACTATAATGCTTTGCATCCCAGCTAACAATTTTAGGTTGTAAGAACGTTTTCCATTAGAACTGTTTTAGAGAACTTTTAGTGAGTTAATTCTGAGAACATTCCCTGTTAGCTGTAAAAAAAGTGTCTGCACAATGCACAAATGTAAATGTCATGTATTATAAATTACTGCACATCTAAGCAGTCTTTTAAACCTGTTAATTTTGTGCAGAGAGGAAAGTGAACAAAGTTAGGCCTCAATATATCACATTTGACACTCAAAGCAGCACTTGCAACTCTGGATAGTGTGTGTGTGCTTATACACTCATCTGAATTCATAAATTCAGTACATATATAGCCAACAGAAGCAAGGTTCAGTGTCCATGCTGTGTGGTGTTGGAGGAGAATTAGAGAGACAGTGAAAATAGCCCAACTAAAACAGACGCAGTGTTTATCCTCTCAAAGAGCCATTATTTCACACTGTTATGTTTTTGCCTTCGTTTTGTCCTTAATCTCTTTTGTCAGCAGTTCATTGACCATAGTACAGCCTGAAAAAATATAGTACTGCTCTTATCAGGGTGTATGTTTGTTGTGTTAGACTTGCTTGGAAAAACACACCGCAGTTTGAACAAACGGGCATAATGGGATAATTACTTTCACTTGATTTACGTGTGACTGTTTGGAGACGTGATTATAGCTTCAAAAACGTAACCTTGATTAAAATTCATTAACATACTGCATTTGATTTACAAACTGCTACTGCAAGCAATGTGCTTGGGTAAAACTGTCGGTAATCTCAAAGAGGCAGACATTTTAACATCTGGTACTACCTTCAACATCTACAGAATTTTCTTCACAAAAAATAAAAAAGGATTCTGTACATCTGCATTCAAGCAAACATGAAAAACATACTAGCTGGGCAAGAGAATCATAAATCATAATTCTCTCGTCCTCACACATATTTTTAAAGTAATCTGTTTGTCTGTCACATGGGCCTGTTGCAGGTACTGAACCAGACCAGCCGTCTGGAGATCCAGCTGCTGGAATACTCTCTCACCAACACCCGGCTGGAGAAACAGCTCCTGCAGCAGACGCAGGAGGTCTCCCGCATCAATGAGAAAAACAGGTGAGCCTCATTCACACCCTCACACTGTAGGTGAGCCATGTCTCCAAACACTAATACAAATGCCAAAGAACTTTGTATGGCTGAATTAAATTATCACGGTCAACCAAAATGAAGCATGAGTGAAACAACACTAATGTTACAGTGTAAAATGAACATGTGTTATTGATTCGTGTGTGCGTGTGTCAGTGTTTCTGACTTGTCTTTAGAAATTACACAGAACGGAATGGAATGGTTATAGTGTCAAACTGTAAATGCCTGAACTGTGCTAAATAAATTATGATGATATTCCACATTTTTTAATTATTCATTTTATTTGAATTATTATTCTATAAACTTCAAATCATTTGTTAACATTTGTACAGTTTGATACAGTTCATACAGCAAAAGGTTTACGCTGTAGGTCTCAGTGTCTATTCAAATGTACAAAAAAATGTGTGCTAGTTCACTTTACATATGAATGCCTATGCATACTAATGACATCACGTTCACAGTTTTCAATGGTTTTTCATGCTGGAATCCTGTGTTTCATGAATATTAATAATGCGTTTAGTAATCAGGACACATTTGTGTTTATATTACAAATGCCATATGCTCATCTGGATCACCCAAGATGGAGGGTAATATCAAGTGTAAACAGGGACAAAGACAGCTGATCCCAGGTGTTTATCAGTCCAGATACTGAAAGAAGTTAGAAAACAGGGTCACCACCTGCTTTACATCTGTTTTTATGATGTACAAATAAACAATAACACTGCAAAAGCAGCAAACCTGTGTTTAAAAAAACCAGCACTTTGGTACTGGCTGTCAAACTTCGGTAATGAAACAAATATTTTCATCTTTCTAAGCTGCTATTTAGGAAACTATGGTTCGGTAATGACACATCTTGCTGCCAAATTAAAATAGGTAGCTTCTTTGTAAAAGGTTAAAACTTTAACTTAAAGGGTTTGCTCCCAAAAAACATTACATATGCACAGTTTTTCTTTCTCCCAAACTGAGTGCAAAATCAAGTAATCGTAATAACAATTTATAGTATCTTTAGGCAACGTGACCCATGGTGAAGGCAGATCAGCCCCAAAAGAGGCCAATATCGCACAAACAGCAAGCAGTAGACAGATTTAGAAAATATGTTACAATTAGCTGAAAGTAGCTTGTTCAATCTAAGAGGGTGGATTGTTTCGATAAAAATCTGCTGTGGAGTCATTAGTCAGTCATAAAGATCAGGCCTGTGGGATTCGTTGTTTTTAATTTGGAGCTGGTGTAAACACACACAACCTGTCAGAGTGAGGATTTTGATTTTGATATAGATGCCCAGACAACAGCACCATCTGTGAGTGGCAGCAGTATGCAGGTGTTTGCAGGTACTCAGTCTCGGGTGTGTGATATGGAATCTCAGAGGCCTGCTCAAGTGTGTCATCTGTGCTCTCACATAGATGTGTGAACAAACACGCAGCTATTTTCTCACAAAGCGAAGTATAAAAATGTAGGATTTGTTATGATAATTAGTACAGTAAGCCAGAACATTTGTTTACATTGTGTTTTGGCACCTCAATATTCCTCTGACAGAAAGAATTGGGGTATTGAGGTAATTAATTTTAATTAATTTTGACCTTAACTTTTTCTTTATTATTTATTGTAATACCAACATGATCTCATTAGCACACATAGGTTTACATATTTACAGTGTGGTTCTAGCACACAAACATTTTTGTCTGCTTGGATAGACACTGAAATATATAGAGTATCAACAACGGTATCTATTCATTTGGTGATAGAATTAGTTTTCTCGAACTCCTTCAAACTCATTCATATAAAAACATTAACAGTACATGTTCTGCTATGTTCCTTGATCAGCCACCTGGAACATCGCTTTGGTGCTATGGAGGCCAGACACAGCCGAGAACTTCAGACCATCCTGCAGGAGAAACAGCATCTGCTGGACCTACTGGACAGACAGAGTCACCTGGTCACTGTGCTGGAGAGAGAGCTGGCCAGCTCCACCCGTAACAGCACCCTACTCCAGCGGCAGCAGGCCACACTCACAGAGACAGTGCAGCAGCTGCTGGCTATGGTCACTCACTGTAATGGTCAGTGCCAGCTCCCTCTGAGCTGGATCAGCTCTGTGCTCATCCTGACACTGCCCCAGGCAGCTGTTTACTGAGTGCCCAATAAGCATGCATACAAATCCTCTGAACTTGAATGAGGAAAGACCGTTTTTTGAAATTACGTTTCAATAGCACAATTTCAACGATTGTTTCATTTTTGGCATTCTGCGTATTTTCGACAAACGTTAATTTTTGTTTCACAAACTTATAAATGTTCCATTTACTTCCAGATATTTCCGCTCCTGTTGAGAAGGAAATGGTGAAGTTCAGAGACTGTGCAGAGATTTTTAAATCTGGAGTTGCAGAAAGTGGAATATATAACATTCATCTTTCAAACTCCACGCACAAAACTAAGGTCAGTAGATTTTCACGATTTTCATATTCACAATAAACCCTTGAGGGATGCCTGCATGGAATTTTACAAATAAAAATAACAGAAAAACATAGTGGACGTTAAATTAAAAATATAAATGATTATACCTTAAACTAACATCTGCCCTATTTTACGTTGCACTGCATGCACAGACATAATTTTGTAATAATCTTGATTACAAAATAAACTATACTTGAAACTGACATTTCACATTTGCAGTTTTTTAAGAACCTTTTTATAATCAAGATGGACAAAATGTTTTGGTAAAATGCAATCTGCACCTCTTTGGAAGAGGCCTAGAGATAAAAATGTCATGTGAATTATAAACTTAAGAAGTCAGAGCAACATTTCCTCCAGGCCAGTTCTAAGTGCATGCCAGGGTATGTGCCCGTGTTTATTTTAGAGTCTTACCCTGCTGAACCAGTGCACACCCCACTTGAGACTTTGACTTACACAGTCAGATTTAATTTCTAGCAGCCTCTGGAGGTGATGAACATTTTATAAATGTGGCTAAAATTGTTTTTGTTATTCATTATTTTCTCATGCACTTGCTCATCTTCCCCTCCATTTCCTGTGGGCATAAGCACCAGGTGTTTGGCACTGATTCTGTAGCTTGCTGCCAACTCAGGGTTTAATGCAGTGAGCCGAGAGCTGGTATAGGTTCTGTTGCATACTTTTTATACTGTGCCACCCTTCAGAGCAGCGAGCCGGGTGGCTTCTTTCATTAAGAGTTCAAAGTTTCTCTTTTTTCTGGTATACGTTTTTGCTTATTAATACAAATGCATGTATTTGCATTACAGTTTAATATGACCTGACATGGTTTCTTGTCTGCTGCACCTAGCAATTTGTAAATTGTGTGGAAATTAGCTCCGCCAACATAAGAGTGCTGATATAACTTATTAATTATAAAATGGCTCCTTTGGAAAATCTTGACCGTTGACATTAACATATTTAAATGTTACCATGCTAACAGTGTCAGACAGGTCACTTGCTGGCAGGGACAAAATAATGTACTTTTTGTTATGTTTTTCTTCATCTTTCATCGCTCAACAGTAATGAACCACAGCCCCGAATGAGCTGGATATTCTCTGCAAAATATCTCACTATTTATGTCTATGCATATAAATACATAGTTCTCACGAGATTAGCTGAGATACTGCTGGAAAATTTGGGGGAGGTTGAGGTCATTTTAAAACAATGAGGTGGACAGTGCAAAGCAGAAAACAAAGAGCTTCTCACATCTGTTATGCAATGAAGGGAAAGATGTGCGGTAGTGAATAAAAATGAAATCACTTTATTTCCCCCAAAAGCAACATCTCTTTTGTCAGCAATTTGGGTGCTTTGTCTTTAAAACCTGATTAGCAGTTTTAAGTTTCACAATGGATGGTCTTAAGACCATCATCATGTATTTCTAAATGAGTTTGTCCCGCCAAGCGATGGAAATGTACATTATTCAGCTTCATGTTTTTGCCAAGAATAGATTGCTGTGCGCCTTCACCTAAAGCGTATTTCTTCTTAGAAACAGCTGGGAAAATTGGAGAAAACTGTAGCATTATATGAGGATATTTACTTGGAATGTTTTCAGCTGACACCCACAGGCTAGAAATATTTAATATTTGGGAGGAAAATCCTTTATGGGTTTGGCTTTAATTAGTTTTAATGGATTTGGATGAATTTAGATTCCTGAGTCCCTTTCATTTCTTTATTTTACTGCTTACAGCACATACTAATATGTTGCTCTCAAAAATCAGTATATTGCTGTTTTTTTTTGTCTGATCACTATAAATCAATGGCTAATCATTTTTAATTGGAATCCTCATAAAATCATTAAAATGTTCAGCCGTGTGTTAGAACAGTGTGTTATAGTTCCTCGAGATGCATCAGTGACACTTGGTTTACTGCATGATTTGTGAATCAGTCATTTCTCACTATGATCATTGGATTGTGGGTTACAGGAATGGAATAGCAATTCTCCAAAGAACTGGTGATGATTCATAATGCTCATTCTCACTTTTACCTATTTACTTTGTTTTCTTAGTTCAGGCAACTTAAAAAAAAAGGTAAGGAGGGTCTCACAATGGACTCTTTATTCGACTTCTTATCTGAATACATCCTCATTCACCGCATTGTGAGTTACATTACTGTGCTTTGTGAGGTGTTCTAAGTAATCAGTCTGTTCTCAGACTATAAATAGATGATTGATATGGGTGTTCATTGTTGTTTAAAAAAATAACACCACTGTTAAATGTACTTTGCAAAAGGGCCTTTTTTTTTATCAAATAAAGCATTGAAATTCTTACATGTGTGCTCATAATACCAGCTTAAAAGCACAGTTCCCACTTCATCTCCCAACGACTTGATCAACTCGCAATCAAAGTGCTGTTTCTCTGAAGCCAGAGATCCAAATGCAAAAGTTAGAGGAAATCTGGCCTTTATAATCTTATTTAAACCTGTAAATAAAGTTTTAGAATTATTAATATTTTGGCCCCATTGTATTTACAGCATCTTTTCTGTCTCTGAGCAGGTATACTGTGATATGAAAACCAGAGGGGGAGGCTGGACTGTCTTTCAGCATCGTTATGATGGATCAGTAGATTTCCACCGTGGTTGGAAGGATTACAAACTGGTATATAAACTGTATTTCTAAAGCTTTTAGTGTGCCTTCACATTCTCTATTTAAAACACTTTTCTCTGTATCAGATTATCCTGTTATATCACTGACATCCAAATGAAAATTGAGCTTGTTTTCTTTTCATGTTTTTAATATTATAATTTATAATATTAATAATTCAGAATAAGAAATCAAGCATGCTGGGCATGAACTGCAAAAAGCCCTTCTTTATAATTCTACAATATCAGTTATGTTTCGGGAAAATATACATATTGCCTTGCTTTTATGCATATGTAATAAGGTTAAAGAAATCTATGCTCCTGGAAACACAAGGCATTTTAAAGCACATACATTTGTGATTTATAGACCAGGCTGCTAAAAATAAATTGTGTTCTATCCTCAAGCAGTGTTTAAAAAAGATTTATATTTTTGTATTAGACAATGAAGTATTATTGTTCTTTGAGTGAAGGAACTGTTATGATTAACATATGGCTCTGTCTATCCCTTATTGTGATTATTTGATTTATGCAAATGCAGCCTCTTCTGAACACACTATTAATCTGAGAGGCTTAACATTTGAAAACACATATTTAACCTGCTCTGGATGCAGTTTACTTGCTGGTACATGGCATTTGACACGCATAGGCGTGGAATACTGATGAGCTGTTGATCCCTGTTGACCTTTACTTGAGGAAAAGCGTTTTGATTGGATGCCGCAGCGTTTCAATGTGTTGTTACACCTGCATTACCTCCTTATCTGCGAAGATAGATAACGAATTGTAGAACGAGTCTATATTTGTTCTGACTCAGGGTCGTTTAAAATCTTCAGAAGGGGAGAAAATTTGAGGAGACACTTTGAATTGAAGTAGGACATCATTATTCATCCTTCCATTGTTTAAAAATAAGTTACAGAAGGCAGGAGAGCACACTTCAGAAGGGCATTGTTAGTAACGCTCATCTGCATAACTCATACTGAAGAGGTGTCTTTGAAAGCACTGTCTTCCAAATGAAGAAATACAGTAACTCCCTGAAGTGCTAACTTCAGCTCTGAAATAACCTGTTGTCGAGTTTTAAAAGTTAAAACAGTGTAATTTGTGTCACCTGGGCTGCTCCATCAAATAAATTGCAGTGGCAACTCTGGAAATGCCCGACTGCTTGCAGAACATGACACTGCACAATTTTTTTTGTTTTTCTTTCACTCTTGTTGTTTTCCAAGAAAACTGTTTTTACAAGTGAATGATAAATATTTGGCCCCAGATGGAGTGTGGGAGTAGGAAGCCCCTGTAGATTGTTGACAGTGTGGTATGTGCAGTGAAGCATTTGAGTCGCCAACCACACCACCACATCTCATAGTGCTAAAATGTGCTACTGTGTCTCATTTGCTGGTCCAGACAGAAAAAATGTCTTTAGACACAGAATATAAGTTTCTATGGTTACAGCAGGTGAAATGTTTACTTGTTGGGACCAAATCTAGAAATGTTGTACAGATATTTTAGGAGCCTTTTAAAATTTTTGTTGGTGAAAATACGAACAACCTTCTCTCTTTTTCCACATATTGTATGTAGGGATTTGGAGATCCATCAGGAGAACACTGGTTAGGAAATGATGTCATACATCTGCTAACCACATCTAAAGATTACAGTCTCCAGGTCCTTCTTAAAGACACAGATGGACATCAGGCTTATTCTCAATATGAACACTTCTACATTGACGGAGAAGAAAAGAAGTACAGGTACCAGTGGCTCCATGTTGTTGACCTTCTGTAGACACTTAAATATATGAGGTCAGCTGTGGGGCATACATTAATGTGGAAAAACTTGCAAAGAATGAAATGAAGATCACAAGTATTTCCAGTTCATGAGTTTTTTTTGAAGATCCTGTTTTATTCTGTGGTTTAGTCAAAGACAATGAAGACGGAGCTGCTATTGGGAGTCATTTCTTTCATAAACTGTGTGTCATTTAAGTGGAATTTGTTCTGTAGCTAATGGTCCAAAGTTCTTTTTAACCTGCCATAATGTGTTATCCGGAGTCAGATTAAGATTTGGATTGAGATGTGGAGTGTGAATCTGAAGTGAATTACTTGTGCAGCACTTCATGTTTTGGCTCCTCTTTTGTCATTTTCTGGGAAAAGGAATACAAACACTCTTGTGATTAAGTGCATGAGCTAAGTTTAGGGAAAACTGACATTTCTCATTTAGCATCACTTGAGCCTCTGGTCAGTCAGCTTCTGGGCCAGAGCTGGCTTTCAGAGAAACAGAGAGAGACTTCGCCAGACAACTTCTGAGTTAAACAAACCTCACACCTTTCTTAAGGGATACAATTAAACATGCAGCACTACTTGTGGGCATAATTACACTGTAAATGAACCAGACGCAGAGAATTAAACTTAACTCAAAATAAATGATTTGGAATATAACTCATGTTATATTCAGGTCATGAAGACAAACCTTCCAAAATGAAAAGAAATACACTGGAATAGAAACAACTGTGTGTGTATGTGTATAAACATGTAGGGGAAAGACTAAACAACCACTTGCCAAATTCCATCATATTTGTTTACCTCATATGTTAAACTCATTTTATTAATATGCTGAAAACACTGGCATCATCTCAACGGTGTTAGGCACATTTGGGATTAACCAGCCAAGCAACTGATGCTGTATGGATGTTTTTCAGCTAAATCTCCTGCAGTCTCTAGTTGTGTGGTCCTTTCTTTGGCAGTGTGTGTGCTGAACACTCAATCCTTCCTGGTGAGACATTGTCAACAATGGACTGTGTATAATAAAGGCTGAATGTCTTGGAATGCACATTATTGAGTCTTACAGCATTCTGATATAAGAAAAGAGAAATCTCTTAGCACTATCTAATACAGGCTCAAAGCTGGCCCAATTATTGGGGATATAGTAGATGTAGACACCTAAACCTGATTATGCAAAATGTATAGAAAGCAACAATGAAAGTTAAAGCAAACTTTAATTTATGAACTAAAACAGGATATATGTCATAGCAGATTAAAGAATGCCAAGTCTGATGCACAAAATCAATGTCAGAAAAGACAATTTAAAGCTTTGAGAATCTCTGGGTCTTTTCATTCACAGGTTTAGGGTTAAGACTGCTTGATAGAAATGTTGATAAGATGTCTTAGTTGTGTAAGTAATGTTTGGTATGCATGTGCATATACTATAGTAGCTTATATGTCATTTTATATCTTACTGCATGTGCTGTACGTTGAAATATTCAATGCAACTTTGCCCCATAACTGACTTGCAGCATTTTCCTGTTTTTCCCCAGTATCCATGCGAGGGGTTTCAGTGGCACAGCAGGGCGCACCAGCAGTCTCACCAACTCAGACACTATGTTCAGCACTAAGGATCAAGATAATGACCAGTGTAGCTGCAAGTGTGCTCAGATGGCCACTGGAGGTATCATCTCTTATTTGTCTGCCATTATAAAGTATTCAAACTTTTTCACTGATTGCATCAAATGGCAAACAATTTTACAATCTACCTTTATCACCCCAGATATATAATGTGCAACATCAATGGTTTCCATAGCAACTGAGAAAGTAGAGGTGGCCTATTAAATAAAAAAAAAATCTAGTTCACTTGGGCTTAAATAATGGCATTAATTTAAACAAAACATGCCAAAAATTACACACATTTTTATGAGGGTTTTAAAGGGGTCATACCGTATTTCCTAGAATGTAAAAGTCATAGACTACAATAAATATTTTTCATTTTGTGTTGCATTTGTTTTTTACTCTCTCTATATTTGTTTGCTACTACACCTTTAAAAATGTTTCGAATGGAAAATTCGAGAAGTTTTGAGAATTCAAGAAGTGTCTTATCTTCTAGCTCAGGAGCTTTAAGTAATGTTTAAAATGTCAATGTTTTACATTTAAAGAAGTTAATAGTACTTGTAAATCAAGCCACCCACAGGAAATGAAGATGCCAGTCATATTTGTAGCCATATAAAATCTGTATTATTTTATGTGGAGCTGGGCAGCATTCAGGGCAGCACTGTTGAGATCACATCACGTGCAAACAGCACATTTCATCGTAACTATACTAAGCAAATGTGGGTAGTCATGCGCTAACAAACTAATTTGGAGGCATTTCTGCAGCTTAGTTTTAATGTTTTTCTTTTTAATTAGCTGTTTAAGTTGTTAGAGAATGTCTATAAACTTTATTTTAAAAGGTCAAAGAAAATTGGATTTTCCATGATGTGACCCCTTTAAATTTTAGTGAGGGCAAATTGACCCAATCAGGAACACACTGAAATAACTTCCTTTTGTCACTGCAGGCTGGTGGTTTGAAGCTTGTGGGCCATCCAATCTCAATGGGATTTACTATTCTGGAAACTCCAATGTGGTGCGCTATAATAGTATTAAGTGGTACTACTGGAAGGGGCCAAGCTGGATGGCAACCACGACAAGTATGATGGTGCGGCCCGTGGACTTCTGAATGCAGGAAGAGACTGTCATTAATGGGTCAGTTGACTTCACTGACAGGCCAATTACCCAAACAAGTTCATGACATCAATGAAAATTATGGACAGTTTGAGCATTCAACAGCTTGTGCCCATGTCATTATGACCATTCAATCTGTCTCCATTTTGTTTGTTTAGTCTGGCGAAACAGGCACAAATTGCTCCATAAATATTTTATTCCCCTGTATAGAAAAGCTCTCGCAATGTAAAATGCATTAAACTGGAATGGCTGATCATTGTTCATATTTGTACTTGTGGGTGAGTTGTGCCTTGAGCACTTTCTTGAGCTTTTTCCTTTTTTTGCAATTCCTGAGACCACCTGAGATTTCATCTCATTCTTATAAAGTACTTATTAATGGTTAAGGAGAGGATAAACTCAATAAAAGGTGCATGGGTCACTAAACCAGGTGTATTTACATGCATACCTTCTATATAAAATATCTATTTTTAATAAAAGAACAGGCATCATCAGCCCTGACAGCCAGTTAGTTACAGAATTATTGAAAAATGAGAAATAAAAAAAGTGATGGAAGAAAAGTTTAAACTGTGAAGGACTGATTCACATGGTGAGAGAGTCTATATTAGCCCTCCTTCCATGCCAATTGCCTGATAAATCATTTAATAAAGACACTTCCTGCTGTTACTATAAAACACTCCTCAGAGGCTGATTCTCCTGCCTGGCTGACCTGTGTTCACATTCAGCACTTAGCCATCCTACTGCAGCTGTGATTTAGTGCTCTGGTCTGCAACCTTATTCATCCAGGCAAGTGTGTCTGATGTGAAACAAGCTATACTGTACTTATATACTGTACATACAATATTCTACTGTTGTGGATCCAGCAAAGTGTTTTCTGCCAGAAATATACCAGCATAGAGATGAAGACATTCCCTATGCACCATAACAACCAGCATGGCTTTATTATGGGTCCAGCAGCTGCTGTGATAGATTACTGCTGCTGATATGGGGGTTAAGGTTAGGGGGGTTCTATCATATTTGTGTTTGAGGTGTGCACCGGACAGCTGGCCCAGCCTCCTGCCAGGGAGCATGTATTATTGGTTGATGCCATCATAATACTGACCTGGTTCGGGGTGCAAATGAGATTTCCTGCACTGACAGGGGGGTTCTGCACCAGCAGAGCCTTTGAGCACTTCCAAGAATTTATTATCTCCTTGAGCAAGAGAATAAAGAAAGCTTGGTAGGAAGGGTGTGTGGTTTTCACGCATGAGTCTTTGTTCTGCCTTAGGTTCACATGGTGGATTAGATGGAAACAGGGAAAACAAGTTAATTTCGAGACGTGTGGTAATGAATCCAGCTGATGAGCAGATGAATATTTGATTGCTTCTTCATAGCTCAGGGGACTTGGTGACACACCCAGTTTTGTTTGATCGAAATATAAACATTGTCTAAAATGTTTTTTGTCTAAGTTTCATTAGGAGAAAGAACAACTGAGACATGAGTAAATATTGAGATGGCTCAGTTTTGATTGCAGACTGTAAGCTGGAAAACCGGAGTACAGTTTGAGACATTGATGAAATCACTTTTCAAACTTGCATGGAACGTGATTCCATTTGAAGAGAAACAAGCAGGAGACTTTAGCAAAAAAGTTTCCATTTGCTCTTCATATATTCATTATTCCGTTATTTACCCATTGCTGTCTGGGGAGAAACAACAGCATTAAAGATATCACATTTGTGATTCACGTCTTGATTCATTTCTAATGTCTCAGCAAAGTGAATCATTGACCTTAGAGGACAGCTTGATGTAATGGATGAAAGAGAATAGAAAACTAGGCCGCTTTTTGCTTTCTCTTTGATTTTTATCTTGCATGCTTTCATGTAACATGTTTCTTGTATAATAATGCCACTGTAATCGTCGCAGACAAAAGGCTTTTTCTTGTTAAACAGCAGGGGGCACTCTAGGCCCAGAGTCTGCGCTCTATGTCGTCTGGCAAAGTGATGCATTCCCTGCTGTGATTATACAACCAAATAGAAGCTGAATATTTGGATTAGAGGAGCGATGGGGACTTTGGCTCTCTTCAGCTACCTTTTTCATGTTTTTTTCTGCTGGAACTTCTTATACATTTACATCGATCACAGGAGCAACTGTTGTGAGGCAGTTATGTGACATCGTTGTCCTTAACAGATGGCCGAATGAAGGGCACAAAAAACAGATAAAGGGGAAATTGTGTGATACTGGCTTATTGCTCATAAGGCACCTAAAATCTGTTAATGATATGTGTGCTAACAAGCATAAGTCAGAAATGCAGGGAGACCAACAGATCAGCCTTGTTAATTCCTCAGAAACACAGAGAACACATTGTTGCCAAAACTCCTCTGCATTTGTGAACCCAGTCATCTGTCAAGACTACAGCGCCGCCAGGGTAATGATCTGATCTATTAGCACTTCAAAGTCCAGGGTTTCTTCTTCTCTGTCAGGGGTGTTGTCTTATGCTGCAAATTGCACACAAATATTGCATTTATTTTAGTTGTTTTTCATCTAGACAGAGATGCTGATGTTGATTCGTTGAGCTATGCAAAACAGAACTTTATAAACTGATTGTGCACCTTGCGGTAAAACTTCCACTTCAATTGTTCTACCGTGATTAATTTAATTCAAATGTTTTTCTAACAGCGTATTTACATATAAAAGACTGCTGCTGTCTCAGGCACTGTTCTCATTGTAGCATATGTAATCTGATGATGTCATGTCGAAGGGGGCGGGGTTTAAGAGTAGTGCAGTCATGCCCACACCATGCATGTGAATTACAGGGGCTATAGGGGGCAGAAACTCCCCAGTTCCACTTGTTATCTCTTGAAAAACAATATTAAAACTAGCACGGTATAAATTTAAATATTCTCAAGGCATCATTTTGGGTTCCTCAAATGCCACACTGGAGGAACCCTCTGGAGAACCTTTAGGCACCCTTTCAGTTCTCTAAGAAACATTTTCTTAGTCTCTGCAGTAACTAAAGACTTAACAGTTCTTATAGTAATCCCATCATAAATAAAAGGGTTTGAGGCACACATCAGTAGTATATCTGAGACTTCTATAAGGCAAGCCTCGAGGTTCTTCAGGGGGTTCTGCCAGTGTAGGATCCGAGGAACCCCAAATGATGCCTCAACTTAAAATTTGTGCAGTATACGATCCCCTCCCATACGGCAGAACAACAAGATGTTTAGAGATGCCTGATGAATCACACACATTTATGTTTGCTGCAGATTTTGTTATAGATAAAATAAATTACATTGAGTCTTTAGGGATTGTTTCCAAACTTGCTAAACCAAGATCTCCAATATATGATACATTGTTGACAATTTAGCAATGCAGGCAATTCTTTATAATCTACTTTATATAATCACTCATCCTCATTAATCAGTCCCCACTGCTAAAATAAGATAATACATATGATGTTGATAATATAACACAGACAATACGCGTATATTTGTAATTGCAGCCTTTTTTAGTTATTGCATATATATAAGTGAAATTTAAAGTTCTCTAATTTATAGTTTTTTGTTTTACTTTTATTACTTATTTTAGCAAAATAAAAGACTGTAGCTGTAAAAGTCTGTAAAAGTCTTTTTAGCAAAAGACTGTATACATATACATGCATAAATGTATGACCCGTACAGCAGATCAAAGAAATATGCAAATATGATGAATATGATAAGTAAATATGACAACTTTCTACACTGTGTGTAAAATAAACATTTGTTTTTTACGGCATCCTTGGCATTACCCCTTTTTTGAGTACCGGGAAATGAGACCTACTTTCTTCCAAAACTATTCCCCATCCCCCACGGAAACTCTGGCATAATTGGAACACTGCCTACACCTCAGCCCTGTCAGCCCAGACGTCTCCTCCTTTCACCTCATGCCGCACAGAGAATGTGGGGTAAAGCGTGAAAAATTATGACAGGATCTATTAAAGCCAGGCACAGTCTTGACCCAGGGCACAAAATAAATATTTGATTATGATGGGTAAATCAGGCCATGAGTTAATAGCTTTAATTATTTACTGTATTAAGCTCCTCTTTCATGTTTTTTATCCCCTCTTCATATAGCATATGTATTGGAAGCACACATTAAGAGCAAATAACATTGTCAGGCTAACCCTTGGCTACTTGTTGACTGGCTTGCTTCTGTGTGAGAGGAAGACAGGTAGAGAGATAGAGAGGCAGAGGAAACAGTGTTAGGAAATGAAGTTATTTTTCTACAGTTGTGCTCGGTGGTCTCTTCTGCTGGCAGTGGATCAATTAGGCTTGTCAACTTTAAATTCACTACATGACCGCTTTCCAAGCAGTATAGAGGACCAATAGGAATGAAGGGAGTGGACCCACTAATTAAAATGCATAGTACAGTATGTCCCACAGCAGATGTTGTGCTCACGATGCATCACATCACAGCTGCCATTTATAATTTCAGTGCAGAAAACCAATGATCACAATTCATTTAGAAATGAATTTTAATAACCATTTTTTCATTAAGCACTGCAAATAACTCCATCCGTGCCCCCTCTCCCCATGACTCACATTATGAATTCATCAACAAGCCTCAATTAGGACTAATTGCTGCTTTGACATTTATAGGTTTTAATTTCTTGTAGTTCAAGAAAAGGAAAAGTAGAATGTACCATTACAAAAAGGAGGGAATTTCTCCCCTCCCAAAGAAAGTCTCAGTGATGGTCAGCCGTTTTTATTTTTTTTTGCATGCAAAAATGTATTATATAATATATGCAGTCTATATAATAATAATTATGATATATTTATATATATATATATAGTATATATTAATAATTATATTATATACACCTACAATTTCAAAATAGTTGGATGCATGCATATACAGTAATTTTGAAGATCTAGTTGGACATAAATTTTGAGGACCTCAGACAAATGCTCAATTCAAAGTTGAAAGTACTTCTGAAATCGACTGCTCGGCCAACCCACCCAAGCTTGAAATAGACATGGCTATATATGCTGTATCTAGAAATAGCAGTGACAAGGGGAATCCTGCTCACGAAGCTAAAAATGATTTGCCTCTGGATTTATTTGACAGATCTTTCTGCACTGCATGCATATTTTGGTTAGGTTTCAATGTGCCATTGTTCCTTTAATGAGAATGCTTTATTTTAAGCAGAGAAATCATCAGGGACATGACTCATCCGCTTCTAAGGGGAGAGCTCAACAGCAGCCATACAGAGTTTCCATATGACACACAATGCATGGATTTTGGAAAGCCAGGGAAAAATACAGTCTTGTACAGTATTTTTATATTATCAAATACATCATTATTGAAATCCAGCACCCTGGAATAAATGGAACAACTACAATGTTCCAAGATATCTACAAGATTTTAAGAATAAATGGAACAGCAGAATAACGCCTGTACTGACCTGGGCTAATGTGTCATATTGATTGAATACTGCCCTACGTATTCCAATGAGCTTCTTTAAAAAGTCTGGGGAAGAAATTCATTGAACTCAATTGAAAATAAAGGATGGATGCTGGTTGTCATGTGGGGTTATAACAGGAGGTAACAGTAAGATTTTACTGGAAAAGTCCAATTAGAAAAATGGTTTGTTTTGGTTTCTCCAGCAGTTGTCTGAAAATGTGATTTCAGAGACCTAGTTCAAAACAGTTATAAATCATTTTTGTAAAAGCTATAGTTCAAACTTAAATTTGAATATTTATAACAGCTTCTAGTTGAACAAGTCAACACAATAAAATCGCATTTGCATACTGCTGTTTATTTGATTGAACTTACTTCTATATAGATGCTGTGCATGTTGCCGCAAAAGATCAAGGTACTTTTTCTCCCTGAGAAACTGCTGTAAACATGTTTAATATTTTTTCATAGCCAAGGCTGTAAGATATGTTACCATACAGATATTTTAAAAGTACAGACTTTTAAATGTATACCAACCCTGAAAAAAATTCACAGAAGTAAAATGTGTGTAAACTAGCCCTATATATTTTTTAAGACTTTCTTGTTGTACAAAGGCTGAAAAAGCACCTTATTTTACAACCTCTTTACAATCTACATCATTATGTTAAAGTTACTTATCACCCAGCCTCCACACAGATGCCATCTGATGTGTCCATTATTGTGCTGGCAATACAGAGGGGCTAGGCCATGGCCAATGATTATCAGAGCTCATGCTGGGCTAACATGCTCAGTTGCTTTAGACTGGAGACAGCGAATGAGATTTGTCTGGACTGGCCATGTTGTCCATCACTACTCATTTTTGCAATCATCTATTTATAAGACGCACTGATTTGCACATCATAAACACGTCATGATGGGCTTCTGTATTTGGTTGCCAAAAAGAATAAGGAATTGCTAAGAATATTTTAGACTTATGAACTGTATTATTAGTGACAGAGGCTGGCAGGGGTCAAGCGTTTGTTCCTTTGTATGATCAGAGAGTGAAGTGGTGCTTTGGGATGGCTATTAAAGAGTTGAAAAATGAGTTGGATGTGAAGTGACACCTATTTGACTCTTAATGTGAACGGAGGTCAGTGGTAGGAGATGATCCATGGGTGTGAATCCACAGCTGAGGATGAACCTGAGCAGACAGGCCGATGTTTTATTTAGACACCTTCAGGCCTGACATTTAAAAAAGTGGGCATTTATCAGATGTGCATTTGCATCTATGCAGCATTTGCATCTATGCAGCGACGGGCCATGATATGTCCACCGATCACCTGCATGTTACGACTCCAATCCTTGTGGCTCTTTCATGCTGCTGCATCAAACCCATGGGGGCTCAAGTGAAGATTTCAATGACCTTGAGAGATATCATTCTATTTCTGGCCTCCACTCAGAAGGTTTGCTGTGGCCTTTTAAACTTCTCCTAAATGGTCCGAAACAGTTTAACGTGAACGCAAAAAGCACATTGTCCTCAGGGTCACATGCTGTTCTGCTCTGTTGACCTTTGTGCAACATCAGTGCTCATCTTGCTGTCTCCAGAGAGGGTCCAACTATTTCACAAAGAGACAAATAAAGGTGATAAGACCATCACAAGTAGTGTTTCTCATCTGGGAAGTGTTGCTGAATGGGGTCCCATGCTTTCCCCAAATAAATTTTGGAACAGCTCCCTGAGGAAACATTCTCATCAAACGCCTCTCTGCTGACACCCTGTTACTTCAAGTTTATGAGTCTGAGACAAACCAACAACAATAAATGAGCCATAACCACAAAATACATTAAGGGGAACACCATGTCCCCTTCCATTCAGATTAATGGTAGATCAATGAGTTCTTCAATGACAGATTTTTAAACTTTTACATTGATCTCTAATGACTGCTTGAAAGAATTAAAACTGCATTAATAAGCATCACTCTTGAGCTGTTGGAAATCTGATGGCTGATGGAAATTAATTCAGGCCAATTGATATTTTTCTCCTGATGACATTTTCTGGTAGATTGCTCTGTGCTCCTGAGTTGCCCTCGACCCTCCTAAATATTCCCTCTCAATTTACCACAATCCTTCAAGTGGAACATGCACACTGTGAGAGGAGTGGGGTGCTGATAAACCTGGTGCATACGCCATGACCTCAGAGTCAGCATGCTAGAGTGATCCGACGATGTGTGTGAAGTTCAAAGGTCCATTTACAAAATATTCCAGTGAAAGAACACTGATGCATTTTAACTGTGTTCTGTTTTACTCATTTGGATGTCTATAGTAAACACCCACACATCCCTATCAACATGCCCTCTCAACTAGAACTTTAAGCATGGAAGTGTGAGATTTTCACTTTGCAGCTCAGCGTAAGGTTACAACACACAGTCAGAGAGTGCTCTGCCCACAGATGTGCCTGAGCTCATTTGCAAGTCATGCTGAATTTTGGTATACTTCTCAAAGCAATGGTCTTCTCATGAGCGGCAAATCCCTGGGTGTAATATTATCTGCTGTTTCAAAGCTTTATGCTGCTTTTTCATTCCAACAGTTCACAGAAATATAATTTCCAAACTCTTAACCATTACCATTTATCTAAAACCAGCAGAGTCTGTTCAACATATATAGCTTGTAGTAGCCTACGGTAACACAAGGACTAGTTATTTATCATGAAATGTTTTATTTAAAGATTGGTACTGTAATGAAGAATGTGTTTATTGTCGCTCTAAATGAGCTTTTGTCTGTCGTGAAAATTTCCGAGCAGATGGTCAGAAGAGAAAGAGTTTGGCAGTCAGTTTGATACATTGTGAACAACATAGCTTTGGGAAGGGAAGCCAGAAACATTCCAGGCTCTGTGTAATGAAAGAAAATTCAGACAAAAGCCCAAACGACCAATCAGGTGGTAAATGATGACCTGACTGAAACAGAGTGTTTATAATAAGTAAGATAAAGCGTTGACTAAAATGGCTCAGCAGACAAATTAGGCAGACATGTGGAGAAAGACAGAAGCAGTGAGAGGGTATTTCTCTATATATTATAGCAGTAGCATAGAAATAATTATGCAATTATTTTAATGCTTAAAACGTAGGTATGTAGTCCATTGTTTGTGTTGTTTGTGTGTGCACGTGTGTTTGCATGATTGTGATTTGTCGTGTATTTGTGCAAGTTTTCTGTCTGGAAGAATCCTTATTATACTTTATCATTTTATTTTATTACGGTTACCTTTTATATTTTGAAATAATACTTTATTTATTAGCACTAGCAGTACTATTTTTTACATTACATTATTTACATTAATGTTTTTAGAAGAATGTGGTAGCACAATAGTTAAAGCTTTACATAAACTGTCAAAAAAAGTTTAAATTGAGTTATGATAGGTTCTAAGATATACAGTAAGAGCCAAATAAAAATGTATTAATTCCCAGTGAATAAGTGTGATATTACATCCTAAAAACAGAAAAATACTTGCATTGGTACAAATACTTACAGATTTTGTACACTGGAAAGTCATCAAGTATTTATGCCTCAGCTGTCTCTGTGACTGTGCTGCCATACTTGTTAGCTTAAGGCCAGATCCCTCACATGACTGCCTCTCTCCTCATGGTGAAAAGACAAAAGTGTGTGTGTGTCTGTGCGTAAAGGCCCCTGGCATGGATCACCTGTTCTAAGACACTTAAGTGTCCAAAGCATCCTTGAGAAGCTGAGAAACAGAAGGAAGATGAAAGAGAAGCAAATGAAACAGAGTTAGTGTTTATAAAGCAGGTGGGTGACACATCTGCTCTGCAGGGGCTGGTAGCTACGCTTAAGGTCTCCCAGGGCCTTAGTAAACTTTAACACGTAAACCATGGAATAAGAAGAAAAGTTATCCACTGTCAGGGGGGCCTTTACAATGGAGCTTGACTTAGGATAAGCTAGTGACAGGAACTGTATTTGACTCCAGCTAATTTTAGTTAAGGAACAGCATGATAAAATACGCCTATGAGCATTTTAATTTGCGCTACCATACAGCAGCTGTGCAGAGAGAGTGAGGAAATGACTCCCCTCTAGAATTCACTGAGTCACATCAAATTTGCACAACTTCTTGTTTGAGAAAACCAGTATAAATGGACCTTATGAGTGAACTCTTCAGTGCATAACACAAAGTGTATAAGTGTAAAGCAATGCCTTAGCTACAAATACTAAAAAAGTATCAATAAATACTATTGTACTGCCATAGTTCCGATTTAGACATGTACCATTGTGGGCCATGGTTTTTTTTTTGGATTATCTCGAAGTTTGGAGATATACCAAACTTCACAAATATACCACAGTACATTAATTTCAGTATCATGGCAGTATCTGACACCATTATTGTACCATAGTAAGTAAAGATAAAGATAGCAAATAGTTACTTTTGTATCCATTTGTATCACTTTCATTTTCAACGTTTTCCAGTAGCATGTTTCACACAATCTGACCTGAATCTATAGACTATAGTGTTGAAAGAGATGATTTATTTGTTTTGGGTTGTTTCATTAAAGTTTCAATAAAAGGTCTGCCAGCCTAAGAAGAATGTGGAACCCTGAAGATTTAAAAAAAAGAGTCAAAGTCCCACCATTTATATTGTGAGAATGAAACTCAAATGTGTTTGGACTTTTGGGTGTTTAGATACAGCAGTTTTATTTTTCTGGATCTGTTCAGTATGTAACATCGTATGAAAGTCCTTTTCTACGTGTTTGTTCAAGTCCATGAAAAAGTGATTGAGAAGTTGCAAGACTTTGTTGTTTGCTCTGATGAATGTATAATTGTTTTGTCGCTTAGCAAGGACTGTTTAGCCCTGAGCTGAAGGGTGTCATTTAAAGGATTAACTCAATGATAAACAAAAATGAAAATTGTCACTATTTACTAACCTTCTGTCATACAGAGATTATTATCATTTATTTTTATAAATATCCTGGCAGTTTTTCATATAATGCAGGTGAAGGTTGACTTGGCCTGTCAAGCTGACAAAAATAACAAAATTCTGTGTAACATTCAAGGTAGTGATGCTGTTGCATTTGGCCAAGTAGTTCATTAACACGAGTTGTTGCTAGCTGTTGTGATTCCCCTGAACAAATCAAGTGAGTGAGTTAGGGAGGTGAATAATTACATCCCTTGTATATGTAGCTGTAAAATGTCTGTTGGGATATGGCCTTCAAATTATAGCTAAATGTCCATCACTGCAGGCCAGCAAAAGCCAGTACTGCGATCCAACTGAGCCCTATTTATTAAACGGAAGCAATTAGTGATTTGATGGGTTCGTTTTTGATGTCTGGGGAAAACAGTGAGATGCATAATAAGTTCTCTCCTTACCAAGATAAATAACAAAGCTTATAACACAGCAGGAAATGCAGTTGATATTAAACACATGATATTGCCAAATAAAACTGGCAGGGTCAAAGGTAAAAAAAAAAAGGTTGTGTTTGTTTAGTTTTTTCAATAAACTTTACCATGGCTTATTCTTATCGTAGGCAATATTGAGGATGTAAATGAAATCTCCTCCCCCACGTTGACCTCAGCAAGTGTTCAAAATTAGACATTTCTACTAATTAGCACATTGCAAATGCATCTTTGACAAAGAACATATGCTTCCTCACCCATCTCTCGCTTGCCCTTTTGTGTCAATGCTGAATGCAGAAAAGACAGGGAGATGTTTGTTGGTGCATGCGACCCATTCATTTATTAATTGATTTACTGTTACAGTAATTACTTGTTAACTTGAGATAAGAATAACCAGCCATAGCAGCAATATGTTGAAGGATTAGTTGTGCCCCCCTAAAATGTGGTTTGTAAAATGTGGTTTGCATGTGCACTTCAACTGGGATTATCTAAAAGTAGTAAGAGAAAGCAGGTGTGCATACAGTACATAATCCCTTATAATTGTAATTATAAACGTCGTTTTCATTTTCTTTCACATCACGATCTGCCAAACCCACAAAGTAAATGCTTATTGCCAGTAAAACATGGAACGAACAGAGACATACAGATTTCCTCTAAATTAGTGGGCTTCATTTTCACAGAGATGTTTCCAATCAAGTCGAGTTTTAAAATCATCAGCAGGCCCACACGGAATCTGCACCTGCAGAATTCCACCGATTTGAAATACCAATCGTTCCAAAGTTCTGCACATTCCCTGCTGTGGGTTTGTTTGTTAGGCACAGTATATTGGCTTATTTGATTGGGTGATTTCATATCAATGTAGTAATTTTAACTTGGTTGAAAATGTTTTACCACGTTTAAATCTAATTCCACTGATTTTTACCCAGCTCCTCACAGCATCAGTGTAAAAAAATGCAAAAGAATGCAGGTTTTGTCTCTGTCTAGACATCAGCTGAGACTCAAACACACTCTCTCTCATTTACAGCTTATTGCTGTGTGCAAATTTAGCTGTTACTCAGTAATTATACTTCTTCTAAAGCTAACAATATCTAAAGTCAAACTTTGGCTAGTTTTGGCTATCCTCTGCCTGTTTTGTTAGACTTCATCAGTGGTGAAACTGCTTGTACATTTATATTCATAAACTATTTGTTTTAAAAGGTTGGCAGCAAAAAAATCTGCAAGTCAATTTATTATGAATCAATCTCTGAGATTTAAAGATTTTTTTACTTAGTTTAATTAAAGACCTTTTTTTGTCCATCAGGGCCCATTTATCGGTTCGTCCATGCTACTGTCAAACAAAACACAACTCTACTCTGAAGTCACTTTTAAGGTAATAAGACTTTGCTTGCCAAAAATATAAATAAAGAAATATGTGTTTAATCTAATACTCGAAATGCAGCCCTCTGTTTCAAGCAGCCTTTTATCACACCATAACAATAAATGCATCCATACACATCTCTATCTTTCTTTGACATGCAATGCATCTCTTGGGATTAATGACTCTCAGAATAGTCAAATGAACTGAGGTGCATATGATGTATTTGAAACAGAGGGTCATTTAGCCATTTTTCTGATTGAAATTTAGCTATCTCGTTTGATTTCATGTTGCTATTACATTTGCATCTTGTGATTGCCACGCACGAGAATCTGCACATCTGAGGATATGCAGGATATGAAGTTAATAAAAAGGTCAAGAGAGATGAGAATACTGATTTCCTAATCTGCACTCAAAAACAGAGGACGGAGCCGCCCACCCCCCAATTCTCCCACTTGGCTGTAGTTGCTGCTTATTGACTAAAGAGATCAGTGAGCTGTTGAGACATGATTTCTGATATCATCTCTGAAAACAATGCAAATTGATTAAAACCCCTGAGCAGCGTTATTAAACACTAAATATAGTTCTCTTATCTGGATATCACTTTTTTATGTTTGTGAAAAGGAAAGTATGAGATGCTTAAACACCGTTCTTGCCCCAGTCTTGCCCCTTAAAGTCTTTTGAAACATGATTCCATTGTAATTAATAATAATATGATCATAAAAGAATTTAAGCCTGATTCACACGGCATGCGTAAATGAAGTATGTTCACTTCAGAACCCATATGATCAGGTTACAACATAGTGCTGTTTAGCAGTAACAAGTAGAGCTAGAAGCTTGTTAATCAGACAATATATAGCTCAAGTCAAAAGAGGTGCGCTGCACATCAATTCATTTTCTCAAGAAACTTCAGCAAAAGTGACATGGAGAGCAGGTGAAACCACGACTGACTATTTCAGTCTTCAGAGGCTGAAGCACATGTTTGCCATCACATGATAATGATTTTATAATTACTGTTACCTTGAAGGCCCTTTCACGAGGATACTGGGCGCTGTGTAATACTCCCTTTCACACCAGTACTGAAACGGTCATCACTCACTTGTATATTTTTCAGAGCAGAGCAGACCTCCAGAGGCCTCTTAAGAAGAAAGTAATGCTTTAAGGGTCCAGTCGCTTGTGCATTGCTTGACACCAGACTGATATATTCCCAGCTGCTCAGACCGTCTGTCAGCGACAGCTAATGGAATCAACATGGGTGACGGATTTACCAAGGAAAATAAGTTGTCAAGTCTATGTCTGATGTTGTCATGAGCCTCCTGAAGTTTCAGAAGAGGTTTATCTTGTGCAGTCCGAAATTGCGGTTCAAGTGGTTTGGCATAAACAATACGGTGAGGTGGTTTGTAAAGGTCAGTGAGATGAATGAAGGAGAATCCCTCACATACTCTCAGAACATAACTTTGTCACATGAACTACATAATACAGACTGGTAAAAAGTTTAAAGTTTTGCAGAAACAAAACAAGAAACCTTAATGAAAAGACCAGTTAAGACTAGTTTGAATTTGTTGGTTTAGTTGGTTGACCAGCAAAAAAAAAAAAACCAGCTATTCTGGTTCAATCTTGCTTGGCTAAATGAGTCTTGCTGATTTATGCTGGTTTAGCTTCTTGACCAGCAAAGCTATGCTGTTTGCTTGCCAGCAAACAAAACAAAAATCATTTTGGTGTAAATGTCTGCCCAAGGGAGTTTTGCTGGTTAAGCTAATTAATAAACCTGGTGGCGACCCCAGCAACCCATGTCAAGTACTAACATTGACAATACAGTATAAGCTATTGACCAGCTGGTCTTTTCAACAGGAAGGGAATTAGGAAATATTATGTGTCAATATTTTTCTCGCATTCGCTAAACATGTTAATTTACCTGCTTGAATAATTGTATTTTAATCAACATACAATTGAGTGTACTCAATTGTACAAAAGTATGCCAGGAATGAAATTAATGGACTAGCTTCTGTGAGTGGCTGAACTTAAGTTAAAGTGCATTTTGGGCAATACATTCTCAGAGGAAAGTAGTTTCAACAGACTTTAAAAGTCAAAAGAATGCTGTTGCCAAAAGAAGAGTGATGATACACTCAGAAAGGAGAAAGGTTAAAGTCTGGACTGAGGAACTGGGTCCTTGAGGAAATCATCAGATTGAGACCGCATAGGGGTGGAATTTGTTTGGTTGGAGCCATAGAGCTTTGTTTAAAGATAAAGAAGACTTGTCTGGAAAATCAGCTTCACAAAACCTAAACCAGCTCAGCCAAGCTAAACAAGTAGAAAGATCAAGTAAGCCCAGCAAACCATCTGGTTTAAGATGTTTTTGAGTAAGGGTAGAAACGTTCTCATGGAAACCTGTCTGTCAAACAGGAATTTTATCTTACAATGAGCTTGTGGGTTCTTAAGAGGATCCTTTTATTTGTTTACCATGGTTTGAAAAAGATGTTTAAAAAGGTTGTTTTAAAATATGGTAAAAGTAGAACACTTTTAAACTAAAAGATTAGAATCTCCCACTCGTGGTGCTGGGAATTCTTTGTTCTCTCTTGATCTGCAGATTTGGGGGGTTGCTGTACCTGGCTTCTATTTATGTATCTTTTATATATTTACTAATTCCACAGGCTGAGAAATTTACCTGCATTTCACTGTCAAAGTTGCTAGTTTTGTTGTTTGGAAGATAAGCAGTGATCTTGATAAGCAGTGTTCTAGAATAGCAACTCAATAAAGTAAACCATTAAATTGGTATACCAAATTAATGACACTCATAACACTCTGTATATATTCAGCTGACTGGGCAAATGGCCTGCAAAATATGTTTAGAAATGGAACTGTTCTCAGGATTTAACAAACAAAGAAATGGGTGCAATGTGATATCTGATATGCATAGACTAAATTTTGAACAGACAAAGGGGAGAACCAATGTCTGCAGGGTGATATAAAGGAATGCCTGCAAGATTTAATATTTAATCCCAAATGAACTATGAAACAGATTAGATGAAACCTAAATGATCTTTGCAGACGTACATGCTCTTAATCTTGTTTTATAATGTTATTGACATCACAGAGATGTCTTCACAACAGTCCTGCTATTCAGAGACAAAATGGTAGTTTGGTAACTGAATAAGATCTAAGGACCATAAAGAACCCTCTGTCAATAAAACATCTGACTCTTTCACAGATGTGTTTTTTCGCTGTAGTCTTCCACTCTCTGGGCAGATCTATTTGCAGTTCTGCATACAGTTCTTGAGATGATTAAGAAACACACAGAGACCTTAAGTAGGTCAAGGATTGCGTTCAGACTGCACTGCTTGCCCCAAGACTGCTTTTCTTGGCCATCAGGGGTCACTGTAGATCCACATATCTATAGACATCACCAACCAATTTATTGTTGTACATACATTACAAATACTGCCGTAAAACTAGCAGCTGTTCGGTATAGCCTTCCTGACAAGATTAAAACTTCACACAAATAAACAATCTACATTTTATTGTGGCTGATCAGCCATGTGTATCGTTCTGATGTTCGAGGCAGAGGAAGCAGATCCAGCATCTCATTCCAGCCAAGGAAGATGAGAGTAGCTCAGTATCTGTGTATGTGTCTGTGGAATGAACTGAAGTGTTTGTAATGCCTCTTTCTCAGAGATTTCATATTAATCTTCTAGGTCTGCTGGTCGGACTGTATATTTACATTTTTTAAAATGTCCATGTTTCAGCGAGGGCAACAAGTTCGCTAGAGGAAAATGGAGTACCGTAAAAGTGAGAAAATGTCTGTTTTCTGGTTTGCTTTACAACATTTACCAGGAATTGGAGTGATAGTCTGCAATATTGAGCACATGCTGTGTAAGGCATTGCGGATACACTTGCCTGTGGGGCTATTCCTCAGGCAAGACAAAGCTAGACAACAGTTTTAAGATTGGTTTCCTTGTTACAGTAAACAGGAAAACGAATAACCACAAGTAATTCATGACAGGCTGGCCAGACTTTGGCAACCGAATCACATACTTAATGGGATTCTACAAAAGCTGGTAAATATAGCATCTTATCACTGAACGTGTACTGAATAAAGAATCACCTTATTCCCATTAAAACCAACTGAAAAAAGATACCAAAGCATTATTTGAAGATGCTTCTAATATTCTAGTTCAACTGTGGTTAACATGGAATTACAGATGGTCCATGAGTTGTTTTCATTGTAATAAGAACCAACAGCAGTCATGAAAAATTATACATAATGTAGGTCATGTAACATTATCGTTATAAAAGGTATAGGGTATAAACTAAGGGTAATTTGTGCCCTGCTTAAAACTACAGATAATTGTTTTGAGGTGATCTCCCCAGAGATTCTTCCAGGCTCTCCAGATGCTCCTCAGATTACTTTTGTTTGAATGTTGTCCACACCTGACAAGGTTTGAAGTTTATTGTCATCATCATGTCTTGGACCTCTTCTGCAATTCACTTCAGGAATTCTCCTGTCTTAAGGTGATGGTGACAGGTGGCATGTTCCAGTGGTTGACTGGACGTCTGTCCAGCCCTGGGCACCCTTTAGCTTTGCCTCAGTGACTAAGGACAGCAGAGAGGTGATCTGGCTAACTGCTGACCTTCTCTGGCGCTGTCAGCTGAAAATTCAAGCAGCCACATTATATCAGAAAACAAGTCCATCCGCTGTCCTGTGAACATGTCAAAACACAACAGAATTCTACAGGCAAACACAATCTGGCTTCAGAGAGCTGAGCTTCAGATATCTGTCGTCTAATATTTGCGTCTGTCATCCTTAATGATCATCTATATTTAACCCGCACATACAATATTTACAACCTCAATTCAAAAAACTGTAACAGTGCGCCATTATCTATATTTCCTGCTATTCAAACGATCGTTTATCTGCATGTATGTGAGCCAGCCCTCCAAAAAGTTTTTTTTCCCAAAAGAGTTCAGCACAGTTGGGTTTTGCCCCTGTAGGGCAACTGTCAGAACTTTGCACCGGCAGCCACCCACATTTAGCCCTGTCATCCACCTAAACTTAATCCTGCCAGCCAGCCAAACTTAGTCTTCTTACAAGTAGCTTTCAGAACAATATATGACATGCCAAAATGTCTTAGCCGCTGTGACTAGCAGAGTATTGAGGGAATGAGTCATCAGCCAGTTTGGTTTAATGTGGAAACTACTGGAGCACCGCTGTGTCCATTAATAGCACACACTCACTGCAAGACTTTTCAAATTAGCATTAGAGAAATCATCCCATGAACAAACACCATTTAACATGCAATTGTTCAAATCCCACCTTGAAGCATTTTTTATCAGTTTTATCATGTATTATGACGGTAAACTACTGCCATCATTACAGTGTTTCATGTATTTTGTCATCGGAACATTCTATTTATAATTATTTTCTCATCTTTTGTAATTTTCTATCATAAAAAATAAACTCCTTTTATTATTCTGTCATCTAGAATGATTTTAAAGAACCTATGCTTTAAAAATAGCTTAAAATGTTTTATGTCTCTGATTCTGATGTTTTCCCCTTAAGAATGAGGAGTAAAATAAAGCACTTTATAAACATATAAAGATACAGAACAAAGAGACAGATATATAAAACAGTTCAAAAAGTCTGAACATTTTAAGTATTCAAAAGTGCCCCAAAACTGAAAAGATGAATGTTCTGAAGAATGTCACCTGCTGAGGGGATGTACTATTCCAAACGTCCCACTGTGACACTTTTACAAGGTTGTGGTGAGAATGAGGCTGAAAGTGAGGGTGAAACTGAGGCTTTTGTCTCCAGATGATTTTTAATTATCAGCCTTTCATTTATGTGGCTTGCATCAGTATAAAGCTCTGAGGAATCGCATGGCCTCAATCAGCCTCTTCTTCTGCAGGGGCCGGGGTTAAGTGTACCGAGTCACATGTGATTGACTTTTCATGTTTGAGAGCCAATAAAGTTTATGACTATTAAACAAAACATCAAGTCAGCTGTCTTTTAGCAACTAATAATGAGGGAAGCCACATTGTTAAATGATAATTAATTGCTTACTCTGGGACATCTAATTACCAATTGCTGGCGGTATTAGCTTATTAGCAGCGCAGTTTGACAGCTTTGAATGCATGTCATTCGCAATGGAGTAGTCTGGCGGTACTCTCTTTATGAACACGGTTCCCTTCTGTATTGGAATAGCTGAAATAATTGAGTTTAATTTGGCTGTCAGACTCCTCTCTTCACTACTAATGATGTGTTTAATGCTTGACATGTGACATTAGGGAAACTCAGCTGGCTATGTAGAATACCCAGTCCATTTATAGCACATCAGGTGCTAAAGCCATTATGGCAGATCCCCTCACCCAGACTGCTAGTACAGTATCAAACATTTTTAGTAATGCTTTCCAGTCACCATGGAGGCACAATGAGGTAAAGTTATTATTACTGTTTAGGGGATGCTGTTTTTGGCAAAGTAAAAAAAATGTTAATTATATTTATTGTAATGACAATTATTTTAGCATGTAGCAAAATATTAATCACCAAGCCAAATAAATTCAAATTACTATCTGTTAAACATGGGAACGGAAGTATTTTCTGACATTATTTACACACAGACTAAGGACATTTGATACAGGTGGTTTGAATGAGTAGAAAATCCAGGTTAAGGGGCCCTCTGGTGGTGGGGAGGTGTAGCTGCAGCCTAAATTGTAATCTTGCTAGAGGACTATACTATACCGTTACTGTTTATTTTTGTTGTATTTTCATTTACATTGTCCTAATAGCTTTTTTTTGTTGTACAGAAAAAAATGTTTTTAAAAAAGTTAAAGTTTTGTCTGAAATGAGGATAGGTAAATAATAAGAGAATTTCAAATTCAAGCAAACTGGACTGACCAAATTTACACAGGCAAACACTTTCCTAAACCATAAATATAAAAAAACAAGCCCAGTTGTTTGTTGTATGTCTGGCTCTGAAAAATACATGGGTTACATGCTTTGTTTAGTCTGAATGGACACAATGCTACTGATAATTAAAGGATGAAGAATGTTCTAATTTAAAGCCTGTAATTATTATTCTGAACCATAATACATCTAATCCACAAGGCAGAACATTGTGGTGTAAAGTCATAAATCTCCTTGACCAGATACGGTAGGCCAGATTTCCCATCAAGTCCAGAGAGGGCGGAGGTAGAAGACTGGTGGTTGGGGACGCAGGTTTCAGCAGAGTGACAAGTGGGTGAGATGAAGTAATTATGTGCTGTAAACAGTTTGAAACAGAATTGATATATCTTATTACTTTGAAGGGTCCTACATTCCTTGGACTGGGTTTATGGCTGGGGACTTCAGGCAGAGATTTCTAGTAAAGAGCCAAACCATCTGTCAAGACTGGAAAGTGGGTGCTGGTCTGCATCTGCCATCTGCTTGGATCTTCTCAGTTTGGAGAGTGCATTATAACCTGACATGAGCTGTCTCCCGGTTCCTCCTGCGGTGACGTATGCTGTCATCCACTGCTGCACCTCAGAAGGTTTCATAGATTGTGGAAAGTGGGCATGCTGGTCATCGAAGGCACAGTGGAATGTCAGACTTGTTGATGAGTTTATAAGGTCAGGCAGTTCTCAACTGAACTCAACTCAGGAAAGAAATCAAATCTGTTATTTTATGGCAATAGTAACCGGAATATATGCTAATACTTAAAGTTGCTGAATGCCCAAGTACATCTTGCAGTAATCCTTCCTTGTAGTGACACAGCTTCTCTCATTTCATTTTGTTTCCGCCTGGTAAGTCGGACACTGCAAAAATGTGACAACATGATGCTATACAACTAAACCATACAGTGTGAACCATTAAGCAGCAGTTCTGTGTACTTGTCTATTTGGACACACTGTAAAAAACAAAAAAAACTTTGCTGCCTTAAATTTTTAAGCTTAAACAACTTGGCTATACAAGTAATTTCAACTTAATATTCTAAATCCTGACTGGTATAACTTAAAAGATAGGTTAAGCAAGGTTCCTCAACTCCACACCAGTCAAAATTACAAAGAGTAAGCTGAAATGACTCGTGCAACCAAACTGATTAAACTTAAAAATTTAAGGCAAGTTTTTTTTTACAGTGCAGCTATTTAAACATATGCAGAATACTACATTTTACCTAGAACATCACATTGCATAACTTGGCTTTTCGTGATCCTGTGTTTGCCTCTTTGAACCTGTATCATATATAGGGGGTTCCACGCTTTGGCTACCTTTGTATTTCTGACACAAACAAATGTCAAAAAGTCAGTTAATTACACTGGCAAAGGTTTATGACATAAATATGCACACAGCATGTAGACATTGGATGTTGAAACAGTGTCAAACAGGTCTTTGGGTGATTCTGCACCAGGACATTTTATGTGTTAGGTGGATCGGGAGATTCTCTGCTTTTCTTGTCTCTTCTCTGTTCCTCCTTCACTCATGAGACTCTCCCTGAATGCTGATGTAATGCTACAGTCTCTCATCTGTGAACTGTAAGCTAAAAATCATTCATAATTCAATATATTTCCACCTCTCATTTCCTCATATAGTCTGACAGGGAGAAGCAGAGCACCAAAGCCCTCCCACCCCTCCACTGTCCTCCAGAAGTGCATCTTCAACTTCACGCCCCCTCAGGATGGGGTGGGAGCAGGGGACCATCTCTATTTCAGGTTGTACCTGCTGAATCATTCATGAAAAGTAGGGGAACATATACTGCCTGTCTCCCCCCCAAGAACTGTCTCTGTGTTTTTCTTTTTTTTCCAAGAAAAACAGATTCGAGCCATCTTAGTTTCAAGTGCAGACTAAAAGCGTTAGAGAAACCAGTGTGGGAGGGAGAAAGTCTTGGTCACACAGGTGTTTCTCTCAGCCTCTCAATCTCTTAAATGTAGTGGGTCATTTTTTTTAGCTTGTAAATATCCCAGCTTGTTACCTTTTACAGCATAGCCATTATAACCATAACGTCCTACTGGGAATAAAGTTGATTTTGTCCAGAAAATATCAATGTAGCCACATCCATGCAGCACCTAACATAACTCTTATGCTTCTTTACCCCTCGTTTTGGATTTGGTGAAGCCATGGTTAGTGTGGACATTATTTCTGAGGTGAAGAGTTTGTTCCGTTAATGCGTTAATGTTGGAGCATGCACAAAATGCGATAACAATAAATTATGTAAAACTGCCATTTCCTTTTATCACATCATCTCAGAATTTACAAGTATGCGTTATCATTACTTACCTATTTAATAATCTAAACACACTGTTCTGTGAATAAGAAAACCTCTTAAAGCTGACAGTCAGAGAAGTGTTCTGGCATATCACCTCATATCAAGTAGATGTTTAAGGGAGCTTTACAGCTTTAAACAGAGCAGGGACATTAGTATACTGGTAATAGGTTTCAAGTGTACACATTCAGTAATTAAAGCAGTATTGAAAGGTGTTCTTATATATTTAAAGCAGGCAGTATTTTATTTATTGATTTTATTTATTTTTATAAATAATTTATACATTTATTTTTATTGATTGATTTTTATTTATTGACTTTATTATTGGGGTTCTACATTCAATTACATTGGGGTAAAATCATCACTTTGCTCTCTGTCTTTCAGCTCCAGTCACAATATGGCTACCTGGAGACTTTGACAAAACAGAAGGACTTCCATTCAAGTGTGTTTATCCTTGATAAACACAGACTCCGTTATCAATATAGGCCTTTAGTGGGATTGATGCTCTGTCGCTAACAGAGAGGAGTGTGTACCGATGAGGAAAATCAGCTTCAATAAGAGAAGATTGAAATGACTGCTGTGGAATGTGATGGGCTTGGCCGATAACACTTCAGTACAGCCAATTAGCTGTCAACCTTGGCTATGATTGTTTATCACTCTTTGTCCGCACAGTCGCATCACTCTCTGTAAACTCACATATCCCTGAACAGACCGCAGAGCTGAGTGCTGTGTTTTTGTTTGCACATGTAGGCTGTGTGCTTGCTTTATGCAGAGCCGGGGAGTTTCAGTTTTGGTTAGATGTAGGTTGGAGGTGGAGAAGAGAGATCTATTATATTTATATTGCATTTTGCAACTGATGTATTGTCAAAATAAACTTGCATTTTCCAAAAAAAAAAAAAAACTAGCTAACTTAAGTGAGTTGAGTTCTTGAAACATTGGTTCTTTTAATTGTTAGAAGTATTTGGCTCATTTTAAATGTTAATAATTAGCTCTTGATAACTGTATATAATAATTGCCAATACACAAGAATGCAACCAGTTGTCACCTGTTGTGTTTATTGCAAATGGTTCATTAAAAGCCCTAGCTCACTGCTTATAGCTGTGCAAGGAATTTTGGTAATGTGAGTTGTTTTAAGATGTCTGATACCATCTCTGAATACAAGAATTATTTTGGCACCATGTCAAGATAATATTTCCATACAGATCAATGAACCAAAACGCTCCTTCTGCCTGGCTGCCAGTACCAAAGACTGGAAGACCATATCTGAATCAATTAGTTTTATCATCTAAGTCGTTAGATCGCTTCAGTCTACCTTTAAGGATCTTGGCTGAGATACATGCTGGCTCTGTTTAAACATCTTTACGCTGGAAAATATAAATGATTTTATAAAACAAGTTTACAGGATCTTTAAATGAGCTCCCTGCCTGCCTTTGTTCACTGGCTTTTCTTGAATGCCTAGCTATCCCGGTATTTTGTGCCAGTCACAGCATGAAAACAAAGTGCTTTTAAAGCTAGTCTAACCACATCAAACTGTGATCAAATCACAGCTTTTAAGGTCGACAGGCACAGTAATGTGCCCAGTAATCTAATGAACTCCTGGCACAAGGGCTGGCCACCTTGTTGCCGTGCCAGTCTGTGCAGTCACTGCAACGGCGAGCTGGCTCCCCTTAATTACAGCACTCTGAATTCAGTACTCAGCGAAATAACAAACAGGGTCTTTTAGGAGGAGTGCTGACTCGCTCTTTTAGGAAATGGATGGTGGGAAACAGTGAGGAAGTGGAGAAAAAAAGAAGAGAATGTGGCTGTTTGAAATTAGAAAGAAAAACAGTCACTAGACCTTGGAAGTGCTAGATTATGTAGTTATGGACTTGCCTGAAACCTACAACCATCACAGAGGCCTTCCCATTACAGAATATGTTACATATTTTTTTAAACATTACAGTTTCTGTAGCTGCACTGGTAGAGCATTGTGTTGGCAGTGCAAAGGTCACAGGTTTAGTTCCACACATACTGATACAATGTATCAGTAACTTAAATGCACTGTAACTTGCATTGGATATAAGAGTCATGGGTTTGATATAGCTCAAGGCACTCTTGGTTGCTCAGGGTTAAAGTGTCTGCCAACTGGAAAAGTGTTAATGTAATTCTCATAAGCAGGTATAAAGGTTTTATAAAGCAGGTTTTATCACACAAATCGACAAATCACAAATAAGAACAGTTACAATGTTACAAATCTGAAAAACAACTACAGTAAGTAAATGCAGAGCATCTTTAAAACAAAAGCAAAATATTGATTCCCAGAGTGACTGGCAGTTAAATCTACTTTTAAAACTGCAAGAGCTGGAGAAAGACATCAATAAAAATTAGACTTTTTTTGGATTTATCAATGTCTTGGGCCATGATGTGACAGCCTATAACATCTAGTAACTGGCACTATGATGTAAAAACAGATATCCATTTTTACTGCCAATGAAAATCATATCCAGAAATGAATTCCTAGCAGTGGAAGAAAAAAAAGACATTTTTATATATGAATTGATGGATACAGTTACCGCAAATGCACTCACAAGAGACAAACACCTGGTTACCAGGAAGAAAATTGTACGTTTACAGTGATTGTGAGGACAGTTGACTGACAATATCTGAATGGCTACCATCATTAATATGGCAGGCCTGTGCAAATAGAATACAAAGAGATATTTTGCAGCTGGTCTGTGTATCAAAGCCATTCTGATCATGAAAGAGGAACAACTTAGTTGTGCTGCAACTTTGAAATCATCTGCACCAGTAGGTTATGATTGTCATTATTTTATGTGTCACCAATTGATTTCAAAACCCCAAAGGCTTAAATATGTCTTTTAAATCAGCTTAACCTTGGTAACCTTAAAACTTTAGATGAATAACCATGACTAACCATTAAAGAAGAAAGGAAGAAAGGAAGGAAGAAAGAAAGAAAGAAAGAAAGAAAGAAAGAAAGAAAGAAAAAGAAAGAAAAAAGAAGGAACCATACTCATGTAAACATTCATGGAAAGCAGTGGCATCAAACACAGAGGGATTTCAGATAGCACAATCACAGAATATGAGTGAAAGAAAAGCTGGGTGCTGCAGTGACAGCATGCCATTTCCTCACACAGTGAAAGGAGCAAATCTATATTATTAATGCGTGCAGCTGTAAACAGGTCCACCTTTCACACCACCTCTCTCTTCTCTCTCTCTCTCTGTCTGTCTTTACTAAAGCTGTGAGTAGTGGCTGAAACTGATATGGATGGGCACATTCCCAAATTACACACCATGCTTACTTACTGACTAAATTAATGATGACTGAACCTCAGCAGTCGGATGCTTCTCCAAAAAGCAGGCCATCAGGTTCAGTCAGAGTGCAGTATGAGGGAGTATAAACGAGACAGAACAAAATGGAGGCAGAAGAGAGACAAGAGTGTAAAGAATCATCTCATTTAACTGCACTTTTTAACATCTGTTCGGGTTCAAGCTCCATTACACCCTAATGTATGGCAGAATTTTAGTACTGTGGTATATAGCTGACACAACATAAAAAGGAATAGTTTACTTTGTGAACCAAGAATGAATTGTGACCGCTCACGACAGCTTTTATTTGCACGCTTTGTCATGTTAAGCACTTGAACTTAAAGAATGCAAGATCTAACCAATTTGCATGACACCATTTCTGACTTTGGTTCGGCTGTGATTTACAGTAGCACACCATACTGTAATTGTAGAAATGATGGGACTGTGTCATTTGATCATCATTTTATAAGTTTCTTCTGCTCTGATCTATAGAAAATGTACACATGCATGTCTTTTTAATAAATTTCAATTTTAATAACTCAAAAGTATTAGTTATAAGTAATTATTAAAAGTAGTAATTTACTGTACAGACATCTTTACTGTACAGTCTCTTCTGACAAAAATGACGATGAGTCAATACTCATCAATACTCACAAGTTCAGTGCATTTAGCGCCTGGTTGAACATGACTGTGTATAGCTAGTGGATAAGATGCAGATGTTTGTGGAAAACTGCTTGCAAAAGTGGCACAACTGTTTAGTGAACTCACCAGGAGGTGGAGGGAACTCTACAAGGATTTTACTCCACCTGTTCTTGCCAGACAGAATTTTAAGTAATGATAGTGACATTTTTTGGTGACATGAGTAAATGTTGTTTAATAACTGGTCAGCTTTTCACCCTGGAGCTCTTCTGGTGTTATACTTCTTACACAGCAGATAAAGTTACTGGATTTTCATCAGCTGTACCACTGTCCTTATGCTTGACTCTGTAATATGCTTCTGATTTGAAATAATGAGAGCATTTCATTCTCTGCAAACCGCTTTGATATGCTAAAGCAGGCCTGATCTCTTAGTTCTGGGAAAAGAGCACACAGCTCCCCTGGGATCCTTGAATATAAACCCTTGGGGAAACATAGAGAACAAGAAAAATAGGCAATATTATTTGTTGTTGTTGCATTTATTTTTGTTACAGAAAGAAGATAACACCTGGCGAGATACAATTAACACTCAGTTGTGTTATGTAAATGAGCACACCTTAGAAAATTATATTGTGCGTGATATTTAAATATCACTCAAAATAATTTACCAACAAAAAGCTTTAAAAATACAATTCCAAAGGTTTATTACATTTCTTTCTTTTCTACTTGTTTTTATTCTTTATTCTTGTCATCACTTGCCTATGCAATTAACATGACAGAAAAAGGCAACAGATTATTGGGATGATACTGACTGCTCAGTTGCCTAATATAATATTAATCCAAACTCTCAGTATTGTATCAGATTTACTGAGGGATCTGAGCATTAGAAAGCAATAAATACCTTTCTCTCTTACAAGAGGTTTCCTCCATTATAAGATGTAAAGCTAAAGTGTGTAATTTATTAACTCTGATCACCTGATTTAGCTTGTTAGCCAGCAGTCACCCAGTTTAACCAGCTGACAACTACCAAGAAACCCTCTAAAACCAGCAAAGAAGATCAACAAACTATCTTAAGCGGTTTAAGCTGATTTTTTACAGTATTTTACAAACATTTATAATATGTTGGCATCCTTGTTTGATAACACGCATGATTCAGCCACATTGTTAATTAACTTGATTATTTTAAACGGCTGTTAGTCAGAAGCCGAAGCTGTGTTAAAAGTGCTTTAATACTAATGCACAAAAAAAGAATAGTTTGACAAGTACTTGGCACAAATTGCATGCAAAGTAAGAGAAACAAAGGTGTTGGTCAGAGGGTTTAAATGCATGTGAAAATTCACTGGAGGTGAAATTTACCCACCACAAACCTGCACAGGACATTATAGCATCAATCAGCTGTGGCCAGGGCCTGGGCAACATGCTGCTTGTCTCACCTGTCACCTGAGGTAAAGGTGAAGTAACAAAGCAGGTCACAAGCACAATCACTCAATTACCCATGCCGTTGTTTTACCAGAAATACCATGAGTGCATGCCTCAGTGTCTTATCAATCCCCAAACCCCCAGTACCCTCTGTTATAATGGCACCCAGTGTGAAGGGTTATTTCGTTTGAGCATGCAGACTGGCTGTCAAAGCTCAAACAAAATGGATTTGTTTTTGGCCTTGTTATTAGGTTCTGTGTGAAATGGTTGATTTTCTTCCCTCAGCTAATAAACCTCTAAATACTCATATTAAAGCTGAGATTGTATTGTACTTTGCTGCTAAATCCAAATCTATGACTTCCTTGAATTCCTTCTGGTGTGATTTTACAGAATTTGAGCATTTAAGATATGTTATGGATTTGAAGGTGTGAAATGTACAGACACTAATGACACACTGAAACAGAAAGCCATGTTTGATCTGAATATCCCTTTGTCAGGTATTTATAGTCGGTTTAATAATACAGCAAACTATGCTAAATTAGCTTAACCGAGTATGCAAAACAGCTGTTCAGGTGAACCTACAGCAGCACTGATTTGCACTGTGTCAGGGATACTTTGAAGCTCTTGCATTCTTGCATATCAAATGAAACCTTTAAACTCCTCCCCTCCAACCATCTGTCAATCAGCCTGATGAGTTAAATCAAGTCCTACATTTTTCTCTCAGGTTCCTGCTTCTGAATCCTGAATTATGCTTCATTTTGGAAGTTAAACAGGTTGTGAAAACTGTGTTGAATTTAAAGGGCTTCCTTAATCCATTGTGGATTCGTAAAACACTTTGAATAGGGGTACTCTATGACAAATTATCCCATCAATACATCCACAGTTAAATCAATCGCTGCATTGTTTTGTTCAGTTACTGTATGTTCTTAGCAGACATTTGCTTCACGGATAGGCTGTCCTTGGGGATACATTATCTAATACATGGAAATGGTTCGGATCTGGCTAAACGTGTATAAACCCATTATCAGATATTAACATTTGTGCAAATGTTAAGATTCATAAGTCCTTTTCAATAAGTGACTACATGACCATTTATTAGCTGGCAAATCCTCACTTCAGTTTCCACAAGATACAGAAATGATCTTGTCCTACTATAGAATGGAACTGCTCAGACTGGAAGCTGCTGGTGAAAATGTCTGATACAAGTCTTTCTGTTATCAGGAATATCTCTAATGAGAAGTGTATAAAGGAGAATCCCTCTACCCCATTCAATGTTCTGTTCACACCCCTACCATCTGGAAAAGGGCTAAGGAGCCTTCAGGACAAAGTATCCAGATTAGGAGCAGCTTTTTCCCACAAGCTGTCAGACCACTCAGCAATCTTGCCTGAGAGCATTTCATCTTGTGTGAATTAACTGCTCTGTAGAGCCTTTTTCCCGTGCACTCCTGCAGCCTAGACTTTTTCGAACTTTCTCAGATTGGTTTTCACAAGGCATTATATATCAGCAATCCTGAAATCCCTCTCATCCAATCAGATTTAAGAATCAGAACCCACTATTGTATAAATTGTATTTAAACTCTGCAAATTTACTTCACAGTTGCGCCACTTTAACACAAGCTGTTTCAGGGCAAATTCGAACAAATTTGTATTCTGTTTTATTTCTCTTTATTCAATGCATACTGTTTAATGAGGCATGTGAGGCCAGCTGCATAGTTAGTCCTTCTTCATAACAAAAGACAAACAAGAGTGTTAACTGGACTGCCATACAATTTTTACTGTGCTAATGATTTGCAGTCATACAGTATTCAGCATCTCCTGCAGCCCGGGGTACCAGTGAAAGGCCAGTTCTATTAGGTTAGGGGCAGGAAGGAGGGGATGTGACCACAGCATGAAAGCAGACGAGAAGACAGAGGCAGGGGGTCTCCGTTACCATTTTAAGGCAGTCTTGCTAATAGGACAAGTAGCAAAATAAGCTGATGACACTTTTGAAAAAGAAATGGTTTGTTGGCTTTAGCTGCTCCTCCAGCCTGCTAGGCTGGTCACCTTGGTTTTGGTCACATCATAGTTAGTTAGACAGGGAGAACAGCTGAACACCAACTTTGCCAGGCCGGTAGACCAGCTACACTAGCTATGACCTAAGCTAAAGTTGCTTCTTTAAGACCAAAACCTTTTCCTTGGAGCTTAAGGTCTAGACAATATTTGGTGTGACAGTTTTGGCTTTTCATTCAGCAATATATGAAAGAAGCTTATCATCCTTGGAACTTCCATCAAAGGTCTTATGTACATTAGACTTAATATTGTCACAAGATTCAGAACTGTGAAGAGCCATAATGAAACAATTAAACACTGAGAGAAAACCATCATTCTGGTGACGTCTAATTGTTTGTAATTCTTGTAATTACCACTAATCCTGCAATAATGGAAAGATTTAGAAAAGATTTATTTTCGGAGTACTGATGATTTAGATTATTGAATATCCTGAGCAATCCTTCCCACAGTAATGGCATCTACATAATGCTCAGTCCATAAACACTCAAACATACAGCTGCGTGTGAAAGCAGTGTATATAATAGCTGTACTGTAGCGTATATGCATTTTAAAGAATCACAAAGATTCAGTGTATATGCCAAAGAAAGAATTGTGCCTTGTCATATGAATAGCTGTGTGAACAGACCTGTTTGCAAAACCATATATTTACACAATGTTTCTGCTTTTCTTCTCACTCGGTCCCTGGAGCCACAACGAGATGAAAGTGCACAGTTCTATGGGACACAGCACTCAGAATCATCATGTATACGCAAGCACAATTTACTGTGAAATGGGCAAACAGCAAAGAGACGGCTCTGTTCCACTTTTGGCATCGTATGAAACTAGATGGATGATACAAACACTGTTGACATCTCTGGTAACCTTCAAGAATTCTTCTCAGGCTGGTGCAGAGCAATTTATATTTACACAGTAGAAATGGACCAATGGTACCGGGCAAAATGGCTTTCACTTTGGCCCAATTTTAGCAAGTGGTGAAAAAAACTGATGCAGGTTGATTCATTTAGCCTTGGGTTTAAGCACTGAAAACACCCCAGGCTGGAATATGACAATTATAAGATTAATACATTCATTCATTTTAAAATGTAATAGAAGTTGGCATAATAGTTTTGTAAGGCATTGTTCCTGGTTTTCAAAAAGAATCAAAATTGCAATGAGCAAGTGTAATCATAACTATAAAGATGAGGTTAATTTGATCGCAAGCTAATTAAAAACACTGAGAGGCAGGTCATAGTGCTTTCAAAACGCAGAACAAGCCTCAGGCAAATGAATTGTTAAGCCTACCAGCTTTGGTTACACCTCTCTGGACAGCATATTTCTGTCTGAAGGTCTCTATTTCCATCATTTTTTCCCTGTGAAAGAAAAGGGTCAGTGGCATTTTCATTTTAAGACATGCTTTATTGTGGTGCTTATACATGGTTTAGCATCTGTCTATGATTAACTGTGTACAATTATCAGTGTTAAGCTAGGCCTCAGAAAAAGGCAATAAATCAAAAATTTCATAAATGTGAAGAATTTCTCAGCCCTAAGGTGTGTCTGATTAAATGACAGATGGACAGGCTCATCCAAGTGTAACTGGCCAGGTGATGTATTCTGAAGATGTACATTTAATTACAATGAGCACTTTGGATGAAATTGCAATAACTGTTTGGACCATTAATCTTGTGTAGATGGCATGAATACAAATGGAACATAAAGGAAAATAAATACTTTTGGTCACAACTGTAGTCTATGTACATCATAGTAAATCCACAACCAGCAAGTGTAAAAATAAATTCACTCAGTTTAACCAAACTATTCCCTGAAACATGTTGCCTCAATAAAGCTATTTCCTTTGACAGCTATTCTAAATTGGTTTTATAATAGATGCTGCACCAGTAACACAATTTCTAGTTTCTATAACATAATCTGTGATTCCGTTACCAATTTATTTGTTTGGTTTATCTGATTTACATTTTATCTGATTTCCAGGTTGAACAAAAAAGGAATTTTAAAAATATATTTAATTCAGTCTAAATTCTGAACCTAATAACTGAGCAAATAATAATTTCTGATAATAATAATCTGAAGATTTTTGAAAGCACAACAAGTTTTGTTGAGTTAAGTTGAGATGTTCTCCACTCTAAACTTTGATCAATGGCCACTCTTAAAATACTTTGTGCTGTGCTGATGGTTGAGAAAAACTCTTTTTGCTGAGAGGAAGAGCAGAGTCATATTTCAGACAGTTAAGAAGCTTATCGAAAGGTAAATAAGCCTTTGTTTGGGGCCAGAGGCATTAATGCTGTCCTATACAACTTCCTGTGAAACCAGGTGCCGTAATGTGGTTCCTTTTGGATTCCTCATGAGCTAGACAAGCCCTTGTTTTCCACCTCCATGCTAGGGTTTAACTTGCAGAGCAGCACCTGTACCACGGTGTAAATCTGTATTGAACTTTATTGCCTCATGGTTTGATAACTAGGCATTTCTCTAAGAGCCCAGACAGCCTTTATCCCTCAGCTTAATGTCCCTGCAGCTGAATATAATGTGAGGAGATGGACGACGCCCCCAACACTCTCCCCGCATCACACTGTGCTATGAGATTGCATGCCTGATACCATCCTCCATCTCCTCGGCTGTGGCATTGGTCTGATCAATATGGCTCCTTGATACGTCATCCGTCAAGCCTGGAAGTTGAGCAATATCTCAGAAGAGCACAGAGACCAGCAGGGATGGGGAAAGAGAGCTCTCCACCAGCAACCGACAACCCTCTCTCTCAATCTATTCTGTGATTGCTGCTTTTGAAGGGGGGGATCTCTGTTTTCCTCTGTCCTTCTTCCACTCTTTCCCAAACTGTCCCCACTCGCCTGACAGTTTGTGATCTACTGGGTGCTTTTAGAGTTCAAGCTGTGACCTGGACACCATGAGGGCTGCTCTCCATCACAGCCCCTATCATTTCTCTTCCACTCTGTGGGAAGTGCCGCTTCTACATTCCTTCTCATCGCAAAATCAGCTGCTGTCACAAAACATCACAGTGTTTGGAAGAGCCTAGAGGGAACAGCAAGATTTTTTTGCCGCTGGCAATCTTCAAATTCAAAATTTGGACAGTGTTGTAAATTAGGCTTTTGGGCTCACTTGAATGGTCTCTGAGCAAAATGACTGTTGCTTTCACCTTAAGGGTAACAGTCCTGTTCGCATAACAATAAAGCAATGTCGATAAATCAAGCGCGAGATAATGTGACAAGAGATAAATGACGCTTTCTTTCAATTGAGATGAGCAATGCCATCAGACAGAAGGGTCAAATGTGGAATTAAAACTCTACCTTCCCCCACATCCTATGCTTTTCCATGTCAAGAATGCATGAGAAACGGCACTAATGGTGTCTACCTGATCCCTAAGACTTAAAGCACAATACACAAATTGCTGGTGAGTTAGTCCATTTGCTTCACCCAAGGCAATACATTATGCAAAAGAACAATTTGGGTGATTTATAAAAGACACAATTGGATCCTTAAGACTACATCTGCTATGCAGTAACTGTGAGTTCATGCCCTGCTTCTAATGCAATTGTTCCGTACGGTAATATGCACACTGACTGACAAGCACATTGACTGACGTAATATAACAAAGAAGTGTTATACAACTTTCTTCAGATGAGCTAAAATGTTCCTATTTCTTACATGGGTATACAGCTTTTCACTGCTGTTTATGACTAAATAAAGTGAGTCTGCAGTGAGCTGGTGTGTGATATCAGGTTGAGTGTGCACCAGTGGGTTTTTCCTCACATATGGTTTCAGGAATTACAGTTCATTTTTGGCCTCTAGGTAAGCCATATTAAAGGCAGGGAAGGCTCAGGGGGTGACGCTGGGAATGTCAACCCCAGAGTGTGTTGTGAAAAGAGATACTTCCTGTAAATCTCCAGCAGATGGGGGCCGATAAAACAAATAAAAAAAAAAAAAAAAAAATCACAAACACAATCACCGGCAACTTTATTGCAGCCCACACATCTGTTCCTACCTCTGCATTTCCACAACTCACAATGGAGCAGTGTAATATTTCACTTATTGTCTTTTAATGCTGCTGGATGGATTCGCTAGGATTCCCGGGGCTCTGCGTCTGCAAAAATTTTCCCAATCAGGATTATAATTGAAGCCACTGTATCTTCTTCAGACAAGGTGTAATCATGAAAGCTAGTTCATGATGAGCTAGTACATACTAATGCATCAATATTTTCAGTGACACTATAAGGTATAATGCAGAACTGGTGCATTGTTTAGTGTGTTAACACAGTTCTGCACGAGACATACTTTTCAACAGCATTCGATCTGACACAAGCAGCAGGCGGGTTATGAATGTAATTGTTTCCATTTCCTGTGCTTCCCTGCACAGGAGGCAACAGTTTAGGCAGGGCAGTGCGTCACGGGTAAATTGAGGAGTGAAGGGCGCAGTAAATGCACACGACATCACACCACTATAGACAAATGGCAGCTGGCTGCCGACGAAGGTAAAGCCTGAGCCATCTGCAGCCCTCTGATGAGCTGACAGCAATTTCTCACCCCACTGATGCACAAACCTCTGTCTTTCTCACTTACCCACTCGCTCATGTTCTTTATTCTCCCCTTTTCATCTCATTTTATGTCTGCTACACCCTCCTCTCCCATAACATCCACAGGTGTACATTCTGTACTGACATACACAAATTTTGGTTTAATCAAATTATTAATCAAATCTTATTCTTTACCATTGAGGCTGCGCTGTGTTGACACAGGTACTGTATTTACGGGGTGGGGTAGGGTAGAAATGTGGGAACGCTTACAGCCGTGCATGGGTGGCAGGGATAGGTCAAAGTCATATGCCAGCATGCTAGTGTAATGACCTGCCTGGGGGAAATGTATGTCCAATCTCCACTACATAGAATAGGAGTATGATGTTGAACTAAAGTGAATGACCCGCTCTAAGAGTTGTTGCCTGACAGAGTCTGATAAACATCCACTGAGGCAGAGAGTCTGAGAAGAAGATTTTATCAGGAGAATAAAACTGTCTAGGGAGAGATGAGACTTTCTTCTACATTGCTCCATTTACCGAGGAATCTCTTTCGGCCAATACCTGAGTTTGAACACTTTTCTTTCTTGCTAACTCGATTTCTATCGCAGAGAAGATGAGCACACGTATGTTTACAGTCTTCTAATAAATATAAATGATGACCGTTAACTATGAAGAAATTGTTCCATGTAGTCATTTTTTTTTACCTGCCTCTGCAATCAGACAATGAAGCTTTTTAGATAATGACCTGTGTCTTCTCACTCTGTATGTGTCCTAACTTGAAGTGGTCAAATAAAAAAAAGATGATTTGCCCCTCATACCACCTTGGATGCATTCGTAAGAGCTGTCTGTGAGCATTAAATGTACTTTAGAAATTGAGTGGCTTTGTTCATTATCACATGTTGTACAAATGCATACTTTATAAAGTGAGAAGATGGTTATTTCAGAGCCTTATAGGCCAAAATTAGACCATATACAATTTACGTTCAGTCTTTAACTGTTTGCTCAGTCAACAGATATTAAAAGCAGTATTATATATTATATATAATGTATTGGTTTGGTGGTTGCCATGACAACACTTTATAGAAACGGTTTTCATGCAAAACTGAAATCCAAACTGCCAAAACCAATTTTGCTGCGTGAAGTGGCTCTGAACACTATCTGAAGAGATACATACAAATTTGAATAGCCTTATTTCAATGTTTGCAAAGTGATAAAAAGCCAAATATGTACAGTATACAGCCGAAATACCAATGGCTTAGGAATTTCATAGTATCCTTTGATTTTTATAACTTTTAAAGGGTATGACTAAACCTTTATCAGAAGGATATTTAACAATGTCTGGCATTTTATCTTTCAGATTCTATCTTGTAGCTTTTCCCACCTCAGATCTTCAAGGTTATTGCAAAACCATTTTTTGATGCGTTGCATAATTGACTTTCTGATTAAGGATAACTTTGATTTACTGAAGCTGAACGTCACTATTGTTTTATATCTAAACTCTGATTAACGGCATGATTGATGAGTGTATAATATGTCGTGCAGAGTCATGCATTAATCATTACCAGACCATTGCTCAGTATAAAACTTGACAGAACAGCAAAGAAAGAAAATCTCCACTCCTGAAAGTCTTTAGATTCAATCACAAAGTTACATGGAGCATTGTGCAAACTGGGATTAATATATTAGTCATTTCAAGTACTTGATAGAATACTATACTATTTTCAAACACTGTGTAGCGTTTTGGAGTGCCATTTAAATAAATCTGAATCTAACCAGCAGTGGCTATATGGGTGTTAAAGATCATCTAAGAATATATAAGAATAGGAATTCAGGAATAGCCCTTTTTGGAACAGCCTTACCAAAGTCAGAAATGAGTTATTACAATATAAATTGTAATATTCTATTCTACATCATCAGATGGGCGCCCATCATCTGTGTTTTCAGATGTAGCTAATATGTTGTGGGTTTCAATGAAATAAATGTTTTAAAAAAATTAAACAAAGAGCCAAAAAACTGAACATAAAAGCATAAGCACAACAGCATCATTATAACAACAAATGATAAAATAAACAAATCAATGCATTTCAAAATCACCCATGCAAATAACAGAAAATGTAAGCAAAACTGTGGCAGATTATCAACAAAACTTGAAGAACTGATGGAACCAATACAAAAAACAGCCTAACCAAATACGGCATGTTTGTCTAAACCTCTCCCAGATGCTTGCACTCCATGTGGTAATATCACTGGGACAGAGAATAATGCAGCAGCTGTCTGTGTAGTGGAATAATTCAGAGATAGCCAGAGTGGAGTGAAAGCAGGGACACTAACCCCACTTGGGGGGGTTGGGGGTGAACAGGAAACAGCAGTCACAGTCACAGACTGGCAGAGCAAATATACATCTGTCATCAAGAGCGGAGGTGAAAGATACAATCACACCCAGAAACAGAGAAAAAAAACCCTTGTTTTTCTTTCTTTGAACTCTGTTTTCGAACAATATTTTCTGGTTCAGGGGGAATTCGTGAAGATGTTTCTCTATGTGCCAATTAGAGAGATGGAACCCAGTGAGTCACTGCATCACACTGTTCTTTATTAGCAGGAGTGATGTGTGGATCAGACTGAAAATAAGGTGAATAAAGCTGACTGGTATAGTTATTAAAGTATAATCTGGTATAGTTCTACAATGTTTAAATACAAATAATTTTACAAAATAATTTCAATTATCAGATTTAAGCCATAAGGTTGTATTTACGTTTGAGAAATGACCATCGCTGCTGTTCTTTTGTCATGACCAGCAAAGCTTCTTCATTATAGGATGGACTTGTGGGAAAGACTAGAAATTAATCATTTTCCTTACAATTAATTTGTCACGTAATCAAATCATTTACTTAATGAATATGTGACTTGCATTACACATTATTTAATCAGATATTGGTAGATATAGGAACATTGCCAAAACTTGTTCCCTCAGCAGAGCTTTGTTTCCTCCCTCTATAACAGCTTTATCATGTTAATGTGATCATGTAGCCACAAACACTGATTTTAATAAAACATTAAAATGGACAAGGACAAGAGAGTTAAGAGTTTAAATGCACACAAGAACATATTTGTTCCCTTGATTATCCTATAAACAACAATAAATGATGACTAAATCTGTGCTCATCCTTTCATCTTCATTATTTGCATGATATATTCAGTTTGATTAAGCTTAGGAGCAAAAGATAAATAAACAAAACAAAAACAGGAGAATAACATCAAGCACCACAATGCTAGCATATTATATTTAATAAGAACAAATGGTGAAATTCTAAATTGCAAAGTGAATCATTAAAATACATTGGCTAATTTCCATCTTTTATTCCACCCAGGAGCTGTCAGGCATGTTAGCATATGTTTTAAAGACAGTGTTTCAAAAGATGTGGGTGAGGAACGGCTGTTTATGACTTCTGTAGTTCTGCAATTTAAGTTGAACAGTTCATTAGAGCCAAGAACTGAGACCAATGAGTGAAAAAATATAATTCAGTTAAATAATCTATTTAAAAAAAACATCTAAAAATTGTGTTTGCATAAAAATGTTTTGTCATTTGTGGGTGTGTTTTAATTGAAAGTATATAAATACTCATAGAAACAGTCTTGTCTTGTGTGTATTGATTTGAGTATATAAACAGTTTTACAATCATGTGGATGGCACTATATACAATTAATATCTACAGGTAATTCAACTGCTAAATGTAAATACTTTCTATTAGCACTGTTAAGTGCTAGTTGTTAACCGGATTAATACTACAGTGTGGGTAACTAATTTAACCACATTAAATTACACAGACAGGGAAGGAAAATATTAATAAATGTTTGCGGAGATAGTGTTGTCTACAAAAACGTGAGGTTTATAAATGGTAAAGAAACCATAATTTTGGGGAAATTCAATTCATGTTACATAAAAAAGTTCAGTCATAGTATGAACTGGACTAAATATTAACAATTATGACACTAGGTCATAGATATAAACACATGCACTCGATGGCAGTGGAGACCTAATGTGTCAATGGAAAAATTGCAGTTCAGTGGTGGTTTTGAATTGCTCATGAATTCTCCGACTACAGCAGTACAAAGCCCCAATTTAAAGAATACTGGATCATATCAGGAGAATGAATAAAGTTCTGTAATCTCTTTTGGATCAACAAAGTATCAAAGTATTGCTAGTTCAGATTTACACTGTTAATCGTAGCACAAAATTGTTTGGGTGTATGTTAATGAATAGATTAGTTTGGCATCACAGAACATTTTAAATTGCTTTTGGCATACAAAAAAAAATCAGAAAACTGATTAAAGATTTAAAACAGGAGTGGATGTTTTAGTTCAGATTAATGCAGAATGTATAATTCATAGGCTAAATGCTTTTAATCTTTTGAATTGCTGACGTCAGTTTCAGGTCCCACTTTCAGATTCTATACAGTCGTGGCTGATTTGTCAAGACAAGCAAAACATGCATTTATTTCATTTGAAGGAACTACATTTTATTCCAGATTTATCTAGAGTTTGTCACTACTTTGGTGATTTACAAACGCTAACCATCAATGAATTAACAGCCATAGCCTTGTTTTCTCTGAGAACGTTTTTAAGTTACAACTGTATGGTCTACCTTTGGAAAACCAAATCATATAGATTACATCATTCTTTCAGTGCAGGGTATGACAGATAACCATTTTATTAGGAATGATCTTGATACGGGTACATTTGTTTACTCCTTTTATTATTTTCCTACAGTTTTATTACACTTTGCAGCCACTTATTCACTCAGAACTACATAATAACAACCCAATGTTTCCCCAGGCGCCCTCTCCATCAAAGCAGCTTGTATGACTCCTCACAGTCCACAGTAAACAAAATCAAATATATATGTAATAATAGGACAATGGCAGGTGAGGAAAAGACATCTAATGTCTGTGGACAGGGCTAATCTTTTGTCCTGTGTGAATGCCAGGATAGCAGAGGTATTGATGCAGTATATTAGTCTTATTTAGACTTGCAGCTAGAATAACAAACTCAAAAAACGTATTTGTACTCACCATTCCTCACCAATGGAAAAACTGTCAAAAGACAAGTTGAAATACTACAATGAAAACTTGTTTCTTGGAAACTGAAGTTAGCCTGAGGAATTATTGTTTTTGTCTTCTCTGTTGGCTGAATGCATTCACAACCAACTAACCATCAGCAGTCACAATTGTTCGGTGTTAATTTTGTGGTCAGCAACTGTATTGTTTTGAGAATTCTCTCATGCAACACTAACTTGAAACATGAAACAGCAAAGTATTGCATGTCACCAAGGGAACGGCTACTCAGATTTAAGCTGTGGATTTGGTATGTGCTTCTAAGTTAGTTAAGAAGTCTGGTGTCTGGATAACAGCACACCAAGAGCTCACACTGGGGACCAGCATCCAAAAGCAGGGCTGCTGGGCCACTCAAACAAACAGCAATGTTCTGAAAGTGAAAGTCCAACAACTTTCTGCAAAAAGGGGAAATGAATCCTCTAAACATTCAACTGTTAATGGTCACAGCAGTCCAGCATCTCAGCAAACTAAAGAAATGGCTGGCGCAAGTCCACAAAACCTCTCAGAATTGTCTGATTCAGAGCCATCAGTTCCATTATAACTTATAAATATTAAAACATTAATATGCTGAAATAAAACATTACTCTAAAGGCTGTGATGTTGCCTTTGAACCTAATAAAATGTGTACAAAAGACAAAAACATTTAGAAACTGCCAGAGCCTCAGTTTCAGCAAAGACTTTTTGGGTGTGTTTGTGACGTGATTTGCATAATTCCTTTAAAGCAACAGGTGCTAAAAACACAGGCAGCATTCAAATACACAATGCTGTTAGTACATGAAATTTATTCTTAGTAAATTCCCCCCAGTATCTCTTTCATGTCATCATGAACAACAAGTGACCTTGTAAAGCAGCCAACACATGCTACATCAGTACAGTTCAGTAATGCATGTCAACAGACTGTCATTAATCACCATTTGTTTTTGTTTCAGACTGTATATTTCTCAGTGGTTGTGTACACATTTTATGCCTGATTTTATAGTTTTCAATTCACCACCTCTCTGAACTTAATCTCGAGAAAAGAATCAAATGCCACATCTGGCACAAACAGACAACTTGCAGGATTTTAACAGTGTTTAATGGTGAATGAGGCTTGCCCCCAATAGTCTCATTATGTTAGAGGAAACACATTGCTGCAGATATTTCAAAACACTTTCTTGTTCTCTCTGTGGTATGACAATTGTAGTCATTGTGTACTCCTGTTGTTTTATTGATCAGATAAACACTGCATGTTCAAACAATGTTGAAAGGGTTTGAAATATAGATGTGTGAGCATAAAAGTCTATCAGATGAGACATACCCATGTTCCATTTAATAATAAAAAAGTTCCACTGTTCCATAGCTCAGCAGATTCAACTATGATTTACTGTGATTGATTTATGAACTTACAGTCTTCTTTATAAGAATGTTCTTGTACATACAGCTGTTCCACAAAAAAAAGAATGAGCTGCCTGATATTATAAATTGTAATGAAGTCTCCTGAAGCAATTATCAGTAAACAAATTTACATTGAAAATTAAGTACTGCTGATAAACAAGACACGGGTCTTTAAACTACTTCTGCTAACAGAGTCATCAATTTCAGTTTCTAGGTCAGGCTTGCTCCTGAGTCACTCTGCAGATGGTAATTAAATCTTTAATTGTTGTTGGGGGATGGAACTGGTAAACAAATTTAATTATCAGCTTCTAAATTAGACACATGGATTGCATGCCATCCTTGACATGACTTTCTTCTCCGATGGCTGCAGCTTTCATTGTATCATTTAATCAGGAAAAGTATTATTCCAAACCAGATCATGCGTTCACACAGAAACTATGTGAGGACTCATGCATGTTGACGTATATCTGACAAGCACAAAAGGAATATTAGAAACGGACAAAATATATAATAAAATTACATAACATACATGATATGTATTTGTGTATGTGCAAATTAATGTGTGTGTGTGTGTGTGTGTGTAAATCAAAATCTTACATTTTTCTTAATCAGATCCAATGCCCCAGGTATTATTTCTTTAAAGTTTTTCTTACATCTTAAAATGACTCATTCACTTTGATTGTTTATCTTTGTCTGTTCAGACTGAGCTGAGATCTGAGCATTATACTGCAATATGTTCTGTGGCCTCTGACTTAATGACAACAGACTGACTGCCAGGTTCCTGTGGCTCCTGCATTACTGCAGCGCTTCCATTGATCTCTGGGGAATTTTTGTTTTACCCAGTCATGCCCTCAATTTCGGCAGAGAGCCTTTCTGACAATCATCAAGTGAAAAGAACCCAGCATCTGAATAAATGGATCATTTAGATGCTTTTTACAGCTTTAAAATCATGACTATCGGTATTTTCAAACATATACAATACAATAGTACTTATGCAATAAGCCTAAAACACTGTGTGTTACAATGATTTTACCACACAGCAAAGCCAAAGAAATTATTATATAGAGATATATAAAAAAACAACATAATAGAAGTTGATAAAAGACACTAATGTTCAATAAACAGGTGATTTTATTTTTAATTATTTGAAAGAACAATTTCTTCACCAAGTGATAAAGTTTATTATTCTAACTCAAGAGTTTGTGGTTCCCAAGCAACATAGCAATTTATACAGAATTTATTAACATAACATATGGGCATTTATCACATCTGTCAGTAAATCCTTCAGCTTTGAATGTGACTCATCCAAAATCTGATTTTAGTGTCCAGAGTCAGAAGTGTCCAATTTAAACTTCATTTAACACTTAAAAATAAAATTGAGTGGGTTTTTCATGTATTATGATCGCTGGCCTTTTAGTCACCTACTCTTTAGAAAAGTAGAATACTACAAAGTACAATAGCGAACTTACTTCAAACTGTGGTGCTCCACTGAGATTTTGGGTTGTAAGTTCGGTCATTAAAGGTGCACTAATGGACCTAATCATCAATTTTTCTGTGGCAGATGGCCAACACGATGGCCCATTATTCTGCCAATGAAGGAGAAACTGGGCATTGTGCTCACCGTGATGAGGTGTAGAATCTGATCTGATGGAGGTGTTTATCACTAGATTTACATTTCACACTTGCACAATAAAGGCTCATACATCAGCTATCGGGTTTAAAACAGTGAGTGAGGTTGAGTTGTGCTTTATTAGAGCTGTATAGAGTAAAGATAGAGATTAATCACATACCAAGTGCTAGATCTGTAGACTGAGGGTCTTGCTATCTGACCCAAGGCTTGTTATCTTCCTGAATCCTGACATGGTCTTTAATTATTCACTTTCCACTGTTATATTCGTGTATCATTCTTGTATTCTCATAATATGTCTAGAACAACCGTAAATCGACTATACTAGATTCAAATTTAAATTTACCTTCAATTCAGTGTCAAACCTATTCAAACCAGTCAAACCTATTCAAAGCTATGTCAAACCATTGTGAACGTCCAAATCCTTTTGCTTAAAAGCTGAAACAGAAAACAGCCAGCATACGCTAAATCTATGGCAAAGATTGCTGATGATTGATTTATTTGCCATCAACAAGGAGACACATTGTATGTAAGTCCTGATGCCCTTGTGGCATTACCTACTGGCCTGCCTATCCATTACTACCTCATTCAACTTATCAACTCAGACAGTGTAAAATGATCGCTGTCTCTCAGTAAACACCTCCAGAACTCAGGTCTGAACATTAGATCACAGGAGGAAGGAGGGAAGGTATTTTTATACTTTTTGTTATCTCCAGAGAACTAATTACATTTTTGAGGGTTGCAAATGAAGTATTTGAAATGATATGAATGAGCTGATTCAAATGAGCTTTAGATTTGTTATGATTTTTTTCTTGATTTGAAAAGTGAGTTTTTGATCACTTTTTAAAAACTAGCTGGATAAAATGACCATTAAAGCAGTTAAAGTCAGATATATTTTTGTTGCACTTAATAAAGAGTCAGACAGAATAGACTAAATCTATCAAAGATAAAGTTAAAGAGGAACTAAATTACACACAATTCTCTGAGCAGATCAACACAAAGGTATAAAGCTATAGAGAAGGAAGAAAACAACACACATTAAACATCTCTGAGCTCCCACATTAACAATATATATATATTAAAAAACAAATATAGTCAGTTTCTAATGTGCCCTTACACTAATCTTTAAATGGGACTTTGTGAAATCCTACAAGAAGTAAATAAAAAAAATCTCCATCATCTTTGTCCTTTAATTATGTCTAACAATTGAGCAATATCTTGGCCCTATTCTATTTGAAATTGTTGCACCTACTTAAAAACACATTATTTACCATATAGTCTCTTCTCGGCTTTTGTTTCCACCAAAATGTTCAAAATAAAGAACATCCTTTATCTGCATCTGAGATTTATGAATTCAGCGATAATGCACAGTACTTTCAATGAGTTCAGGAAGAATTTTCAGTTCTCGCTGCTGATTAAGACCAATTTATTTTAAGTAGCTGAACTGGATCAGGGTAAAAGATTCACAAGGTGTAGGAAAAATTAAAATGCTAATTGTTGGGTACTCGCAGTATATCCAATTTAGTATCGGTAAAGTCATAATGAACACTTGCAATCTGAGTGGTGATTATTCCAAACAGTTCACTGAAGACGAAGAATTTACATCTGTTCAAAAATTAGCTGAGGCAAAAAGCAAGATCATTTTGCAAGATGCAAAAACTGAGGAAAATAATACAGGCAAATAGGGCCAATAAGTGTAAATATATATATATGATATCTTCCAACATCTATCTGAAGCCATAATATGCACCTGAGCATAGAACTTAGCTTTAAAGAATGCAGAAAAAACAGCCTTATGTCATTTTTAAAATAACATTAAAACATAACTTCTTATATATGTTGTACAGCAATAACATTACAACACAATCCTTTTTAGATGCACACAGATAAATACTGTACAGCACATACAGTAGACTTTCTGATATGTCTAGGTAAAAGTTTAGGAATAATCTGAGTGATTCTCTGGAGTGGCCAGTCTCTTTCTCCTAGATGTATTAGGTGCCATTTTTTGTTTATCTTTTTGATCTATACTGACACGTGACATGGATGCAGCATCAGGCGAAAGGAAAAATCTTCAGCTGTTAATGTCATTGTGCTCTACTTAGGTCAGACATTTTTAATTTACTCCACAAACAGAAGTGTCTCAAAATGGGTTAGTAGCATTCCACTGGCACAAGAACCACTTCAATGAAGAAATAATCCTAAAACATTTTCTGCTATTTCATAACAAATATATGTGCTGTCCCTTTAAAACAACATATAAAACAAGTATGCTGGGTTCTTCAACTCAGGATAAACAACCTGTGCACGTGTTACTAAGTAGCACCATTGATTTCATACATTACAGTCTCAGATATAGGAACACTAGAGGGCTCACATGTATCATAAAAGCAGCTGGAATGCAGGGCTTGTAAGAAAGATGAGATATTAATAACAGATTAGACATCTGATAGACACTACAAGTGTTTTGGAAATATTACCTAAAGTACTACAATTAAAGGTGGATTTTGTGAGTGTTGTAATTGATCATTTGCATTTTAGTCTTGTGGTACATGTGCAACTGAAGACTTTTCCCTTTATCATACATGAGAGATGTATAGAACGTGCTGTTTAACCCATGTTCTCATTATAGGCATAATCAGTAACAAAAGTCTATACCTGGCCAGCTTCCTAACTCAACTGCCTCAGGCCTTGTGCTACAACAGCAAAGTCAAGTGTTCATTACAGGCAACTAACCAAACCTACCTATTCTCTTCCTAATGCCTCTTGCACATTATACAGACATGAATGCATTACAAATGGTGAGATTCTGAAAGACATTGTTAATGACTCAGCCATCAGCCTATTTTAGGGCTTGAACTGTTGTAGTATTTTTTTTACCCTTGGAACAGTTTTTGGTTTTCTACCCTGACACTTCTCTTTGAACATATCAATGAAGGGTTGGTAAAGCTCCATGGCTGGCCTAATCTCTGCATAGCAGTGGGGATGAGACTGGCTTTATGACAGATCCTGTGGCTTTGCTGTCTGTTCATTTTCTTCCATTGTCTTTCCTTTACTCCATAGTTCTCCACACCCAAACGACAAAAGATCCATCTGCTTTAATGAACAATTCCTGAGCCCAGTAACTCTTCCCTAACTATACAACAAATTACCATATTGATAATCTAACAACAGCAATGGCCAGAAACTCTGTGGGTTGCTTCTGTGGTTTCTTTACCAGTGCTGGAAACCGGTTCCTCCATATCTCCTAACAGTAACAGGAATTTTCACTGGGAAAGCTACAGAACACTGCTGAAGTCAGGGTGCTTTTCACAAGCTCTAGAAATGTTGTAATGAAAGCAAATTGAAAGTATGGATTTCCTCTGCAAATAAAACCAGAGTGGACTTAATGGCAGCGACCATAACGCAATTAAGCCAGTCATTTGTCACTCGGATTGATAAGGATTTTATCTTTATAAGGATTTTAAATTGGCAAGCCAATAATCAGTGCTTATTACAGAGCTTTAGAGAAAACTACAGCTTTGACTTAAAGGCAATGATGATGGTTGGTTAATCTCTCCGTCATTCACAGGGTCACTGGTGAACTGTTGCCATAAGGACTGACTTGAAAGACCATAATGAGACATTCAGAGATTCTTTGGGCTGTATTTATTATGAGTAGACTGCAGGAAGTTGCACCATTTTCTGAATGTGTGAGATCATTGATTTTTTTCTGAAGAACTGGGCTAAAGATGAAACCAATCATTTATCAGGTATAATGGTCTGGCCATTAAAAGGACCAATGTTGAGCCCAAATGTAGTCTGAGTCACATATATTTGTTTTTGGTTTTTAGGAGGAGGACATTTATTGGCATCTGCCTACTCTCACTAGCTTCTGCTAATCAGAAATTCTACTAAATGACCAAATCTAACAACCTCTAAGCCTTAAGAATTACAGTCTTAAAAATAAAACTACACTCTACAAGAATTACAGTTTAATTAGTTGTTGTAAGACTGATCTTATACTGTTACCGTGGAAGAATGATTCATTGGTGTACCTGAGCATAAACAAACAAATCTAACAATCTAACAAGACAACCAGATGCAGACAACCATAATGCAAAAATATCCCAAGATATTTATCAACCTCCGCAAATTTTCTAAATTATTTTAGACCCTTTTAAAGTTGTCCATCCTTTAAGTAAAAGTACAATTTCTATTATATTAAACAAGCCCTTTTTATGCATAGAGAAAAATTGCATTACATGGTTTTAGGGCTGACAATAAATTGATACTGTGCACAATATAGCCTCAAAAGAGATGACCTTGCATTTAAAGCAACGGTGAGTTCTATCAGCATTATGTGAAGGTAAAGGTTCCATTAAACCGGGAATCTTAAATTAATGTACAGTGATATGACTAAAACTTGGAAGACTTCTGCATGAGTTGCAAACTGATCTTCCATTTTAAAACCCCATTCATTCTAGAAAGCGTCACAGCTGAGGGATTGTGCACAGTGTTCATAATTCAGAATTATTTAATCTACATGCCAACATATGCAAGAAAGGTTTTAGAAACATAGAATTCATTGTTACATCAAAATCATATGTTAAAATTATGTGAAGCAGTGTACTGCTAATTGAAATGTTGGAAATATGGATACTGACTTGCAAAGACTAGATGATACAATATTTAAAATGCTTAAATCCAGACCCTGAATATGATTGGACTAGAAAAGTAATATCCTGAATATGTTTAAGAAAGTATTTCTACACATGAGGGTTTTTGAGACATTCCTTGGATTTTTTACATATTAACTTTCCATTGTCTGTTGATCTGTTCTATAACAGCAATTTTACAGGTTAGAGTGCTGTTAAGGCTGTATATCAGCACACTGTGATCACCTGAGGCTCCGTACCTATGACCAAATTACAGCTACGCTGATAAACTACTGATATACTCTTGCTTGTGTGAAATTTATGTTTATAATTCTATATTATAATTAATAATAACTGCTAATGCAATACTCTACCTGTTGACCTACAGGAAATGTCTTTGTATGCTTATGATGCTCTACTAACATTTAAGCATGTAGGTGCACTTTTAAAGCATAATAACTTAAAAGTAATAACTAATAACAAAAATAAGGCAATCAGGATTTACAGCAATCCTGGTGATGGACACTGCGCTTATGAAAGCCTTTACATCACAGGCAAAAATAATCTCATATACAGTGGACCATTCAATACTCTCTAGAACACTGTGGACAGAATCTTGACATGATGTCACGGTGAGGCCACAATGCTTTTTTTCTCACATCTCACATGCAAGATAGAACTGCTTTGCTTTTTTTATTCTGTGTCTGATAAGGTTGAATGAAAGCTCAATTTATATCTTAGTGGGAAAGAGTTTCCAAGTCAATGTATGTTTATTGAGAATTCAAACCATCTGGCCTGTCAGATGCTGCATATTTCAGTTATTTCTAAGGAAGGTTGCAATTTCAACTATTTCAATTGCATTACATTATCTTCAGAACAGGTATTTGCTGTGAACATAGATTCCACAAAGTATGTAAATAGTAATTTTGCAACCATTCCACATACACACAAAAAGAAACGTATTAAACCAAACAGGTTATTTGATTAAAACTGGCAAATGTCAGTTAAATCTAGCCATTTGAATACCATTTGTGGGGTTGGACAACTAAAATATGCCATTAAACCGACCGCTTTCAGGATGTGCAAAACAGTTACGGAGAAGGGATAATTGTAATGTTGTAATGTTTGTCAAAGCCACTGACAGACTGGTGAGATTAAAGACCTTGATCAACCAAGCAAGGGATGCAAGATTGCAGAGTGATTCAACCAAAAGTCTTAAGAATAAAATCTATAGTGGTCTAAACTTAACTGTTGTTATTTATATAAAAAAACATTTGTTAACAGTTTTAAAAGTTGCTTCTAATGTCACCATCTAAATGTTCCCAATTTTGAAGTGGCAGGAGATGGGAACAGAGAATCAGGGAAGATACATAATTTGGACGGGGCTTGGAAATTACATTTTCCAGTGATTAAGCTATGATGCTTTGGCCTCAAAGTGCCACTGCAGGCAGATAAGATCATAATTGTGTTAATCACACAGAACAACCTTGATTTAGATGGAAGTGCTGATTAATGTTTGGGGCCTAAGAGAGAGAATGTGTTTGTGGAATGTTAGAGGTTTAGGCCCTACTAATTATTTTTAACTGACTAATTATTTCTCCTAGTCAGCACTTCCTAATGAGTTTGAAGTGGGTCAATACTAGTTATTAAATTGAAGCATGTAATTTATCCACTTGGGACACAAAATAGCATTGAATAAGAATTTATTTTTTTTCAAACAGGTTTCCCAACGATCATCAGCCATTGGTCGGTCAAATAGACCAATTAGTCTTATGCCAAACTCACATTATTGGCTGAGCTAATGTTGAGTCAAAATGTTTGTGGCAAAGTTAACTTTAAACAACTTTAATAAGCCAGCTATAGGTTATAGTTCAACTGAGAAAGGAGAAATTATTTAAACCTTAAAGTACACACTTCACGTTTAAGTATAGATTCCAACTAAATCTATCCGCTCTGTGGTTTCCTCAGCTACATTTCTACAAATCTTTTTTGGTCGATTAATCTCAGTGGTTTTCTTCAATACCTGTCTCACACATTTCATTCCCTCCTGCCTGTGTCTACACAGTCCTCCAGTTAAAACCCAAACTGTAAATGAGACGGTTACGTGATCTCAGTAAAACTGTAACATTTCTGTCTGTGGTGATCAGGCTCTCCGGAACGGCCATATAAGTTGTGAATAAGGAGGAGAGTGAAAAGAATATAACTGACTAAAGTCCCTTTATCATCAAGTTTCAAAGTCATTTGAATGGCATCAAAAAAACACATTAAAACACATCAGAGGCAGTGCAATTAGAGCTTCCCCAGAACTCTGGGCCTTTTTCATAATTCACAAATGGACATGTTACTTATTTGAAACTAAGGCTACATTAACATTACCTCTTCTGGTGTTTTTGACCTTCACTGGATATCACATTTCTCATGATGTGGCCAGGTACTTCATTATGACTTTTGACTTTTTTGCCACCTTCCTGGATAAAACTACAACGTTTCTGATAAATCACAATCTAAATCACAAAATCACAGGCATCATATGTTAATAACTGTACACTCAAATATTGTTTAGAAGCTATTCCTGTCTGAATAATGCTTTTGAAATCTTGATTTTAATGAAGACACTTTCTTCTACAGCAGCACTGTTGTTGTCAAAGCAGCTATGTTTGCTATATTTTAAGTCATTTTCAGGATTCCACTATAATTATTTTTGTTCAAATCTGAATCATATGCTTCCTTCAGCTTTGAGCTATTGCCTCTGTGTTGTAGCAAATCAAAGTAAAAACTGAGATGTTTTGACAAGAAGGTTTCCACAGTTGAAATCGGATTTTGCCTGAATAGATTCACTCTAATAGACAGCGCAGTCAGGCCTGGCCTGGCATCTCATCTCTCTGTGTGATTAAATGTGAACCAATCACAGCTGATTTGTCGATTTATCAACATATTACATGCAGGGGCATGGGGTAAAATAAATCATGTTTGGCCAAATATGTGCATGCCTGAATTAATCTCAAAAGAAAGAACATTACAAATTAGTCACCCGGCAAGGTGGGTAATACTTGATCTTCACCACAGGTCCCATCAGACACATATCCTGCAAAGTCAAGAGGAAACAAAACTTGACTGATATCTGCAGCCATATAAAATGACAAGAAGAATATGAAATGTATGCAGGAGGAAGATTATCCAGAATCTTTGAATCTGTCTACAGAGGTAAAAATGAAAGTTACTGTCTCTATTGGATTTTGGTTTATACTATATTTTTTATGACCACATAAATCTGTCTCAGAGAAAACAAATCATGAACATTCACAAATTGAAGTGTGAATGTGATTTCATAGCTTTAGAGAGGAGGAATAATCGTGTGAATAACTGAATAACTTTTGGTCTGTTCCTTCAAGCTGTTGTATTGGCTACCAACAGCTTGGAGTTGTACAGTACACACTACTTTGTCACTAACTATCTTTTAGAAAAGAAGCACAGAGATTATTTAGAATTTCTTTTGTGTTTCATATGAAATAAATAAGTTTGGCTTGGTCCTGAAACTCAGCTCAAGCTTTGAGCTAAACTCCTTTCCTAACTACTTATAGCACATAATCCTGAGATGATTGACAAAACCGAATTACCAGTCTCCTTCCTAACTTACATTCAGGGATTCATTACAGGTTTGGAACAACATGAGGGTAAAAAACTACTACAAACTACTACAAATAATTTCAAATTGTTAGAAACTCTAATATTGTATGCAGTATGCCCATGTTTGAGAAAACAACTCTGAGACCAAAGGCTGTCTCATAAACCAGGACTAGGAGAAGTGACATGAACAAAGATCAGGAGCATATCTTCACAACTCACAAATGCAAATGTAAAGCACACAAAGCCTCCAATCACTGCAACTAATGAAAAGATTTGTGTAAGGATAAATAAGCACCCCTGACTGAGACAGCATCACACAATTACTACATTACTAATAGTAATCTCATTACAGGTGCGTGTTACCTAAGTAACTCAACTACAACAGAAGATGCAGCTTTTGGGGGATTAATAATATGCTGTTCCATTTGAACAAGATTAGCTGTATATGTGCAATTACTAATGTTAAACACTAACACTTATCCAGGAAATTCCTTCAAATTAAAAAAGTGTAAAGCACACATTGCAAAGTATTTAAACAAGCATGTTTGCTTATTAATAGCACAAAGATGGTGCTGAGATGCAATACTGAGTAAGTACTAGTCTTCTGGCACTACACATGAAGGTAACCAGCAAAGCAAAGAAAAAAGCTCAACCCAGCAAATCTTAGAACTTCATATACACTTGAATACCTCTTTAAATGTTTTAAAATAGTATGCATAATGAGCCTGCCCTGAACTCAGTCTTACCTGCCGCAAGACATGCTGTGATATCGGCAGCCTATAATGGACACAATCTCACACTGTGTTTGTTAGCTACCTGTAGTACAGGAAGTATAAGTAAAGACACACACAGAGCACTAGGAGCATTACAACTTTTAAATTAAATAATCATTCATACATCCCAGAAGAAAAATACAACATTATGAGAATCATCCTCAGTGCTTGATTTATGGACACTCAGTCCAGTTTATGATGATGAATAAGAATTGAGCAATGAGAGCAGTGACCATGAAAAAAATATCAAAATTGCAAGAATTGGAAATCTGATGCTGCATGAACATGCGGAATTCTCAGCCTTGTTTATTTCTTTCCTGCCGAAAACGTTGTTCTATACAGAACAAAAGATATACTTCATCAAAAGTCCAGTATTTGCCAAGCTGTAGTTCTTGCAATGCGTTTTAACAATGTTTTCCTGCTTGTTATTGGCCGTGTTCTGTTTTTAGCCCTTGTAAAAGGCCATGGCCATATGTTTTGATACTGGCCACAGATGTCCTTGGCCTTAAGTGTCCGTCCCTGCCAAAGTAAAGCATACAAAGGCCCTGGTGTCCTACTATGCAAATAGCATCAGGGAAATTTTAATAAAAATGAGCAAGATAAGATGAGTGCAGCAGCCTACGGGAATTATACTGTCTTAATCATCACCATTCCAGCCAGTCAGATAATAAAGGTAAAACACAGGTAAAAAAAGAGCAAAGAATAGAATAATGAACTAATGTGGTCCACTTCATTTGAATGCTTAAACTGTTTCTATGGTGGTGCTGGTATAATTAATTAACACCTTTCAAAGTGGCCTTTTATGGATAATAACATGTTTCAGTGTGGATGACATTGTCTGTAATGGAGTCAAATTGGTGATGAAAGTAAAGGACTTATGACTTTCAAAGCCAACATGTAATTTACCACTAAATAGAATTTACTGTGATGGACTGGCCACCTGTCCAGATTTTTTCCCCTGCCTTTCGTTCAGGATATGCTGGGTTAGGCTCCAAATACCCTGCATAAAGAACCATATGTTGTAGATAATTTAAGTAATTTTCTGTGTATAGCATTGAAATCTGTGCAAAATGAGGTAAAAATTACTTGCCATTGATGTGTAGGAGTTTCAGAGGAGCATCTGTAGCCAGAACCAAATAATTGTTTATTGTTATTGTTGTTTGAGCATTTGAATAATTAAAAAATATGCATGCGTACACTTTTAGAATTATTTTTGTGGATAGTGTGGTGTATGCATTTCTTTAGCTAAACAGGCAATTCCAAGGTTACAGGTTCAGTTCCCAGGGGTGTACGCACTTGTACTATACAAATGTATAGCCTGAAAGCACTTTAAGTTGCTTTGGGTACGTTTTTGATTGCACTAATATCTGATTATAATAAAACACTGGATGCTTATAATGTAGCTTGTCAATGTACTTTACATCTGCAATCTAAACATATGCAGTGATGTGCAACATATAATACCAGCTGAGCAACAAGAGAGATGCTCCAGAGATGTTTAAATGTGCTCCTTGACTGACAAGCCTTCCTTTAGAACATACTCTATTTAGAACACACTCTATGAACCAAGTGAGCGCACACACACACACACACACACACACACAGAGGGGAACTGTCCCTGCTCAACCTCAAGTGTGCCCAGACAACCCTGCTCCCTTATGAAAGAAGACACACAGTGTCTTAGAAAATGGAAGCAAATAACTAGGCAGACGTAGCACCCAGATACCACCACCAGACAGGGGGATTATCAGCAGTCCTGTCTTATCTCAGTTTAATATGAAATGGGCTGTCAGAAAGGACCGGTTCACTGCTAGACACAGTATTCATGCATACAGCCTACTTGTTATAGCACAGAAGGGAAAACACAACAGGCTGCTACACAATTCATTCTGTCAGACCTGGAAATGTTGAAAACAAAAT